>SJXQ01002989.1:4297-90904 GCA_006408695.1 Aepyceros melampus | reverse complement strand
GCGGCACTGTTTATAATAGCCAGGACATGGAAGCAACCTAGATGTCCATCAGCAGATGAATGGATAAGAAAGCTGTGGTACATATACACAATGGAGTATTACTCAGCTATTAAAAAGAATACATTTGAATCAGTTCTAATGAGGTGGATGAAGCTGGAGCCGATTATACAGAGTGAAGTAAGCCAGAAAGAAAAACACCAATACAGTATACTTACACATATATATGGAATTTAGAATGATGGTAATGATAAACCTGTACGCAAGACAGCAAAAGAGACACAGATGTATAGAACGGCCTTTTGGACTCTGTGGGAGAGGGAGAGGGTGGGATGGGTTGGCAGAGTGGCAGTGTAACATGTGTGATATCATAAGTGAAACGAATCGCCAGTCCAGGTTTGACGCAGGATGCTGGATGCTTGGGACTCATGCACGGGGATAATCCAGAGAGAGGGTGTGGGGCGGGAGTGTGGAGGTGGGGGTCGGGATTGGGAGTTCATGTACACTCGTGGCTGATTCATGTCAATGTATAGCAAAATGAATACAGTATTGTAAAGCAAAACAAACTAAAAAATAAAAATTAATTAAAGAAAAAAAAGAAAAAGAATCATTCCTTTTTGGAGGACTAGTAAGTGCAAATGCCTCGAGGTAGAAATTACCAGGGACATTGAGGAGACTGACCTCATGTAGTGTGAAGGATACCTGTTAGGGAATAGAAGTACATAAGGGACTTCCCTGGTGGTCCAGTGGTTAAGACTCCATGCTACTACTTAAGAAGGTGCAAGTTCCACCCCTGGTCTCGAAAGTAAGACCCAAGATGCCGCTTGGTGTGGTCAAAACAGAAAAACAAAAAACAAAACATTACATGAGGCTAAAGGATCTTGAAACAAAGTACATTTTTTAATATTTCTATTTGATGTAGTAAATTAGGAACTCTGTACAGATTAGACTATATTGGAAAATAAGAAAATAAGGGAAAGAAATTTACTGAAAGTGTATCCAGGCAGGAAATTATAAGACCCTGGTCTAGAATGGTAGCAATGAAAAAAGAACGAACCCACCATTCCTCAAATCCTCAGTTCATTTATAACTTAAATTTTTATTTCACAAAAAATATGCTTGTACATGTATTGTGTTTATATGTATTGGTGAGTCTATTTCTAGGAGTGTATTCCCAGGACTGTTTTTGCCTGTTTAAAAAGTATTGGTTTTTGTTTGTTTTGTTTTTGATGGTGGTTTTAAAAAATGATGAAGGGTTTTCTATTTTCACTAACAGTAGAAAAAGGCACACTTTCTTTTGAAATACTGCCAGCAACAGATCATATAATTTCTTATTTTTTGGCAGCCCATTGGATGTAGAGTGATATCTCATCATTATTTTCATTTATATTTCTATGACTCAAGTTTTTCCTGGCTATTTAAATATACCCTTTTGTGAGTTTTCCCTTCAAAACTTTTGCCTGTATTGTTTTTATCATTAACAATTATGAAGTGTCCTCTGAATATTCTTAGTATTAACCATTTTCTGCCTCCTCTACAAATGGTGTTTCCCAATTTACTGATGATCATTTAACTGAATTAGGATATGTTCTGTTATACAAAAGCACTTCACATTTTTATAAGCAAATATGTATTTCTTGGAAACTTTTGAATTTTCTATCTAGACTAGAAAATCTTCCCTGGTGGTTCAGTGAAAATCCTCCTGCCAATGCAGGAGACCCAGGTTCAGTCCCTGGATTATGAAGTTCCCCTGGGGGAGGAAATGGCAGCCTACTCCAGTATTCTTGCCTGGGAAATCCCATGGAGGAGCCTGGCAGGCTACTGTCCATGGGGTCACAAAGAGTCAGACATGACTTAGTGATTAAACAACAACAATCTAGACTAGAAAAGTCTCTCAATTTCTAGTCAGTTATATGATATCTTAAATCTTCTTATGAAAATGTGTTTTATTTCTTTTCACATTATTAGATTTTAATGTCACTGAAAACGAATTTTGCTTTGACATAGCGTAGACATCCAACTTAATTTTCTTATAGATTTGTAGTCAATTGTATGATCATTATGTTTGAAATGGCTATCAGATTTATCATTTATTATATTCCCTTATATGTCAAAACCTATTTTCTGGGCTCTCCATTATTTTCTGAATTTATTGATCCAGTCTTATGCTAATATCATGTGGTTTGTATTATTATGTTTTGTAATATTTTAACATTTTGTAAGGTTAAGCCCTCTCAGCATCTATTTTTAGATACTTAATTAAAACAATATAATTTTAATTGAGATTGTATTTCAGTTATCTATTACTTTTAGAAGAATTGATTTTTATGGTATTAAATATCCCCACTCAATAACACAATGTGTCTTTGCATTTATTCAGATTCTATATATATATATATAGCTTGAAAAATGATTTTTTATGTAAAGCTTACTTATTTTTTTTCTAAAAATTCTAGCATTTTATCGAAGAAGACAAGGAAGTAAAATGTATGTTTTTCATTTTGTGGTTCTAGAGAGTTAATGCTCTATTAGAGAAAAGCTGTCATTTCTCTCTTTAATTTCTCTCTCTCATGCTCCCAATGTACCTTAGATTTTTGACCTGAGCCTCTTGTTTTTGTTTTTGTTTTAATATAATATTTTGTCATTTCTTTTCCAATTTATTTTACTACACTATTGAAAATAGTTTTGGATGTAAATGATGATGATAGACATTGTTTTGTTCCTGATTTTAATGAAATAGCTTTAATATCCCACCATGTAGAATTATGCTTTCTGTTTGTTTTTCAAGAACTAGCCTGTCATATTTAAGAGTCTGTCATATTTAAATCAGAGAAGGCAATGGCAACCCACTCCAGTACTCTTGCCTGGAAAAGCCCATGGATGGAGGGGTCTGGTAGGCTGCAGTCCATGGGGTTGCTGAGTCGGACACGACTGAGTGACTTCACTTTCACTTTTCACTTTCATGCATTGGAGAAGGCAATGGCAACCCACTCCAGTGTTCTTGCCTAGAGAATCCCAGGGATGAGGGAGCCTGGTGGGCTGCCATCTATGGGGTAGCACAGAGTCGGACACGACTGAAGCAACTTAGCAGCAGCAGCAGCATATTTAAAATAGAGTTCTTTGATTCCTAACTTACTTAAATTTTTAATAATATACAATAGTGAAATTTTATCAAAAGCTTTTTTTAATCAAAGTTGTTGACATTATGATTATGTTTTTTTTTTTCTTTTTTAATTTAGCCATCTTTGCCTCTGTGGGGTAAATATTTGTTCTCAGTGTGATAATTGTTTTGTATCATGCTAATTCTAGTTATGAATTAGCTGTAAGTAACTGGTAACTGGGATTCCCTGGTGGCTTAATGGTAAAAAAATCTGTCTGTCAGTGCAGGAAATGAGGGTTTGATCCCTGGTCAAGAAGATCTCCTGGAAAAGGAAATGGCAACCCACTCCAGTATTTTTTCCTAGGAGTCTGGCAGGCTACTGTCCATGGGGTTGCAAAAGAGTTGGACGTGACTCAGAGACTAAATAACAACTGGTTACTTATATATATGTATATATATCTATCTTCTCTTTCATTTTATTTCACATTTTCCTCATGATAATGATTCCTCTCAAAACAAAAAACTATAACAGGTTTATGAAGGAAGAAACAAGAACGTGATAGATGAGTGAAGCCCTGCTTGGTCTTAACTAGATTAGTGAAGTTATTGATGGCAATAGCTGCTGCCAGATAAGTAGGTGGCACTTAGAGGTGGTGGGAGGCATGGGCCAATGGGATCAATGGCCAAAGTCTTCTTCCTCATGCATTCTAACTTCTAATCAATGCTGCAATTGTTGAGGATGAAGTGTTTATGTATCAAGGCACACAGGATCTTGACTTCCTTTTCAGTCAGGTTCTGCACATCGAGGGCCAGCTCCAGGTAAGGGAGCTTGTCTGGGACCTGCAGAGCGTGGAGTTCATGCTTAGTGAGCCGTGTGAGGTTGTGTTTGTCCTGAGGTTGTGTTTGTCCTGGGGTGATCCAAATCTGCCCCACAGAAGAATTCACTGCAGTGAAGCCTAGAGAACTTGGGGATCCCAGCATGTCTTGCAGAATCTCATGTGTTACACCTACTGGGTAAACTATAGGATGGGGACCAAATGGGGGAGGGGAGGCATGGTTTTAGGCTGTGGAAGCTGCTACAGCAAGACAGGGACTCCTGAGTACAAAGAATGTTCCTTTTCTTTTTTGTCTGTTGTTTCCTCTTTGTGTCCGGCTTTGTTATTAATATTTGATGGCTTTTATAAAGAACTGTGAAAGCTTTCAACTTTTACAGTAGTTGAGAATGAAATATCTGCTATTTAGATGTTATAGAACTCATGTGTGAAGTCTGCTGGCTCTGGATTCTTCCTCTTTTCTTTTCTACATGAAACTATCTGAATCTAGACTCTGGCATTTGTGAACTCATAATGGTTCACTGTATACTAGAGTGCAGTCTAAACAGTTCACGAAGGTGCCTGGTCTAAGGGTTGAGTGGGTGCTACATTTATCTGGGGCTTTGCTCTGTAAGGTCCTGCCTCAGGTATGGATCAGCATGCATGTTTTCCTGTTTCACAGAAAGCTACAGTATCAGCTAGCAGCACATAGGCTAGAGTTAAATGAAATTCTGTGAATTCTTTCATCTCTCTGAGCCTGTTTCCTTATCTGTTAAATGAATTGTTAGGTACTGCCTACTTCTCATTCCAAATTATCAAATACAGGTGTAACAGTTACTGGAATATTTAACATTATTTTGTTATTTTTTCACACTTAATGATAATATTCTATTATTATTCACATATTAGGGCCTCCCACATGGCACTAGTAGTAAAGAATCTGTCTTCCAGTGCAGGAGGCACAAGAGAAATGGGTTTAATCCCTGGATTGGGAAGATTCCCTGTAGGAGTAAATGGCAATCCACTTCAGTACTCTTGCCTGGGAAATCTCATGGGCAGAGGAGCCTGTCCATGGAGCCATGGAGATATTTAGAATATATCTATTTCCTATTATTTCTACCTTTTTTGATGCTTTCTAAAACAGGAAAAAAGAAAACACTGGAATGTCAGGAAAATGAATTACCCTTGTCAGAAATAAAAATAATTCCAGATCATATTAGCAATTTAAAAGTCCCCTTGTTTCTCAGTAATCATTAATTTATTTTTTATGGAAAAACCTTTAACATGTGAACAACTCCTAACATAAGCAATAAGATGGGAAATGGTTAATAAATATAACTAGTTATTATTCTATCTCTTTGTAAATAACGCAGTAATTGCAGTTGCATTTCTAGCAAAGAGGATGCAACAAATCCATTTTTATTAAGTGAAAATAGGCATCAGGGTAAAATACACACATCGATTAACTATTTAATATGCCATTGGCTTTACAAGGCTTAACAGGAGAGTACTTTCAAATGATAATGCTTAAATAAAAGCAGAAATAGTATTATGCATAATAATTACAAATGCATTAGAAAATTTGACGACTGTGCTTGAAATAGGGACCAGGAAGGACTGTGACTTCCATAAGTCACTGTGACTGACACTTCCAGTGTCATCATTAGAATGTGTGTGCATTGAGTTGGGGACAGACTTGCGTCCCCTAGCAGCCACTCACAGTCATATTTTGATGGTATAAAAATATGCATTGCAACCACACTAAAACAACAGTGAGACTAACATGCAGTTAATTCAGAAGACCATGACACAATTCTGAATGATTAACAGTGATTGCATGATATAATTCTGAATAGTAATTCATTCAGAATAGTGAAGTGAGGCAGTGTGTGATTTCAATTCCTAGAAAAATCAGGGAAAGCAGTTCATGACAGAATTGTGAATGAAAGTTTTTAAGGCATAATTAGGTGACAGTGAGCAGCACTAAAATGGGAACTTTGTCCAGAAGAAGGCTTTCAACAGGCCTGATGGTTAATTAATGTATCTTTCACTGACCAGCTGAAAAAACCCTTCATTCTATATACTACAGGAAGAGCTAGTGAAGGAATTAGTAGTACTTTACTGAGGTGTTAATGATGAAATGGCAGAATGAAATGAGAGAGGTTCATCCAAACTGAAAGAAAGGTGATTTTTCTAAGGAGCAAGTTAGGTCAGAGAAGGATTTTTTTCATTACCTCTGGATTCTCTATTAAGTGTCTGTAGAAGTAAGGTTTCCATCAAAACTACAGCTCTGGTTTCCTTTCAAGGCCAGCCACTGTCACTGAAGGATCATTAATTTACTGTCACCTGAGACAAATGGGAGAGTTATATTTGCTTGTGTATGTGTTTGAAGGTGAGAGTCTTGCATGGAATTTAATGATTAGTACTTTTTTGAAAATCTGAATTCTGATTTTGTTCATAATTCATCTTAAGCCTGCCTTGTTAGATGTCCAGGTATCATGTATATTAGTTGTATTACTGGATACTGAATGAAACCAGCATAAAGGGAGGATCACTGTGGGGTAATTAGATTAGAATTAATTTCTTGGGAGAGTTAGGATATGAGCTAGAGTTTTAAGGACCTTGAAGAGAGACTCATTTAATGAATGTTGCATCACATGTTGACACTTGATGAATGATACAAGGGGACCCTAGGCAGAAAGCTTTAAATGCCAGGAAATCACTTTTGTTTGCTCTTTGTCGACAGAGGGGCATCCTGTATTTTGAGGAGTGACTGTGCGTAGCTTTTAGTTATTATTAATCTGTTAGTGTTCTGCATGGGTTCGAAATAGGAGAGAGTTCAGTGTTGAGTCTACTGCAGTTATTGAGGAGATGGATGTGGAGACAGGGTGGTGGCCACACAAAAGATAATAAATATGATAAAATAGTGTGAACTAGGAGAAAGAATCAGAGAAAGCTCTAATGTTAGTGTAGGACAGTTAGGCTTGGGAGATCAAAATCAGAAAGTTCATTTTGGAAGATTAAAGCAAAACAAAAGCTTACTGAAAAAGAACACAAGGTATTTATATCTAATTAAAAAAAAATCAGTGATTGTCAATGAGAAGCATTGGTGGTGTAGTTTCCCTACCTTCCTACCATCAGTCCTTGTGTTTTCTCATCTGATCTGCGTCAACTAATAATTTGGAATGTTGAGAACCTCATATTTTTTCAGTACCTGAGAGGATGCCCACTTGAAGTTGTGGGTTAAGATGTGGAAGATGAATAACTTCAGCATAATTACTTATCTCCCAGAGGCAGCAGACAGTTCTGAAAATTGAACTAACTTGATATGAAATTGCCAAGATGTTTCCTTCTTTGATTAAAATGATAGGATTAAAAAAACCCTAATCCTCCTTTGCTGTCCTATACAAATAGACAACTTATATGGGAAACAAAAGCAAACATAAATGGTACTACATCAAAATAAAAACTTTTGGACAGCAAAGGAAACTGTTAACAGAATGAAAAGTCCCCTTGCTAAATGGGAGAAGATATTGATATTTACAAGCGATGTATCCCATAAGGGGTTAATATCCAAAATTTGCAAAGAACTCATACAACTCAACATCAAAAAAATTATATTAAAAATAGGCAGAGGTTCTGGATGGACATTTTTCTAAAGAGCTGCTGCTGCTAAATCACTTCAGTCATATCCAACTGTATGTGACCCCATAGATGACAGCCCACCAGGCTCCCCCATCCCTGGGATTCTCCAGGCAAGAACACTGAGGTGGGTTGCCATTGCCTTCTCCAATGTGTGAAAGTGAAGTCAATCAGTCATGTCTGACTCTTAGCGACCTCATAGACTGCAGCCCACCAGGCTCCTCTGCCCATGGGCTTTTCCAGGCAAGAGTACTGGAGTGGGGTGCCATTGCCTTCTACTGGAGTGGGTTGCCATGAGCTACAGATGGCCAATAGACACATAAAGATGCTCAACATCATTACTGTCTGGCTGGTATGCTCCTCTTCCTCAGTTCTGGTCTCGTCATAACAAAGATTTGGAATGATGACCACTTGTAGCTCAAACAGGCAGAATTTTATTAAGCAGACAACAGACTGAATTTATAATGACAGGCTAGTTACAGTTCAGTTACAGCTCAAACGGGAAGCAGGCAGCAGGAAACAGGAAGCAAGGACAGGCTGACCCCTGAAGCCACCCTGATTCTGCTTGGTTTACCATTTTATACTTTTTGTCTCATCTCTGTGGAGTCTGATTGGTTATGACCTATGAAAAATAGGTGATGGTACCAGCATTCACCTGATTGGTTAAGCCCAGGACCAAAGGTTCTCACTCAGATCCTCAACTTCCCCTGTTATTATTCCCCATCTTGGACTCCTTTTTCTATTCTAACTACCAACAATTAATATCAGATAAATGCAACTCAAAAACCATAATATCACTTCACATCTGTCAGAATGGCTGTACCAAAATGAATAAAAAGACAAGTGTTGATAAGGGTACAGAGAAATGGGAACCCTCATGAACTGTTGGTCACGATCTAAATTTGTGCAGCCACTATGGAAACAGTATGAAGTTTCCTCAAAATATTAAAAATAGAATTACCATATGATCCAGCAGTTCCACTCCTGGAATTTCCAAAGAGAAAAAAACCACTAATTTGAATATATATATGTATATATATTCCAATGTTCACTGCAGCATTATTCACAATAGCCAAGACTAATTGATGAATGGGTAAAGAAGATGTGGTGTATATATATGTGTGATGGAATATTACTCAGCTATAAAATGTAATGAAATCTTGCCAGTGTGACAACATGGATGGCCATAGAGGGTATTATGACAAGTGAAATAATTCAGACAAAGATAAATACTGTATGATTTCATTTATATGTGGAATCTATAAGACAATACAAATTAACAAACAGCTAAACAGAAATAGTCTTGGATACAGAGAACATATAGGTGGTTGTCAGAGGAGAGGGGTCTGGGGAGTGGAGATGAATAGGTAGATTAAGAGGTACAGACTTCCAGCTACAGAATAAATGAGTCAAAATATGAAATGTACAGTGTTGGGAATGTAGCCAATAATTATGGCTATCGTGGTGATCATCCTGAAATATATGGAAATATAAAAATCACTGTACTGTTCACCAGAAATAAACTCAGTATTGTAGGCCAGTTTTATTTCAAAACAAATGAAACAAACAAATTGACAGAAAGAGATCATATTTGTAGTTACCAGAGGCAAATGGTTGTGGTAGGGGGAATTGGATAAAGGTACAAACTTCCAATTATGAGGTAAAGAACTACTAGAGATATAATGTAAAACAAAATGATTATTATAATTAACACTGCTGCATGCTATATATGAAAGTCATTAAGAGAGTAAATCCTAAGCATTGTCATCACAAGGAAAATTTTTCTCTATTTATTTAATTTTGTATCTATAAGATGATGGCTTTTCACTAAATTTATTACAAGAGTCATTTCATGATTTATGTTAAGTCAAATCTTTAGGCTGTACACCTTAAATTTATTCAGTGCTGTATGTCAATTGTGTCCCAATGAGACTGAAAGAAAAAAAGGACAAAAAAAGATAGAAGTGGGTGTTGATATTGTCATAACCAAAGAAGCATTAGCATCATCAGTTCAGTTCAGTCGCTCAGTCATGTCCGACTCTTTGCGACCCCATGAATCGCAGCATGCCAGGCCTCCCTAGTTTTATAAAATTTATTTGCAATTTTTTTCTTTCCCATTATTGCATTGACTTAGAAACAACAAAATAAAATCCATTCATCTACTAGACAGGTGTCCCAAACTAATATTTCTTGTCTTACAGTGCAAGCCAGAGAGTGACATTTAAAATTAATTGTAGTAGACATTGTACGTTTAACTTTGTGATTGAACCTCTATAGGTATTACTGAATTTTGTATTTATGAAAAGCAGAACCTTTATTTGTGGTTTCAGGTACTTGACATTATATGGGAAAGCAATAAAGCCGGAACAGCCAATCTCAGGAATTTTTTAAAATTTTGACCTGGATATTTTGGTATTGTCATTCTAAAACTGATCATTATATGAGCTGAGATTTTTCAACATTTGTTCAGTCACCAGGTCATGTCCAACTCTTTGCGATCCCATGGACTGCAGCACACCAAGATCCTCTGTCCTTCACTACTTCCCAGAGTTTAGTCAAATTCATGTCCCTTGAGTCAGTAATGCTATCTAACCATCTTATCCTCTGTCATCCCCTTCTCCTTTTGCCTTCAATCTTTCCCAACATTAAATTCTTTACCAATGAGTTGGCTCTTCGCATCAGGTGACCAAAGTATTGGAGCTTCAGCTTCACTATCAGTCCTTGCAATGAATATTCAGGGTTTATTTCCTTTAGAATCGGCTGGTTTGATCTTCTTGAAGTCCAATGATGATGTTTTCAGCATTAGTTGAAAAAGAGGTATAAATTAGTGAAGTCAATACTAGAAGCTCCTGGATAGTTATGCTAGTTTTATACTTTTCTGACACTTTTAATTGTATGTCCACATACATACAAACATGTTGCATTTTGAAGTTGTAGGAAATATTAGAAACTATTTCATTTCCATCAAAGAACTGAAAGTCTAAATATCTTCCCCTTCTTCCTCCTTCCCTACTTCCTATCTGTTTTGCTTCCTTCTATATGACTTTTAGTTTAATATGACAGTCATCAATAGAACATGATTCCACAGTATATAAGAGTCAATAATCCTCTACACTGTGTTCAAATTTTCCCTACAAAGAAGTTGCTGAAAAGATATAAATGTTCATTTAAATAAAGAATATGGTAAACCAGCTTCTTGAATAAACCTAGATACAAAAATAAAAGAGTGTATTTTCCTTAAAGAAGAAACAAAATCTTCAATTGGATTAAATTGTTAACAGAAGTTTTTTTTTTTTTCCCTGAGAGTATTGTTGTGTCAAACATCCTAGAAAATATTAGATATTTCAGCTGAATAAGACTTTGTTTTCCAAGTGCTGGTGATTCAGTGGTAGTCAAGGAAAAAGAGAGAGAGAAGAAGAATAAACAGATGAGTAAAAAGAGGAATGTCAAAATCAAGTGCCAGAGATGATAAGATAGCACAACAGCAAAATATTTCAGTCTGGAGATAGATTTTGGAAGAGATAACGCTTGAAGAAATTAAGAGAGAGAAAGATGAAAGAGAGAGGTAGGAGTGTGACAAAAGGGAAGATAATACAGGCAAACCTTGGAGATATTGTGGATTTCATTTCAGACTACTGCACTTAAGCAAATATCACAGTAAGACAAGTCACATGAATGTTTTGCTTTCCCAGTAATAAAGTTAGATTTACACTATATTGTAGTCTATTAAGTGTGTGTGTGTGTGTGTGTGTGTGTGTGTGTGTGGTGAAGTCGCTCAGTCGTGTCCGACTCTTTGCGACCCCGTGGACTGTAACCCACTAGGCTTCTCGTCCATGGGATTCTCCAGGCAAGAATACTGGAGTGGGTTGCCATTTCCTTCTTCAGAGGATCTTCCCGACCCAGGGATCGAACTCGGGTCTCCCGCATTGGAGGCAGACGCTTTAACCTCTGAGCCACCAGGGAAGCCTCTATTGAGTGTACAATAGTATTATATCTAAAAAATGTACATACCTTAACTAAAAAATGCCTGTCTGTTAATAAATACCACTGATCACCTGACTGTCAAGAAGTCCTAATTTTTTTGCTTGGTAGAGAGTCTTGCCTCAGGGTTGATGGCTGCTGACTCAAGGTAGTGGTTGCAGAAGGTGACCCTGACATTTTCTTAAAATAAGGAAACAATGAGCTTTGCCAGAAGAATTGACTCTTTTTTTCATGAACAATTTCTCTGTAGCCTGTAGGGTGGTTTGATAGCATATTGCCCACAATAGAACTTCTTTCAACATTGAAGTCAATTCTCCCAAACTTTGCTGCTGCTGCTCTATCAGCTAACTTTTATTTAGTAGTCAAACTCTGTTTTCTTTTCAACAGTCTTCATAGCACCTCACCAGCAGTAGATTCCATCTCAAGAAACCACTTTCTTGGCTCATCCATACAAAGTAACTCCTCATCCACTAAAGTCTGATCATGAGATTGCAGCAGTTCAGTCACATCTTCAGGCTCCACTTCAGATACTAGTTCTCTTACTGTTTCCATCAGATCTGTAGCTACTTCCTCCCTGAAGTCTTGAACCACTCCAAGTCATCTATGAGGGTTGGAATCAACTTCTTCTAAACTCCTATTAATGTTGAAATTTTTAGCCTCTTCTCATGAATCACAAATGTTCCTAATGACATTTAAAATGGTGACCCCTTTCCACAAAGTTTGCAATTGACTGCCCAGATCCATCAGAGGAATCAATATCTGTGGCAGCTATAGTGTTAAGAAATTAAACAGTAAGTAAGTAAGCTATAGTGTTAAGTCTTAAACAGTAAGACTTTAAATTTTAAAAGACTTCCTAATCCATGGGCTATAAATAAGTGTTATATTAGCAGGCATAAAAATGACATTAATTTCCTTGTATGTCTCTATCAGAGCTCTTGGGTCACTACCCAGATTGTCAATGAGCAGTAATATTTTGAAAGGATTCTGTTTTTCTGAACAGTAGTTCTCAATGGAGGCCTTAAGATCTTAAGTAAACCATGTTGTAAGCAGATGTGCTGACATTCAGACTTTGTTGTTCCATTTGTAGAGCACAGGCAGGGTAGATTTAGCACAACTCTTAGAGGCCCTAAGGTTTTCAAAATAGTAAGGGGGCATTGGCTTCTAAAGTCACCCACTGCGTTAGCCCCTAACAAGACAGTCAGCTTGCCCTTTGAAGCTTTGAAGCCATGCATTGACTTCTCTTCTGTAGGTATTAAAGCCCTAGGTTCCATTTTCTTCCAATAGAAGGCTGTTCTGTCTGCATCAGAAATATCTTATTCAGTGTAGTCACCTTCATTAATTATCTTAGCTAGATCTTCCAGGTGATTTGCTATAGTTTCTACGTCAATAGTTGCTGCTTCACCTTGTACTTTTATGTTATGACAATAACTTCTTTCCTTAAACTTCATGAACCGACAAGAAAAGCTTCCAGCTTATCTTCTGCAGCTTCCTCACCTCTCTCAGCCTTTATAGAGTTGAAGAGAGCTGGGGGCTTGCTCTGGATTAAGCTTTGGTTTAAGAGAATGTTGTAGCTGGTTTGATCATCTACCCAGATCGCAAAAACTTTCTCCATATCAGCAATAAGGATGTTTCACATGTTTATTAATATCATTCATTTCATTGAAACAGTACTTTTTATTTTCTTCAAGAACTTTTCCTTTGCATCCATGACTTGGCTAACTTAGAGGATTAATTTTATCTTGGCTTTTGACATGCCTTTCTCACTAA
Source organism: Aepyceros melampus (assembly GCA_006408695.1). Taxonomy (NCBI): domain Eukaryota; kingdom Metazoa; phylum Chordata; class Mammalia; order Artiodactyla; family Bovidae; genus Aepyceros; species Aepyceros melampus. Next base: position 77,605 of record SJXQ01002989.1, on the reverse strand, counting down.
CCTTAATCATTTTTAGCTTTTGGTTTAAAGCAAGAGACATGAAACTCTTTCATTCAGTTGAACACTTAGAAGACATTATAGAGTTGTTAATTGGCCTAATTTCAACATTCTTGTATCTCAGGGAAAGGAAGGCCAGAGGAGAGGGAGAGATATGTGAGAAAAGCTTGTCAGTGGAGTAGTCAGAATGTGAACAACATTTATTAAGTTGGCTGGCATGTATGGGTACAATTCATAGCACCCCAAAGCAATTATTAGGTTGGTGCAAAAATAATTGTGGTTTTGCATTGTGGAACTTTGCCATTTGATATTGTAATACATTCTTAAATGAATGCAGTATGTTGTACATCCTTTTAATGCACATTTTGTGCTTTATTTTATTTTATGCTAATAACATGCTGATTGTTTTATGTTTGTTTTAGACTAGGGGTGTGACATTAAACCAAAAGCAAATTCAAGTGATTTTTCTTATTTGAGTTAAAAATGGGGTGTAAATCAGTGGAGACAACTTGCAACATCAAGAACGTATCTGGCCCAGGAATTGCTAACAAACATACAGTGCAGTAGTGGTTCAAGAAGTTTTGCCAAGAAAATGAGAGCCTTGTAGATGAGGAACGCTGTGGACATCAATCAGAAATTGACAATGACCAATTGAGAGGATTATTGAAGCTGATCCTCTTACAGCTACAGGCTGCTGCTGCTGCTAAGTTGCTTTAGTCACATTCTACTCTGTGCAACCCCATAGACGGCAGCCCACAGGCTCCCTGTCCCTGGGATACTCCAGGCAAGAACACTACAGCTGGTTGCCATTTCCTTCTCCAATACAACTACAGGACAACTTACCAAAGAACTCAATATTGACCATTCTGTAGTCTTTTGGCATTTGAAGCAAATTGGACAGGTGAAAAAGCTCAATAAGTGGATGCCTCATGAGATGACCAAAACTCAAAATAATCATCATTTTTAAGTATTATCTCCTCTTGTTCTACCCAACAACAATGAACTATTTCTCCACTGAATTGTAACGTGTGACAAAAGGTGGATTTTACATGACAACTGGAGATGACCAGCTCAGTGGTTAGACTGAGAAGAAGCTTCAAAGCACTCCCCAAAGCCAATCGTGTAGCAAAAAATGGTCATCATCACTGTTGGTGGTCTGCTTGCTGGTCTGATCTAGTATAGCTTTCTGAATCCCAGAGAAACCATTATATCTGAGAAGTATGCTCAGAAAGTCGATGAGATTCACTGAAAATTGTAATGCCATTGCTGGCATTGATCAGCAAAAAGGGCCCAATTCTTCTCCATGACTATGCCTGGCCTCATGGAAACAACCAGTGCTTCAAAAGTTGAATGAATTTGGCTATGAAGTTTTACCTCATCTGTCATATTTATCTGATCTCTTGCCAATCACTTCTTCAAGCAACTCAACTACTTTTTGCAGGGAAAATGCTTCTACAACCAGCAGAAGGAAGAATGCTTTCCAAGAGTTTGTCGAATCCCAAAGCATGAATTTTTATGCTACAGGAATAAACTTATTTCTCATTGGGAAAAATGTGTTCATTGTAATGGTTTCTATTTTGGTTAATAAAGATGTGTTTGAGTCTAGTTATAATGATTTAAAATGTACAGTCCCAAACCGCAATTACATTTGCACCAACCTAATAGTAAAATCAAAGATCACTGATCACAAAATAATGAAACAAAACTGAAATACTGTAAGAATTCCCAAAATGTGACACAGAGACAGAAAATTAGCAAATGTTATTGGAAAAAATGGTTCTGATAGAGTTGATTCATCCAGGATTGCCTCAAAACTTCAATTTGTAAAACAACCACAGCATCTGCAAAGTGCAATAATGAAGCACAAAAAATAAAGATCTGCCTCATAAAAATCTCTGTTCAGCACCAGATAGAGGGAATCAAGTAGGATCTAGATTTTTAGATATTCTGATAAATAAAACTATTACTTTCTTATAGAAAGTTAAAAAAATAATGCACTAAATTGAAATATGTCTAAAAAAGTTAGATAGTCTTCTTATTTTCTTTCCTTTTTCATTTTAATAATTACTTTTAGGGAAAGAACTTAATATATGAAATGTTTTTCAAAATCATCCCCCCTCCCCATATCCTCTGCTTTGTGGAATATACTATTGATAAATCTGTGTTTGGACACCCTTTGGATAACGTTATTGCTTTGTCACTAAACAATTAGTTCATGTCCAGCTCTTTGTGATGCTATGGACTGTAGCCTGCCAGGCTCCTCTGTCCTTAGGATTTCTAGGGCAAGAACACTAGAGTGGGTGGCCATTTCCTTCTCCAGGGGATCTTCCTGGCCCAGGGATCAAACCCATGTCTCCTGCTTGGCGGGTGAATTCTTTACCACTGGGATTAGCCGAAAAGAAAACTGGAAGACAGTGCAGATCGGTTAAACAAACACTTGCAGAAAGCATCATAATGAACCCAAAGATACTTATTAAGGATACCATCCCCCTGTTCCTAAGAAGCTCACAGCTGAGAGGGGAAGATCAAAGGATGAACAAAGGATATGATGTGATAAAAAAAGTGCTCCTGGGAGTTGTTGCCTCCTGTGTGTACAATTCCAACAGAGGAAGAGTTTCTGTACCAAATGACAGCTCCGCCCCTCTGCATCTCCCTTTCTAGGCCCCAAAGAGACAAGTTTGACTTTTCCCTGTACCAGAGTTTATGACCTGATTTTTACATTTTTCCTGCTCCCAACTATAAGACTGAATATTAGGAGTATTTTATGAAGAAATAAAAGCACTTTACATTAAGTAATACAATCATAACATTTTATTCCACAGATTTTATATGCAAATCTCTAAAGAATCACTTCATCAGCTTTGTGATTGTGTAATTATACAAGTGTAAATGTGATTTATGTACAGGACGTGGGGAAGAAAATCTGAAAGCAGATGAGAGTTTCATTCAGAGCTTTATATATATATATATTTTTTTTTTAAAGAGAAATTAGAAGGCTGTCTGATAGGTACTATTCAGTTTCTTCAAAAAATTAGCTGATACAATCCTAATGTTGATGCTATGATGTAGGCACTGTTGCTGTTTTATAAAGAAGGAAATGGGGATATGGAAAAGCTAAATAACTTGCCCAAAGTCCAGGTGATAGATGGCAAAGCCAGAACTGGAAGCAAGACAATGGCTGGGAAGTGTAGATGTTGGCTTCTGTACACCTGTGTCGACATGTAAACTGGAGATTTATAGCGCTTCCTGGGCTCACGCTTCCTTTTAACGTCCAGATGACATGTTTAAATCATTACACAATTTCTTATAATAAACTCAAGACTTACCCCACTGTTTGCAAGTATTCACAGAGAACTTACATTCATATCACTGCTTCCGACTCCAGGTTCCAACCCCTGCTGACGTCTTGGCACTTGCCACCTTTCTTCCTTCCTGAACTTACTGCTCCTTCTTCACTTCCACATCGCAGGAGCAGAGAAGTGGAGAGTTTCTCCTTCAAATCTCCCAGTACATCATTAACCCACGTTTGTTGTATATGACAGAAACTTACTGAAAGGTTGAAGATAGTGGGGGTGAATCCATGCGTAAAGCAGAAGCTTTGGTTTCTAGACATTTAAGAATCCTTCCTGTCCGTTGGAATTTCTTACCAAGTCTTTTCATAGCCCCTTTCAACACCCTGCCATTTGTCCCGATCATTTCTTTTCACATACTGTTTCCTAACTGGAGCAAGCAAAGGCCACCCCAAATTCCTATCCCCCTTTCTCACATAAAATTTTCTAATACTTACTTTACTTGTTTCTCTGTCTAGACTAACCCAGGCAAACTTGCCCTTCACACAAAAATAAATAAATAAATAAATAATTGTGCTTTCACTAACTGTATATATCTGAACATCTGCATGGTGAGTCAGAACAGTCAATGACTGCTGACTTTTTTCCCAGGAACTATTTTTATTACATTAAAAGAATTGTTAGGTAGGGAGAAAAACTAATGGACATATAGAAACCAAAATACAGTAAAACACGAGGTGTCTCCTTAAGCAAGTTGAACATAACTAAATTTGCAGTAAACACAATGATTTAAAAAAAGGAACCATAAAATATACCTTTGACACATTTAATTCACACTTCTCTGACTTAACTGAGAATTTAGAGTGGTTGGCTATATTGGAGAAAGGACCACCATAGTTACATTTAGTTTTTTGCTCGATAAACAATGTTCTATACCTATTATGTTTCAGACCTGGTGCTCAGAAGGAGAGGTATATGATGAATAAAGTATGGTCCTTGACCTCATAATCTATATATGCAGTGGATCACATGGGAGCATAAGCACATAATTAGAAAATAGTGCATTATGTATCACAATGACACACAATGACATGTACACAGTGGTGTAACAGTAGAATATGCAGCTAGCAGCCTGATGGGTCACGGAAGTTAATGCATGAAAAGATATTTATTCTGGAGCATGAGTGTTTAAGTATTCCAGAGAAAAGGATAGAAGAGGAAAGGGAATGTGTAAATGCTTGGAAGAGCGAAACAGAATCACATCCCTGTTGTGGGCATCAACTTTGTGTGTGTTGAAAGCCAAAGGGAGTATGAGGGGAGAGGAAGCTGAGTGGCCATGATGAGAGTGAAAAATAGGTCAGGCTCCATGCAAGAAAGAACATTATATATCCCACTCTTCAGACTTCTAGAAACACCAAGGCCAGGTTTTACAATGCTTGTTAAAAACAGATTTCTGGACTCCATCCCAACCTACTGAATCTAAATGTCTTGAATGAATCAAAAGCCAGAAGAAATTTTTATGCTTATTATAGTTTAAGTGCTATAGGCAATGAGAGCCTTTGGCTAATTTAATGTTGCAGAATGCCAGGCCATACCTGGCTTTATAGACCCATATACTGGAGAGAATACTGTATGTGTATTAATATTTAGAAACATAATGAAAAAAAGTTCTTGTATAGCTTGAAAGCTGTACAGTACCCTGAGTAACAACCTGGAGTAACTTAACTAGATGGAATTATATAAGTGTCTTACTAAAATATCATTGGTAAAACTTTACCAAGTGCTTCTTTTTTTCTTCCTCTTTTATTCCATCCCTCATGCACAATAAATCCTGTCTGAATAATTTACTCATTCTGGAACATTAAAATAGGCTTTGTGCTTTGAAGATAATGAACAATTTTCTTAACTATAATGAGGCTTTTGAAAATGTTGCGCTACAAAATATATGTGGGGGAAATGTGACTTTATTGAAACTTCCAAGCTAGTATTAATGGTTTTGATAAGAAGCTGTCCTGTGGTCTGGTTAGTGCAGGGAGTTTGCTGGCCCTTAGTCTCCTGAGGTCTAGGAGTGAGCGGTACTCTTTCAGCTGTTGATGGAATCAAGAACACAGTGTGTGTTCATCTAAAACAATTCAGCATGGATGGACAGGGAACAGCTTGAAAATGTGGGAATGAAATCTGAATTAAAATTGAACAGAGAAGAACAAAATGAAGTGCAGTGATGACAGGTGTGGGCTTCCCAGGTGGCACTAGTGGTAAAGAAACTACCTGCCAATGCAGGAGACATGAGACACACGGGTTTGATACTTAAGTGGGTAAGATCCCCTGGAGGAAGGCATGGCAAACCACTCCAGTATTCTTGCCTGGGGAATCCCACGGAACCTGGCGGACCACAGTCCATAGGGTCACAAAGAGTCTGACATGACTGAAGCAACTTGGCACACAGCACACAATGAAAGCGTTCTTGCCTGGAGAATCCTATGGACAGAGGTGCCTGGCCGACTACAGTCCATGGGGTCGCAAGGGTCAGATACGACTTAGTAACAAAACCATCACCACCACCACCACACAATGACAAGTGTAAACTGCAACATGAGCAAAGCAGGAAAAGCTGTTGCAATAAATAATGCTAATGACTGTACTAGAGTTTGTTTTAAAAAGATACAAGTAGCATCATGGATAATAGATTCAATATGAAAGAAATATAATAGGATTTATAAGGATGAGTGCAATACAATGAAATGAATGAGTCATGAGTTAGTAAAATACGATGCAAACCTTTTAAGCCTCAATATTTATTAGTACCTTCCTAAATGATAAGTTCTATTTTTTAATTATTTTCAGATGCATGACTATACCTCTGCACAGAAGCTAAAATCAATTTCCAATAAAAACAAATGAAAGAAAATAAGAAATATATTTTAATTCCAACTTTATGTCATTTGATGCATTAGCTACAAGATACTATATTTTGATTAATTAAACATAGCAGTGGGACATGAGAAAAGTTCTAGAACCTCTTTATCTGAAGGACTTATTTATACTTGTTTTTCTTTTATTTTTTTAATTGAAGGATAATTGCTTTAAAGAATCTTGTTGGTTTTTGCCAAATATTAACATGAATCATTTCTGTCCTTTAACTAGCCCATCTTTGCATGAAATGTTCCCTTGGTATCTCTGATTTTCTTGAAGAGATCTCTAGTCTTNCAGTTCAGTCACTCAGTTGTGTCCAACTTTTTGCGACCCCATGGACTGCAGCATGCCAGGCCTTCCTGTCCATCACCACCAACTCCCGGAGTTTACTCAACTCATGTCCATTGAGTCGGTGATGCCATCCAACCTTCTCATTCTCTGTTGTTTTGGAAAGATACTCTTTAAACTGCTAACACTGATTACTTCAGAATTAAGAAAGCATGATATTATTAATTTTCCAAGTCTTTATTATCTGAAGTTATAGAAGGTATTGGAATGCTTTTGTCATTTTTTTAATCCAATCGAGTGAAGAAAAAGAAATGAAAACCAGCCTCTATTTTTAAGTTCATTGTATTTTCTTCAGAATAAAAGTTTCAGTTAACAAGAAGACAAGACATTAATAAAACTTGTCCTCTAGTATCTTACAAGGATTCAGGGCCCCAAGGCTTTAATTCATGGTGACCATTCTACATGCTATTTGCTCATATATCTTCGCAAGTATCTAAGTCTGCATGAAGTGCTTTCCCAGAAACAAGTAAACACTTGTTTTCTTTCCTTTATGTTTGATCTTCCCACTTTCTTTCTTGCCCTTCTTCCCACTTAAATAACTAGTGTGTCATGACCCCAGAAACAGTCTTTATTTTCCATTTTTCAGATGACTTTGGCTGCCCTAGTCCTCAACATGGTAACCATGTGTTTCTTTCAGAAAGAAGGAACTCCAAACATATTTCGCTTCACCATGTCAGAATTTAAACTCAAAATGAGGGGAAGAGATTTGTCTACTGTGCAATGTATTCTGAAGGGAAGTGGTTCATTAGGAACTGGACTAAAATTCCTAAACTTAAAATCATATGCAATGATTATATAAAATCAAATGATGCATATTTCTAGAAATGTCTACCATTTTATAGTCTCATTTTTGTAGATTTACAGACATGAACTGTATGCCACTTTTTTATATTCATAGATATGAGTCTTATTAGGATAGAAAATGATATATAGGACATTTCAGCAAAGTAGAGATGTGAAATTTTGTGTCTTATCTTAGGCAAGAGTTAAGAATATTTCACATAAGATCATTACCTAGAATTGGTGTTTGTGTGTTTTGAGAATGTTACTTCAGTCAACAGTTTGAAACAATGCATTTCATGAACGCTTTTATGCTTTTTCTCAGGTCCCATTTGATGTCTCGCTGCCATCTATATTCAGTCTGGAGAGGCTTTTTGATCTTGCTAGTGGCTGTATCATATCAGGAGGAAGCCTTTTCAACTGGATGGTGTCTATTATTCCCTGAACATCCTTTGTATGTTAGCCTTATAAAGGGATTGTTATTGCTTTACTTGGTTTGTAATAAACTTTCAGAGCTATCCTCTTATACTAAGCAAAATATAATTGCTTTTTTTTATACCAGCAAAATTTATCTAAAAATCATAGTTATGAGTAATGTTTCCAATGATATTTGAATTAAAAGACAAAGCTGTTGCTTATTAAAAACTGTCTTACAGAGCCAGTCATGGAAAATATGTTTGTTCACAGTGCAACTATTCCCACTTTTGTATAATGTTGAGGTTGTCACGGACTCAATGGACATGAGTCTTAGTGAACTGCGGGAGTTGGTGATGGACAGGGAGGCCTGGAGTGCTGCGATTCATGGGGTCACAAAGAGTCAGACATGACTGAGCGACTGAACTGAACTGAGGTTGTCTTTGGATGCACCCATACAGCAAGACTGAAATTAGGCCAGTGGTTCTTGAACGAGGCAGTTTTGCCTCTCAGGTAGCATTTGGCAGTGTCCAAAGATATTTTATTATTATTATTATTATAACTCCAAAGAGAGTGGGCTTCCCATGTGGTAAAGAATCCATCTGCCATGGCAGGAGACACAGGAAACACTAGTCATATCCCTGAGTCAGGAAGGTCCCCTGGAAAAGGAAATGGCAACCTACTCCAGTATTCCTTGCCTGAGAATTCCATGAACAGAGGAGCCTGGTGTGCTGCAGTCCATGGGGTTGCAAAGAGTCAGATACAACTGAGTGAGCGTGCAGGCCCTCAAAGAGAGTACTACCAGCATCTAGTGGGTAGAAGCCAGGTTTGTTGTGAAGTGGCCTACAATGTCCAGAAGAGCCCCCCGCAACCAGTAATTATCTGGCATAAATTACGTGTGCCAAGGTGGAGAATCTCTTAATAAACCTCAAGTCAACTCAAAGTAATCAGTCAACTTTAGAAGTTTGTAGGTGTGGCTTGAGAAGAAATCTACATTGAGTTAGACTTTTCATATTTTATACTTCTGAGAGAGAGCATTGCATAAAGTTTTAGAACATGAACTATGGAACTATATAGACATGAATTTGAATAGTAACTTTACCACTTGCTAGTTTTGCTACTTTGAGAAAGTAATACATTCTTTAAGACTTCCTTTCCTTATCTATAGAATGAGAATATTAATAGAATGGCTGTGAGGATTAAATTAAGTGATATGATTAAAAGGTACATCAGTAACTGAAGTATTTTTTTTTAATATTTTTATTACAAATCATGGGGATGCACTTAATGAACAATGTGTATTTCCTTTGAATTATGTATTAAAAAACATGTCTAGGAATGGGATTATTTTTAAAATTTTATCATATTGTGTAATGTTGTCCTCCCAATTCTTTATCCAATTTTTAAAAATTTATTTTAATTGGAGGCTAATTACTTCACAATATTGTGGTGGTTTTCACCATACATTGGCATGAATCAGCCATGGGTGTACATGTGTTCCCCATATACATGCGGTCCCCATGTACATGTGTTCCCCAGGGTCATGTGTTCCTGACCGTCCCTCCCACTTCCCTCCCCAATCCCATCCCTCAGGGTCATCCTAGTGCACCAGCCCTGAGCACCCTGTCTCATGCATCTAACCTGGACTGGTGATCTGTTTCACATATGATAATATACATGTTTCAATGATATTCTCTCAAATCATCCCACCCTCACCTTCTCCACAGAGTCCAGAAGTCTGTTCTTTACATCTGTGTCTCTATTGCTGTCTTGCATATAGGATCACCATTACCATCTTTCTAAATTCCATATATATGTGTTAATATACTGTGTTGGTGTTTTTCTTTCTGACTTCACTCTGTATAATAGGCTCCAGTTTCATCTACCTCATTAGAACTGATTCAAATGTATTCTTTTTAATGGCTGAGTAATACTCCATTGTGTATATGTACCACAGCTTTCTTATCCATTCATCTGCTGATAGACATCTGGGTTGCTTCCATGTCCTGGCTATTATAAACAGTGCTGCAGTGAACATTGGGGTACATGTGTCTCTTTCAATTCTGGTTACCTCAGTGTGTATGCCCAGCAGTGAGATTGCTGGGTCATATAGCAGTTCTATTTCCAGTTTTTTAAGGAATCTCCACACTGTTCTCCATAGTGGCTGTACTAGTTTGCATTCCCACCAATAGTGTAAGAGTGTTCCTTTCTCTCTGCACTCTCTCCGGCATTTATTGTTTGCAGACTTTGATAGCAGCCATTCTGACCAGTGTGAGATAGTACCTCATTGTGGTTTCCATTTGCATTTCTCTGATAATGAGTGATGTTGAGCATCTTTTCATGTGTTTATTAGCCATATGTATGTCTTCTTTGGAGAAATGTCTATAGTTCTTTGGCCCATTTTTTGATTGGGTCACTTATTTTTCTGGAATTGAGCTACAGGTTTGCTTGTATATTTTTGAGATTAATTCTTTGTCAGTTGCTTCATTTGCTTTTATTTTCTCCCATTCTGAAGGCTGTCTTTTCACTTTGCTTAAAGTTTCCTTTATTGTGCAAAAGCTTTTAAGTTTAATTGGGTCCCATTTGTCTGTTTTTGCTTTTATTTCCATTACTCTGGGAGGTGGGTCATAAAGGATCCTGCTATGAGTTACATCAGAGAATGTTTTGCCTATGTTTTTCTCTAGGAGTTTTATAGTTTCTGGTCTTATGTTTAGATCTTTAATCAATTTTGAGTTTATTTTTGGTATGGTGTTAGAAAGTGTTCTAGATTCATTCTTTTATAAGTGGTTGACCAGTTTTCCCAGCACCACTTGTTAAAGAGATGGTCTTTTCTCCATTGTATATTCTTGCCTCCTTTGTCAAAGATAAGGTGTCCATAGGTGCGTGGGTTTTTCTTGGGCTTTCTATTTTGTTCCATTGGTCTATGTTTCTGTCTTTATGGCAGTACCATACTGTCTTGATGACTGTTGCTTTGTAGTATAGCCTGAAGTCAGGCAGGCAGGTTGATTCCTCCAGTTCCGTTCTTCTTTCTCAAGATTACTTTGGTTATTTGAAGTGTTTGTTTTTTTTAAATTTCCATACAAATTGTGAAATTATTTGTTTTAGTTCTGTGAAAAATACTGCTGGTAGCTTGATAGGGATTGCATTGAATCTATAGATTGCTTTGGGTAGTACACTCATTTTCACTATATTGATTCTTCCAATCCGTGAACACAGTATATTTCTCCAACTATTTGTGTCATCTTTGATTTCTTTCATCAGTATTTTATAGTTTCCTATATACAGGTCTTTGGTTTCTTTAGGTAGATTTATTCATAAGTATTTTATTCTTTTTATTGCAATTGTGAATGGAATTGTTTCCTTAATTTCTCTTTCTGTTTTCTCATTGTTAGTGTATAGGAATGCAAGGGATTTCTGCGTGTTAATTTTATATCCTGCAACTTACTATATTCATTGATTAGTTCTAGTAATTTTCTGGTGGATTCTTTAGGGTTTTCCATGTAGAGGATAATGTCATCTGCGAACAGTGAGAATTTTACTACTTCTTTTCCAGTCTGGATTCCTTTTATTTATTTTTCTTCTCTGATTGCTGTGTCTAAAACTTCCAAAACTATGTTGAATAGTAGTGGTGAGAGTGGGCATCCTTGTCTTGTTCCTGACTTCAGGAGAAATGCTTTCAATTTTTGACCATTGAGGATAATGTTTGCTGTGGGTTTATCATATATGGCTTTTATTATGTTGAGGTATGTTCCTTCTATGTCTGCTTTCTGGAGGGTTTTTTATCATAAACGGATGTTGAATTTTGTCAAAGGCTTTCTCTGCATCTATTGAGATAATCATATGGCTTTTATTTTTCAATTTGATAATGTGGTGTATCACATTGATTGATTTGCGAATATTGAAGAATCCTTGTGTCCCTGGGGTAAAGCCCACTTGGTCATGATGTATGATCTTTTTAAAATGTTGTTGGATTCTGTTTGCTAGAATTTGGTTAAGGATTTTTGCACCTATGTTCATCAGTGATATTGACCTGTAGTTTTCTTTTTTTTTGTGGCATCTTTGTCTGATTTTGGTGTTAGAGTGATGGTGGCCTCATAGAATGAGTTTGGAAGTTTACCTTCCTCTGCAGTTTTCTGGAAGAGTTTGAGTAGGATAGGTGTTAGCTCTTCTCTAAATTTTTGGTAGAATTCAGCTGTGAAGCCATCTGGTCCTGGGCTTTTGTTTGTTGGAAGATTTCTGATTACAGTTTCAATTTCTATTCTTGTGATGGGTCTGTTAAGATTTTCTATTTCTTCCTGGTTCAGTTTTGGAAAGTTATACTTTTCTAAGAATTTGTCCATTTCTTCCAAGTTGTCCATTTTATTCATATATAGTTGCTGATAGTAGTCTCTTATGATCCTTTGTATTTCTGTGTTGTCTGTTGTGATTTCTCCAATTTCATTTCTAATTTTGTTGATTTTATAGTAGCTGAAGTATTAATAGTCATCATGCTAGGACTTGTCATTTCCCTGCCAAACTGGAAGAGGATCAGGCATCCTGACCCACTTTGTTTAATATCAGGGAATGCCTTACACGAGTGTTTCCTACGTACAGGCTCACGAATGGATATTCATGGTAAAATGAAAAAATAAGGAAACATAAATATATTTTTTCTAAAGTTCAGTTCAGTTCAGTTGCTCAGTCATGTCTGACTCTTTGCGACCCCATGAATCGCAGCACGCCAGGCCTCCCTGTCCATCATCAACTCCCAGAGTTCACTCAGACTCACATCCATTGAGTCAGTGATGCCATCCAGCCATCTCATCCTTGGTCGTCCCCTTCTCCTCCTGCCCCCTGTCCCTCCAAACTTTTCTAAAACTCTTTGCATGAAGTGGCCAAAGTACTGGAGTTTCAGCTTTAGCATTATTCCTTCCAAAGAAATCCCAGGGCTGATCTCCTTCAGAATGGACTGGTTGGATCTCCTTGCAGTCCAAGGGACTCTCAAGAGTCTTCTCCAATACCACAGTTCAAAAGCATCAATTCTTTGGCGCTCAGTCTTCTTTACAGTCCAACTCTCACATCCATACATGACCACAGGAAAAACCATAGGATGGACCTTAGTCGGCAAAGTAATGTCTCTGCTTTTGAATGTGCTATCTAGGTTGGTCATAACTTTTCTTCCAAGGAGTAACTGTCTTTTAATTTCATGGCTGCAGTCACCATCTGCAGTGATTTTGGAGCCCCCCCCAAAATAAAGTCTGACACTGTTTCCACTGTTTCTCCATCTATTTCCCATGAAGTGATGGGACCAGATGCCACGATCTTCGTTTTCTGAATGTTGAGCTTTAAGCCAACTTTTTCACTCTCCTCTTTCACTTTCAAGAGGCTTTTTAGTTCCTCTTCACTTTCTGCCATAAGGGTTAAATGTGTTCAATGAACTACTCTTTATTTGAAGATGGGTTTTCTGCTTACTGTTCATGTTATAATGGCCTTTCTTTTTAATTTTTTATTGGAAATTGAAATATAGTTGACTTACATTGTTGTGTTAGTTTCAGGTATACAGCAAAGTGATTCACACACATGCACACAGACACACACACACACACAAACATGTATATATTAAAATGCATATATATTTCTCACATATATGTATTAATTTTTTATATTCTCTTGCATTATAGGTTTTTTTTTAATTAATTTTTATTTTTTAGTTTGTTTTGCTTTACAATACTGTATTCGTTTTGTTACACATCATGTACACTCATGGCTAATTCATGCATTATAGGTTTTTACAAGATATTGAATAGAGTTCCCTGTGCTATATGAATAAGTCACTGGTGGTTATATATTTTACATATAGAAGTGTATATATTTTCATCCCTAACTCCTAATTTATCACCCCTGCCCACTTTCCCCTTTGGTAGCCATAGTTTTTCCTATGTCTATGAGTCTATTTATGTCTTATTTAAGTTTATTTGTATAGTCTTTTAGATTCCACATATAAGCAATATATAATATTTGTCTTTGTCTTATTTCACTTAGTATAATAATTGTTGGATCCATCCATGTTCCTGCAAATGTCAGTATTTAATTTTTTATGGTTCACTAATATTCTAGTGTGTGTGTGTGTGTGTGTGTGTGTGTATCTCCACGTCTTTATCCATTCATCTGTCGACGCACACTTAGGTTGTTTCCATGTCTTGGCTGTTGTAAATAGTGCTGCTATGAACACTGGGGTGCATGTATCTTTTCAAATTATGTTTTTCTCAAGATATATGGCCAGGAGAGAGATTGCAGGATAATATGGTTGTTTGATTTTAGCTTTTTGAGGAACTTCCATACTCTTCTCCATAATGGCTGTACCAATTCACATTCCCACCAATAGTGTATTTTCTCCACACCTCTCCAGCATTTATTATTCGTAGACTTTTGGATGCTGGCCATTCAATGGTGTGAGGTAATACCTCATTGTAGTTTTGACTTGTATTTCTCCAGTAGTTAGCGATGTTGAATATCTTTTCATGTGCCTTTGGCCATCTGTATGTCTACTTTAGAGAAATAGCTTTCTATACTTCCTGCCCACTTTTTGATTGGGTTATTTGTACTCACAAGAATTAGGATGATGATGCATGTAGGATGACTGACTCTGGGTCACAGATGAGGGAAAAAGCACATTAGCAGTTCTGCGACTTGTCCAGTGATCCTGTTCAGAGATAGAGCCACGATCTGGCTGGAGAATTTGGACTCTTTGTTGCTGACTTGGCCTCCCCAGCCCTTTTCCCTACTCTACTGCTCTGGAAAATTTGAAAATCAAGGGAGAGGAAGACATAGCTGAACTTCAAGCTAGAACTGGAATACCTATTGGAGAACACCCTAGAAACAGTTGAAATTCACTCATAGACCTGAATGAGTAACTAAAGAAGTCATGAGGTGTCTCCAGTGTGATCTGTGCCAATATACTGATTTCCCTTGAGAAAGGTAGGTGCCTTCCTACTATTGGCCTTCCAGTAGTAGTACCTTCCAGCTGGCTCAGAAGGTAAAGAATCTGTCTGCAATGTAGGAAACCTTGGTTCAATCCCTGGGTTGGGAAGATCCCCTGGAGAAGGAAATGGCAACTCCCTCCAGTATTCTTGCCTGGAGAGTTCCATGGGCAGAGAAGCCTGGCAGAGAGTCCATGGGTTCACAAAGAATGAGACACAATTGAGTGACTAACACTGTACACTTCCTAATAATACTGATAATATTTCAGCACATTTTTTACTTTCTCCCCCACATTTAGTAATGTAAAGATGCTGTAATTCTTGGGTGTTGTTTTGACCAAGAGAAACACCGTCTGAAATGACATGGACCCTGCAAGCACAGTTTCCCCACTTTAAGCCATCATTCCAGAAATTCCCCATTTCTTCTAACTTTCTGTGTAAGCAGTAAGGAAATGTGATGAACTGGCCAAAGTACAAACAAATAGAAAATTCAAAATCTACTAGGATGAAAGATGTGTTTGTTTCCAGAGATGTATTTCAGATTTTTCTTTAAAGACCAAATTACACAATTTGTAGCTGCTTTCCGCTCCCCCCCCCCCCCATGTAACATACAGTATCTACAGTTGCTTTATAGCAGGCACCTGCAATGTTTTCTATTTAATTATAGCAGAGAATGACAGGAGACAATGTGAAATGGGAAGAAGAGAAGGAGAAAGGGGGGGAGGGAAGCAAGGAGAGAGAGACGAGGAGCCAGTGCCAGCAGCTAAGTGATTGATAATAAAACCCCAGCACTCCCCATATTTTTCTCTAAGAGATTGCTTTAGAAATTGACCACCTGCTAGCTATTCAGAACCTTAAATGCAGTAGTCTCGGTTCGGTACACATGTAGGCACTTTCCATATTCCCCAGCCCAGTTGACTTATTCTCCTTCACTGAATTGCAGAGGGAGAAAAATGGTACATTTCTGGAGAGTACTAGAAACTTGGCTTCAGCCTCTGGTCTGCTTTGCCCTTCTTTACTCTCCTGGACAGCATTATACAGATGACAGAGCAGCTCAGATGACAGAGCGCAGGCTTCCAGAACTCTTCAAGTGCTTCCTGGTACCCTGATCACGTGGCTCTTAACAGTGCCCAAGAGCACATAGCTCTGCATTGTTATATTTCACAGCAAGGTCTTATGACCTTAGCTCAAGGGTGTCATAAGTGTGTGAGCCCACCCCACAGTCCTTTGGCCTTCATTTGTCTTGAGACTGTGTATGTCATTGTTGGGTGATGTATCTTTTAAGCTACAGGGTGTTCACAAGGCCTGGAAACTTGGGTGAGATATACATAAGATCATCATGGACCTCTTCAATCCATAGAAAAATAAAATATTCTAAACTTAAATATTATCTATGTGTGCATAGGGTTGGACAAGCCACTAACTGGGAGTTAGGGAAGAAAATAGTGGATCCAGAAGTCCACTTTTAACCACCTTTTCTCATTTTCTCATATTTGAAATGCTCATGATATATCCCTGAAAGAAGCTCCCACCCATATGCCCAAGGAAACATGTAAAAGTGTTCACTGATGCCTAGATTACAATAGCAAAACAAAAAAGGAAACCTGTCAAATATCCCTCGTATGAAGAATGGATAAATAATAGTAAAGAATGGATAAATACAGTAGAGTATTACACAGAACATATAAATGAATGAATAATAGACTACAGAGCAACTGTAAATGAATTAAAGAGACATATCAGTCTGGATATGCTTCAAAAAGTAGGTTGAGCAAGAGAAAAAAAATGAAGTGATATAAAAATATATATAGGAGATACCACTTAAATAAAATTTTGAAAATAAGCAAAATGACATAGTACATAGTATTTGTGGATATATAGCTATATACTAAACTTTTTAATGTCAAGTTAAGTAAAGATCAATACTAAACTCGAGTTTGTGGTTCCCTCTTGGATGAAGGAAGAAAATGAGGCCAAGTAAGAATTCCCCAGAGATTTTACCTGCCAAATTTTATTTTTTTTTTTAATTTTTTTTAAATTAATTTTTATTTTTTTAGTTTAAAATTTTCTTTCCTAAACTGACTGGTTGTCATATTGGTTTCTGCTTTTTTTGCATACACGATATATTTCATAAATTAAAAAGAAACACATCATTTACCTTCCTAATCTTGTTGGCCAGCAAGCATAATATAGCTATGGGCTCACTTATTAGTAAATAACTCTTAAATGTAAGTTATGACTCTGGTCTCATTATATAACTGCATTGTTCACATCTAGTTCCATTATTTGGGGTTTTAATGACAGCTAAAAATAATATAAAAACTAATGTCAAACTATATAGGTGCCCAATTTTAGAAAACTCAACCCATGAAAATATTCATTTTTATTATAAGATAGTAGAGCCTCAATAAATGTTTAATTAAATTGAGGTGGATTGCCAGTGCAATTCTTATCTTTTATAAGTACCCTAATTATACTTTATTTGATTTCTAAAATGAAATAAATGCCGAACTTTTCACATGATTGCTTAGTTATACAAAATGAGGTTCACTTGTAAAATCTAACTGCTATATCTATAACTTAAATGTTTTAAAAAATATATTAAGGAAGAAGTTTCTCCTTGCTAAAGATCATTTCCTATTTCTACCTTATACTTCAGTAAAGCTTTATGAGTTGCAACTTTGACACTAAAATTTCCATGGCAACAGATTTTTTTGTCATAAACACAGGCATGATTAAGAAGGCTTTAATGACAGCAGTTTTCTTCATAATTGAATTCATTACTTAAAATGCTGGGTTAAGAAGTGTAGGAATTTTATTACAACAAAGACGTTTTCAACTGGAGCTTTGGAGATGACACAAAATTAATTGCTATTAAATTGCCTTTGGTAATATTTGATATTTAAGATAACACTTATACATTTTGTATTTAATAGCTTAGAATAGAACACGTCTAAAACCATATTCTGTCCAAGGGCTAATCACCCTGAACCCTCCCTTTAAATTGTCCACAATGTGAAAACTCAGTTGATTTCTAAGTATTCCACAACTTTTCTAATTTAATTCTCCCCAATAAGATTCACAGGCATTTCTTGACCTGATTTCTCTTCTTGTCATTATAAAAGCGATTCAGAACTGATGGGGAGGATTTGCAAAATACCAAAAGGTACAAAGTGGAAAATAAAAGTTACTCAGAAATCCTCTGAGTTTTCTCTATTGAGAAACAACCAATGTTAGCATTTAAATGTTTTTCCTATAGCACATCTGTCTTCCCTAATAACCAGGAGTGGGTGGGGGGCAGGGGAACTTCAGACTGAAAAGTATCGAGATTTGTGGCAACTATCCCTATGTCCTAAGGTTTAGCTCAGATGGGCTTTTTCAGAGTCTTGACAGGGAATATTTCTGAGTTGGGAGTATTTAATCCTGGTGTTTGGGATGAAATGCAGTTAGAAAAATCAGGATGTAAGTGAATCCAAAGGGATTGTTGAATTGTTTGGAGTTCTCCTTTAAGTAATAAGGTGTATGGTAATGATCCATAGGAGGGAAAAAAGTCCTTTGGAGGCTGTTAGTTTTGTTCTTTGGTGGCTGGTCATTTAATTCTTTCAAAGATGCATTAGTATTTCCCTGACAAACAGCTCATTCATTCATGGACCCATTTGTTCATTTGATGGATTTTTTTCTGGGCCTTTGCTTCCTGGCAGAAATGTCCCTTCTCACTCTTTTTATTTAAAAAAAGACTTATCAAGTGCCCTCTGTATGCCAGAGACTGTGCACTTGAGGAATGCCACTTAGGCAGTCCCTGCTTTCAAAAACTCACATCTAATGATGCCAGCTCTTCTTTCCAGATTCTGCAGGGATCTCTCCAACCATGAACCTGTATTTTAGCTTCCCTCTGGTGTTTCTCTGTCACAGCCACTCTACCCTATACGTGCTTATCTGCATGTCTGTTCGCCTCCTTGAGGTCAGGGAGCAAGGTAGGTGAATTCTGTCAACTACAAATTGGCACTTGCCATCTACCTCTATAGGACTTCCCAGGTGGCTCAGCCAGTAAAGTATCTGCCTGCAATGCAGGAGACCTGGGTTTGATCCCTGGGTCAGAAAGATTCCCTGGAGAAGGGAATGGCAACCCACTCCAATATTCTTGCCTGGAGAATCCCTTGGACATAGGAGCCTGGTGGCCTACAGTCCATAGGATTGCAAAGAGTCAGACATGACTGACTAACAGTTTCACTTCATCTACTTCTATAAGGATTAAATCATGTGCTGCTATAGCTGCTGATTTTCAAAACCCCCTGAAAGGAGTTTCAGAGTAAAGAACAGAAATGAAGCACTCTGTGCTCAGGGGGAAAACTGGCAGAACAGGTCTTCAGAGAAGAGAGTTAGATATTTTCAGGAGCTGATTTTATGAGCCCAATTCTTGTATCTCTTCATATCTAGGAAAGCACTAAAATCCTTCATAGTGACATCTGCTTCTTGTGACTAGCAGAAACCTTCTGGAAAAAAAAAACATGTGCTTGATTGCATGTATTCCCCCTCACCAGAATCACATGTATACTGACCTCCCCAGTACCTCTTTGGAGCAGTTTCTCAGAGCCATCTGAGGTGTTGTATCTCAAGCTATAGTCTTCATTTTTTTCCCAAATAAAACTTGACCCACAACTCTCACATTGTACAATTTTTTTTAAGTCGACAATTTCAAGGAAACCAATTTAATTTTCCATTGTTTATGGAAATTTCTCATCAAGTTTTGACTTGCATTTCTTTTAAGTTGGATTTTTTTCACATTGTTATCTGCCTATTGCATTTTTTTCTGTTCTTGTATCTTTTTAGGACCTTTCCCCAGTTTTTTACTTGCATGGTCACATATTTTTCTCTTGTTGACTTCCAAGATTCCTCACAATCAAGACTTTTCACCCTTTTTATATGTCTTGTATATTTTGGTCAGGTTTTCATTTGCCTCTCAGTTTTCATTTATTGTTTGGTAGTTTTTATTTTTAAAACTGTGGTAGTCAAATTGAGAGCATTTAGTTTTATTCAGACTTGTTCAAAATGGGATTTAAGGGGACTTACAAATAAGCATTTGTTAAAACCAGATAAGAAACATGAGGCCAAGAAAACAAATAAAAAGAGAAAAGTAAGATGGAGCCAGAAGTTGTGTTAATTTCTTGAAAAAAGATGCTACTATAAGCTTTAGTCTTACTAGTGGTCAGCCACAGGGATAGCTGTGTTCTTGTTGACTTCCAAGATTCCTCACAATCAAGACTTTTCACCCTTTTTATATGTCTTGTATATTTTGGTCAGGTTTTCATTTGCCTCTCAGTTTTCATTTATTGTTTGGTAGTTTTTATTTTTAAAACTGTGGTAGTCAAATTGAGAGCATTTAGTTTTATTCAGACTTGTTCAAAATGGGATTTAAGGGGACTTACAAATAAGCATTTGTTAAAACCAGATAAGAAACATGAGGCCAAGAAAACAAATAAAAAGAGAAAAGTAAGATGGAGCCAGAAGTTGTGTTAATTTCTTGAAAAAAGATGCTACTATAAGCTTTAGTCTTACTAGTGGTCAGCCACAGGGATAGCTGTGTGCTTTCCTGCAGCATGTGTTGGCAAGTAAATACAACACATTACAAGATCAACTTTGTAATGAGGAGAAAGCAGACCATGGAATTTGAAGAAGTGTTGCTGTTCCTGGTACTAATTCCAGAAAACAGTTTTTGCTGAGGATCCTCATGAGAATATGTTTTAAATAAACTATGTCTTCAGCAGCAGCCTACAGTAAAATACAACACATTTCATGGATTATTTCAAGGACTGTAGACTTCTCTTTCAAGCGTTTTTCATTTATTTTATTTTTGCAAAACCGTATCCGTTTCTGATTAATTAGTTTACAACAATTTGGCAGGCATGTAGCTAGGGACGGATGTCAAGGAAGGGATATTTTTATTGATTTTAAGAACAGTTTCATTTTTGTCTGAGGAAAAATACTTCAATGTGTTTTTTCTTTCCCCTTAGAGCAATTTCACTGGTTAAAAATATTTTCCGAATATATTTGGGGTGGCATGGAAAAACACCCAAATGGCTATTTTTCAAAACTTCAAAGACTGATGCTCTGAATTACTTGAAGTAAGTTGGTTTATCAGTCTTGACACTGCATTTGGAATGAACACAGGAAGCAACCAGCACTGCAGCCATCAAGTAACCACAAATATATTGTTCTACATGAGGTGCTGTAAGTCAAATTCTAAAACAGAGAAAAGAGAATTGACTTTTGCAAGAGCTGGGTAGACATGCAAATACTCTTATTTTCTGTGCTTTTTCTGGATTGAAGGGAAATAATTTTTCTTACATAAAAAGTTAACTTTTTGCTGATTGAGGGTTATAATTTTTTTAGACCAGTGGATTCATAGGTTTAAAAGAACATAAAAGTTATTCAGTTGAATTATCTAAGCTTAATTGCCTTTGAAATGTCTCCATCAGGGAACAACCAGCACCCACTTAAGTAGCATAATAGCCTCGCTGTGAACCAATACATCAGGTCATGTGAGTTAAAGTCTTGGTTTCCCTATTTACCATCCTTATGAACTTGGGAAGTTTCTTAAACTTTCTGAACTGTTTGCTCATCTGTCAACTGGGGACAGATAAAGCACCAAAATCAGTGATCTAGGAGATACTGAATACTCAAAAACAGTGACCTCTTACTATCATTACCATTATCACATTCTTATATTATTATACACACCTTCCAGGAAAGTTCAGTTCTTTCTAAAAAGACCAGAATTTTGTGTTTCTAGTAATAAGGTGAGTTCATTTCTGACAATAGCAGAGTAGCATTTACTGAATGACCATCTGCTCATCACAATTTTGAATTTTCAAAAAACCTAGCATAAACAATTATAAGATCTAAATTAAAATAACTGAAGCTCCTGGGGAATGACTGGAAATATGCAGATATTACCAAGGGAACATTTCATGCAAAGATGGGCTTGATAAAGGACAGAAATGGTCTGGACCTAACAGAAGCAGAAGATATTAAGAAAAGGTGGCAAGAATACATGGAAGAACTGTACAAAAAAGATCTTCATGACCCAGATAATCATGATGATGTGATCACTAATCTAGAGCCAGACATCTTGGAATGTGAAGTCAAGTGGGCCTTAAAGCATCACTACGAACAAAGCTAGTGGAGGTGATGAAATTCCAGTTGAGCTGTTTCAAATCCTGAAAGATGATGCTGTGAAAGTGCTGCACTCAATATGCCAGCAAATTTGGAAAACTCAGCAGTGGCCACAGGACTGGAAAAGGTCAGTTTTCATTCCAATTCCAAAGAAAGGCAATGCCAAAGAATGCTCAAACTATCACACAACCACACTCATCTCACATGCTAGTAAAGTAATGCTCAAAATTCTCCAACCCAGGCTTCAGTAATATGTGAACCATGAACTCCCTGATGTTCAAGCTGGTTTTAGAAAAGGCAGAGGAACCAGAGATCAAATTGCCAACATCCTCTGGATCATGGAAAAAGCAAGAGAGTTCCAGAAAAACATCTATTTCTGCTTTATTGACTATGCCAAAGCCTTCGACTGTGTGGATCAAGAAACTGTGGAAAATTCTGAAAGAGATGGGAATACCAGACCAACTAACCTGCCTCTATTATCTCATTGAAAAATACCCTGATGCTGGAGGGATTGGTGGCAGGAGGAGAAAGGGATGACAGAGGATGAGATGGCTGGATGGCATCACCAACTCGATAGACATGAGTTTGGGTAAACTTCGGCAGCTGGTGATGACAGGGAGACCTGGTGTATTGTGATTCATGGGGTCGCAAAGAGTCGGACACAACTGAGCCACTGAACTGAACTGATGGTATTTGGACATGGTTCTTAAGTGTGCACTGTGTTTAAATAAATAGGTGAAAGGCAGGATGAAATAGGAAGTAAAAGTTTCAGGACTGCATGCTTCTAAGGCTAGTATTTATATCCTGATTATGAGATAAGAAGTCAGAAAGATACTGAGAAAAGTAGAAGGGAATAGGAGGTAATGAGATTCAGGTTGATGTTAGGCATTGAATAATAGATATCTAGGTAGATAACTTTTGCTCCAACATCAATTCTCAGAGTGTATTCTGAGGTTCCCAAAATCTTTTTAGTATGTATAGGAGATCGAAACAATTTTATAGTACTAAGCCTTGCTTTGCGTATTTCTTTGTACTGGCTTTAAAAAATTTTTTTTGCTTTTTTTTTTGTTGTTTTTATTTAAAAATTTTTTTTACTTTATTTTACTTTACAATACTGTATTGGTTTTGCCATATATCAACATGAATCCACCATGGGTGTACACGTGTTCCCAATCCTGAACCCCCCTCCCACCTCCCTCCCCATACCATCTCTCTGGGTCACACCAGTGTATCAGTCCCAAGCATCCTGTATCCTGCGTTAAACCTAGACTGGCGATTCATTTCTTATATGATATTATACATGTTTCAATTACTGGCTTTTCCACTGTTAGTGCAAACACAATAGTGAGCAAAACATTTAGAGCTTTAGCACAAGTTAAATTAGTACCACCAAAACTGTACTTGTAGTCATTGTATTCTTTACCTCTACAAACTCACAGGAAAAAATAACATCCAGTTTCACTGAAGAATGTCCTGAGGAAGCTGTAAAAATTATTAATATTTTAAAATGTCAACCCACAATTATATATGTTTTCTGTATTCTGTGAGGTAAGAGAATACGTGAAGTACATCTTCTGCATACTGAATTGTAATGGCTGTCTTGATGAAAGGCACTTATGCAATTGTTTGAATTCAAGCTGAACTAGTCACTTTTTTTCCTGAACATATTTCATTTTTGTAGGGAAAAAAATGATTGACAGACAAAATATGATGGTTCAGACTTGAATACCTGGCAGACATTTTCTCAAATTTGGACAAGATGAACCTGCCACTTCACGAAAAACAACTTATAGTTTTGTTCCTAGTGATATAACATTTGATCTTTCAAGAGAAAATTGGAAGTTTAGAGAACATATAGCGGTCATCATAAACTTGAAAATTCCCTAATACCTACAGATATGATGATGTGTGTCAGCACTGGGAAATTTTGAATAATGCATGAACCAAAACTTTTCAAATGTCAGTGCATAAATTGAAAAATTATGCATAAATGACCAAACCATTTATAGTGAAATAAAGACCAATGGGACATTACAATTGAGCACTTGTCAAATTTTGGTATAACATCAAAGAAAAAAGCTAATAATTATTCGAAAAGACAAATATACCTTCCTTTGGCAACTGCATATATGTAAATGGCTGGATTTTTATCATATATCTCAACCAAAACAGCATATTATAACAAATTCAATTCAGAAACAGATATGAGAATACAGCTTTCCTTGATTATTACGGCAGGCACTAATGAAATTTGCAATAATATGAAATAATGCCATGCTTCACACAAACATTTTGTTTTGGAAAACATGTCATTTTGTAACAAAATATATAATTTATTCCAATGTGATAAATTTGTTCTGCTTATTTTTAGGTGTAATTAGTAAATATTTTAAAATAATCAAGTTTTAGTTTTAAAATAATACATATTAATAAATGTAACCCATCAAGGTAAAAAGCTCTCTGTTTCTCAATAACTTGTAAGAATATAAAGGATCCTGAAATGAAAACTGAAATGAGCAATGTATGTAGATTTGGGAGTCATTAGCTTGGGAGTTTACTGTTTACTACTGTTTGAGTGAGATCATATGGAACAAGAACCATGGCTTTGGAAAAGTTGGTCTAGGATGTAGAAAAATGAGTGAAAGGGGAAAAAAAATCACTCAGATGGAAGAGACTATCACCAAATGTAGGGACTAGAGTAACCGAGAGAGTGTGAGCCTCAGAAGAGCATTGCGTTTGGTTAGGAAGAAGTTGCAGGAACTGAACTGAACTGAACTGCAGGAGACCTCTGAACTATGTCAGTGGCTCAGGAAAGCCCCTATCAATTATCTCAGCCTGCTCAAACCTTCTGCCCTTCCTTAATGGGATTTGCAGATCATCACCAGCAACAATTCCCGTTTTCTCAGACTTTATCTTGCATGGAACTTGACTTTCTCATTCTAACTAAATCCTAGTGCATCTTCCTTTGCAGTTTCTTCAAATATAAACTTCTTAAAAAAGGGCTGCATATGGTAAAAGAGCAAGAGTTTTTATTTCCTTCTCCATATGTGTTTGGTGATAAAGATCTCACATATATTTTTCAGACATAAAGATGACATTTTCAGTTAATTCCAAATGTTAGGAAATAGCTTATTTGATTCTAGCACAACACATTAGGGCTCACTTTTCATTAATTTTTACTACAGCAATAATATTAGTTAGTTTTCAAAAAGAGGAATAATTATAGTTAGCTCCCCTGGTGGCTCAGACAGTAACGAATCTACGTGCAATGCAATGCAAGAGACCCATGTCCCTAGATCACATTGTGTTTCATATTCAAAGGATTTTCTCACATAGTTCCCATGCCCTCTCCTTAATCATCAGTTTTCATTTATCTATCAAATTACTCCTATTAGTGTAGGAATATCCAGTAAATTCTCCTTCTTCAAAAAAACATAAAACCCTTTGACCTCGAATATCCCTTGGGCATTGGCCTGGGTTCTCTACTTCCACTAAAGCAAACATTTGCAAGAAAGTTGTCCATACTTGCTTCAATTCCTATTTTCTGTGCTCACATTCTGCTGAGGCAGCTTTTGGCAACGTCAGTAAGAGCCTCTCTCTTGTCAGCTTCCATGCTCAATTGTGATTCCCATCTCAGTTGATCTCTTAATAGCATTGAGATGATGGAATATTTTTTTCTTCTTGAATCACTTTCTTCCCGTGGTTTCTTGCAGACTCCACTTTCCTCATTTTCCCTTTCCTTCACTGCTTTCTCATTCTCATGCTTCCTGCTGGCTGCTCTCCTTTTCCTCAATCTTTGCACTCTTCCTTATCTTTTCTCTTCAAATTATTTCATCCAGTACTATGACTCCTCCTTCTCAGATCTATATCACCAACCTCAAGTTTCCCCATCATTTGAGTTTTTAATTGGCATTACACCAAGCTTAACATGTCCAAAATAGAAATTTTAATTTCTGACTGACACCTCAAACATGATGCAGCCATAGTCTTACTTATCTGAGTTAATGGCATCCATGCACATCCAGGTGCTGAGGTACAGTCTTCAGAATTTTCCTTCATTTCCTCTGCATCCTACACTTGCTGTATGACAGTAAGTCCTTGTGGCTGTTTCTCAGTACATATGGGGCTTCCCAGGTGGTGCTGGCAGTAAAGAACCTGCCTGCCAATGCAGGAGACATGAGGCACAGGTTGAATCCCTGGGTCAGGAAGATCCCCTGGAAGAGAGCACGGCAACCCACTCCAGGATTCTTTCCTGGAGAATCCCTTCGACAAGGAGGCCTGGCGGGCTATAGTCCATAGGGTTGCAAAGAGTTGGACACAACTGAAGCGATTTAGCTCACATATGCAGTACATGTGGTTAGTGCTATCACTTCTTGCAACTTGCCCCACGACCGCTATAGTACAACCCCCAGTCTTGTCACTCATATTATTTTTATACTTGTGTTACTGAAGTCCATTCCCTGGACTTCTTGCTTTCAATCATGCCCCTGTTCCAACAGTTGATTCTCCTTTAATGTACAAACCAGATCCTTTAATATGCAAACCACATCATATTCCTCCATGTTTAAAATTATTCTGTAGCTTCTTATTATATATATTAAACCCCAAACCCCTTTCCACGGTTCTGTGAGCCTGCCGTGATACCTGCCTACTTCTCTGACCTTTCTTTCCACTCACTCGCTGGTCTCCAGTAACACTGACATGCCTCTGTTTTTTCCAAAGTCAACAAGCTTCTTCACAGCTTAGAACCTTGCAGTCCAATTTCTCGGAATCTGCAAACCATGCCCCCCTCCTCATGACTGGTTCTGTTTCATTACTGAAGTCCCTGCTCAGACATTACCGCCTCAGGGAAGGTTTTCCTGCTCACCTTATATAAAATGGTCAGTCACTAAAAAGTCAATTTGTCCAAACCAGTTTGCCAACATCATTTTTTTTTAATTTGCCAAATGATGAAACATTATACATAGTTTGAAGAGTTTAGAGATATTTGGTAAATTCAGAAAGCTTGCCATTGGTAATAGATCAATCAGATGATTTATTTATGGTTAATTCTTTTATTGAACTGGTTATGGACATATTGACCTAAAGCCATCCAAGATACCGCCACATCACCTCCTGTCCTTTACCGTTTTTTTCTTATAGTACTTAACTTCGCACACAAGTCATATTTATTTATTTGCATTTATAATATTCTCCTACCTTTTAGATTCTAAGCCACATAGGACAAAAATTTGTATGGTTATTAGCTGTAGCTTTGAGGTCTACAGAAGTTGCTCAAAAATGTTGATTGAATGGATGAAGCAAGTACTATGTGGTAAAATAAACTAGATGTGAGTGTATCGAAGACAGAATAGACAATATACCAGAATAAGCTGAAAATACAGAACATCTCATTTTTTGAGATGTCAAAAAGAAAATGAGAGTAAAGATTATAAAGAGTGACCATAAGGGTTTTGTTTATTGAAGTAAAGGAGATCAGGGTGTTAGATTATAAAACTAATCAAAAATCAACAGAGGGAGAGGAAACACCAAAAAGACCATTAACTTCTTGTTCTGTGTAAAAGTTGAAGGTCGTATGTATTAGAGAATGAGATACAGTTCCTTATGATTGTTTTGTGTTTCTAGATTGTGTTTCTGGGCTTATTTTAAGATTCTTAGAAGGCTTAGACTTGATTTAAAATCTTCAACCCACAATAATTCATGAAACAATCTGCTGTGCATTGTTTGACACTGTTTTATTGGTTACACAAATGCTTAATTGAGTTTAAATTCTTGCTAATACCATAAATTAATGTTTAGAAAATAAATGATTACAAGATGATATTAGAAATAAATATGAAGCACCATGATATACCAAATTGATGGGGAGGAAAATGAGGAAGGAGAAAAGTTGAGAAAGGATTTTTCCATACAGTGCTTATCCTAAGAGACTAGATTACTTACCAACATGTTAATTCTTGGTGATACAAATTAATATAGCACACACTATTTGTATAGATGACTAATTTCTAAAGAATTAAAAATTATAATGTTTAAAATATGTCATTAAATTAATATTCTGGAAAACATTTATCATATATTTTCTTATAGTTTATTATTATATGAAAAAATTAAAGAAATTAGCAAATATCATAGGGATGAATTCAGTATAAACACAGACTAGAGAAATAGGTAATTGCTTCTTTTATTATATCTTCAGAGTAGTTTTTGTGACCTTCTGATAATTAAATGAATTATTAAATGTGACTATTTTAAAATCATTGGAAGGCCTTTTTGCAAAGAAAGAAGAGCAGGAGGAACTACAATTCAGTGTAATATGTCTGTGATAAAAACTGGTCAAGAAATTGCTCTTTAAATGATCTAGCTATCTATTCATCTATCTATAATGCAATACAGAGGGATACATAGTTCTCTGGCATAAACTGGCTCTCCTCCTAAGTCGCTTCAGTCGTGTCCGCTCTGTGCGACCCCATAGACAGCAGCCCATCAGGCTCCCCCATCCCTGGGATTCTCCAGGCAAGAACTCTGGAGTGGGTTGCCATTTCCTTCTCCAATTCATGAAAGTGAAAAGTGAAAGTGAGGTCGCTCAGTGGTCTCTGACTAGCTCTAATACAGCAGAATAGTAATGAATTATCTGTTACAGTAACAAAATCTGTGACGAGAATTGTAATGCACAAATACGTAAATTAACTCTAAAAATTTCTCTTCAACCCAGATATACATTGTAAGATCATCTGATTATCCATGGTTGATATGACTTAAAATTTCTTCATCTTTTTCATTTCTATATTTGAGGATGTCTGTGGCCTTAAATTATAAAAGTGTCTTCAAATTTTGTATCTTAAAATGTTCATATATAGAAAATGATAAAAATATGAAATATGAAAAGGGTCATAAAATGTCTGTTCATGTCATGGTAGGGAGGTTATTATAGCAGTTATTTCATGATCATTAGTTTTGAAATCAACTTAATATTTAAAGCAGTAAAAAGCCTCATAAATATTGTTTCTCACATTGCTAAAAACCTACCTGAGTGTAAATCTTCACTCATTTTGCAATTTGTCAAATTCAATTTCAAATCATTTGACTTTTCTTTCTCTACCAGCTTTATTTAAATTAAAATCCTTGATTTAAATATCAGTCGTTCTTTGTACCTATAATAAAATGTCTCTAAAGGGAATGTGTGCTGGAAAAAGTTAATATAAAGTTTCTAGTTATAGGTGTTTTGTTATTAAGTTTTCACAATGTTAATGTTTAAAACTGAAGTAGATGAAGAAAAACTTAATGCATTCCAAATTCTTAATGAGATAATACATAAATTAATTTTCTCATAAAGCTGGGAGAAAATTTTATTCAATTATTAGATTGCAGTTTTCAATTCAGTCAACCATTTGTAGGCATTAAAAGGAAAGTTAGAAATTTGCTGTCTTGGTAGACTTAATCTGGTGTCATTGAAAAGAAGAGCTCATTGAAATTCTCATGGAAAAACAGCAAGAAGATAATTTTTTCTAGGCTATTTCTTAAAACTCTAAAGAAATGTTACAAATGTTTATTCTAAATATGTTACAGTTTTTGGCACATCAATAAAAAGCTATTACTTATATAGCTTGAGTAAGGAATATGTTTTATTAAAATTTTATAGTCAAAACAATGTATAGTTTCTTTTCAATAATTAAGTAGATTTGATTAATTATTCAGTACCATCCTACCTTTGGATTTATAAATGCTGATTTAAATGTTGGTTATTCTTTTACAGAGATGCAAAATACTTTGTTCATTTGATAATTCTTTTGACAAGTTTAAATTCTTGTTAAAATCATAATGTTAATTACATAAAACGGAAGGACACAACTTCATAGTAAACAGTAGAACAAAGTGATAGTTCTTGCAAATTCAGAGTTAATACAAACAAATAATTTTAGTAAATTTGACTTTGACTTTATGAACTTTTCAGAAAAATCACTAACAAAATCATCCAAATTATTGACTTCTAGATTGTTCAGTTTCTGATATGTGTTTATAAATTAAAATTTATGAATTTATTAGGTCCAAAGATTCACAAAAGTGTATTTATCTCTAGGCATTAAAGAAGAAATGTATACAGAGCAACAGTTCTCATCATTGATTGGATTTAAGAACATTTCAAAGAACACATTCAAAAATGCATGCCTAGTATATGTTTAGGGAATTCAGTTAACTGGACTATGTCAATATTAGATTCAACACAAGATGAAAGAAAAATCCTTATATTATGATGAGTTAATTGCATAGTGAAGAATATTGTAAAATAAGTCTTTTTCTAAAAGCCATTTTGTGTTCAGTATTTAATCAGAATGTTGATACTTCAGAGTGTGCAATCTCTTATTCAAAGGGGTAGTAAAATTAATATATAGTTAAGAAAACTAAAATTTTAATGTATATAATAGTGAGGGAAACTTTTAAGTGTTGCTGTAATATGATTTTAAACTTTTTCCCAGATTTTAATCATTTTGTTTAAATAAAAAGCTAAATCAGAGGAAAACCAATCTCAAAGAAAGATTGTAGACTTTTTACCAAAAATTGATTTTTTAATTACTAACTCAAACAGTAAGTCAACTTAGTCTACTGCCAATAGTGCAGTCCTATAAAGAAATAAAAATATTTAAAACTAATATTTTTATTTTGAATGAATGCTCCTAAATATTAAATATATTCCCAATATTGCTTTGGTAAAATAAATTAACTTGCTAAACCTACTAATTATGCAACCAAAAAGATAAATTCCATATATACCTGAATCATTGTAGGTTATAACTTAATGGGACTGGAATTTATAAGGTTTTATTTTTTACTTAAATTTTTTAATAAAAAATTGTGTGTGTGTTCATCATTCAGAGTTAGCAGAAATCAGATGAAACACTTGTATTGCTTAGGCTAGCATTCTACATTCACCATACAGGGCATATGGCAGGTATCAGACACAAATACATACCTCTAGGGTACATGCCTTAGAAAACTTGGTGGAATGCATGTAAAGGTGACTGTGATATATGGGTTTCTTTACATCTATCCTTATTTTATCTTTTAAAAAAGCTTAAATTATTTGCAAGCATTGCTATTTAACCATTTTTGGTAAATAAAATCATTTGGAGCCTCACAATTCATAGCCATAAATTGCTGAGAAAAATGATCCAGTATTATTGAAAAAATATAATCTTAGCAGTTTTATTTTAGTTCTAACCACAAAGGTTTAATTTCCCTTTCACATTCACTCCTGTGGATCTTTAGAAACAGTGTAGTGGTAGAGATTGCAGCTCTGAGGTCAGACTGCTGTGGGTGGAATGCTTGCAGAGAGGACATGTCATAGATAACCTGTAATTGCAGTTTCAAAACCAGGTCAATCCAAAAGACTAACCCAGCCTGATTGTCACATAGAGACTCCCGAATTTCAGTGCAGAGACCCCATGATTTGTAGTTTCCCCATACAACCCAGCTGATCAGGGCAGTTGGAAAACCTCATGTTAAATACAGTCTCAGTTGGCAGGTAGCTAACCTCAACTGAACCCTTCCCTGGTGGCTCAGACAGTAAAGAATCTGCCTGCAAGGCCGTAGCCGCAAGACACATGGGTTTGATCGTGGATTGGGAAGATCCCTGGAAGAAGGTCACGGCAACCCACTCTAGTATGCTTGCTTGGAGGATTCCAGGGACACAGGAGCCTGCCTGGCTACAGTCCATAAGGTTCAAAGAGTCAGGCATGACTAAAGTGACTTAGCACACATGCAGTGTGTAGTTTATACATAGTTTATACTGTACTGGGTGCTGGAGAGGCGTGGGTAAGCACAGGAGTCCTGCCTAGTTATATGTTACTGTTTAATCACTTCTATGTTAACTGCCATAAAAATAGAATACAGGCTTATCAAAGTGCATTAAACATCAAATTTAAAAAATTCTTATTTGAAATGTCTATGCTGTAATAGAGTTGCAACTTCTTTGAAAGTGTTGCTTGCCTTAGACTGTAGTGTAGAGGCACTGTCTCAGTTTCAGCTGCTATAACAATACCGTAGACTGGGTGGTTTATCAACAGAAATTTAGCAGGGTACTGGCAGTTTCCATATCTGGTGAAAGCTCACTTCCTGATTCACAAATGGACATTTTCTGGCCATGTCTTCATTTGGTAGAAGGGGCAAGAGGACACTCGGGGGTCTCTTGTATAGGGTCACTAATCCCATCCACTAGGAGTCTGCTCCCCAGGCCTAATCACTCTCCCAAAACCTCTATTTCCAAATACCATTCCATTGGAAATTAACTTTCAACATAAGAAGTTTTGGGGGGGACACTCATTTAGTCCATAGCCTGCACCTTGATATATCACACTCAAGCCGGGGACTCAATACGAATGCATCTCAGAATTAGAATCAGAATACATAGTATATTGTGTCTTATATGTATTCTCTGTGAAAAAAAAAGTTTGTTGTTTTTTTTTTACTGGTTTTTAGGATATTATGGCATAGTAATGACAAAGTTTCATTTCATTAATAGCTCTTCCGGTAACTCTGTTTGTGTTTTTTTTTTATCATTTCACTTTATTCTCCTGTTATTTCATCTCTTTTTGTAATATATCAATGGTTTGATGTGATCTTTACAACCTAATTTAAAATTACTGTAAGATTTTGTGGTTATGGGAGATAATTTTATAGATGTATTTTATGGCTAATTATATATTTACACAGTCTAGTATCATATTTAGGCTAATTTTGAAATGTAATTGCTGGGATATCCAAGGTGATTGGCTATTGGCTAAAGCTATCATTTTTGAAATACAGCTTTTACTTGCTAATTACTACTGCTGCTGCTGCTGCTCTTTAGTCACTAAGTTGTGTCTGACTTTTTGTGACCCCATGGACTGTAGCCCATCAGGCTTCATGGGATTTCTGAGGCAAGAATAGTGGAGTGGGTTCTCCAGGGGATCTTCCTAAGCCAGGGGTTGAACCCACATCTCATGCACTGGCAGGTGGATTCTTCACTTCTGAGCCACCAGGGCAGCCCTGCTGATTACTACAGCCTCCTTTAATTTGTGGATGGATTATTCTCCATTCTTTCTGTGGAAAAATTGACTTGGAAGCATTTGTTAAAGAAATAAGATAATAAAATATCCCACAGTAAAGTCTTTGAAGATAAGATGATAAAAACAAAAGATCACAAGACAGTTCAGAAGGTGGTCACACACTTATTTCCATCAATTAATGTGACTCATGACTTTCTCACTTCTTAACAAGATTTGACAGTTTTAAGGATGGTTTAGTCATGAAATGCTTTATTTTCTTTTAATCTGAACCTTCTAGGAGGCATGATGTTCAGGTTTCCATTTGGAAATTTAACCTCTGTTTACAGTAACCAGTTTATGATCTACTAGCTTTCATTCTGAAAAAAAAAGAAAAAGAAAGAAACCGTAAAAAATACAGTAGATGTTGAATCAAATTTTAATGTCATTTTCTTTAGTAAAGATTGAACTCATGAATGTAAATTGTTTTCTGACACTTTTTTTTAATCATTTGTGGGTTATAAAAATTATGAATAAAATTAATAAAGATTACTATTACCCATAACTTCTTTTTGATTTCTATACTTTTTGTGTTTGATCCTGGGAAATATCTATCTATAAAATGTGTGTGTTGTGCGTGATACCCACCTTCCACCAGTCATTTTCCTGGGAAGGCACAATTGGGTTTAGTAGGCTGATCATTTAGATCCTTAGGTTAGTTTTGCTGGATTGAGCTCATTTACTGTGTGGAGCAGATGGATGACCAGTTTTAATATGAATACTAAGCCTTTTCATCCTTTACTTCTGCTTTTGTTACAGAAACACTTGAAACTCTCATCAGACAAGCAGAAAACTACACCAGCATACTTTTCTGCAACACCTACAGGAACATGGCCCTAGAGGCCGCCACTTCCACCCAGGAGCTCTTCACCGATGTAGGGCTCTATTTATTTGGTGCAGATGTTAATCCTGAAGAATTTGTAAACAGATTCTTTGACAGTCTTTTCCCTCTGGTCTACAATCATCTCATTAACCCTGGTGTGACTGACAGTTCCCTGGAATACTCAGAATGCATCCGGATGGCCCGCCGGGACATTAGCCCATTTGGTAATATTCCCAAAAGAGTGCTGGGACAGATGGGGCGGTCGCTGCTGCCCAGTCGCACATTTCTGCAGGCGCTGAACCTGGGCATTGAAGTCATCAATACCACAGACCATCTGCACTTCTCCAAAGAGTGTGGCAGAGCCCTGCTGAAGATGCAGTACTGCCCACACTGCCAAGGCCTGGCTCTCACTAAGCCTTGCATGGGGTATTGCCTCAACGTCGTGAGAGGCTGCTTGGCACATGTGGCAGAGCTTAACTCACACTGGCATGTGTACATCCGATCACTGGAAGAGCTGTCGGATGCCATGCATGGGACCTATGACATTGAACACGTGCTGCTGAACTTCCACTTGCTTGTTAATGATGCTATGAGGCAGGCTCACCTTGATGGACAGAAGTTATCGGAACAGGTAAGCATCCACTCAAAAGTTCCTGCTTTCTTAGAGTGCAACAGTTAGCTATATCATAAAGTGAGTTGATTATAAGCGCATCATTATATACTTTATTATTATTATTTTTTACTTCATTTTACTTTACAATACTGTATTGGTTTTGCCATACATCAACATGAATCTGCCACGGGTGTACATGAGTTCCCAATCCTGAACCCCCCTCCCACCTCCCTCCCCATACCATCTCTCTGGGTCATCCCAGTGCAGCAGCCCCAAGCATCCTGTATCCTGCATCGAACCTAGACTGACGATTCATTTCCTACATATACATGTTTCAATGCCAGATGGCTAACAAACACATGAAAAGATGCTCAACATCACTCATTATCAGAGAAATGCAAATCAAGACCACAATGAGGTACCATTTCACACCAGTCAGAATGGCTGCAGTCCAAAAGTCTACAAGCAATAAATGCTGGAGAGGGTGTGGAGAAAAGGGAACCGTCTTACACTGTTGGTAGGAATGCAAACTTTATAGCCACTATGGAGAACAGTATGGAGATTCCTTAAAAAACTGGAAATAGAACTGCCTTAGGAGAGGGAGAGGGAGGGATGATTTGGGAGAGTGGCAGTGCAACATGTATGATATCATAAGTGAAACGAATCGCCGGTCTACGTTCGATGCAGGATGCAGGATGCTTGGGACTGATGCATGGGAATAATCCAGAGAGATGGTGAGGGGCGGGAGGGGGGAGGTGGGGATCGGGATTGGGAGTTCATGTACACTTGTGGCTGATTCATGTCAATGTATAGCAAAATGAATACAGTATTGTAAAGCAAAACAAACTAAAAAATAAAAATTAATTAAAAAAAAAAGAGCTGCCTTATGACTCAGCAATCCCACTGCTGGGCATACACATCAAGGAAACAAGAATTGAAAGAGACACGTGTACCCCAATGTTCATCGCAGCATTATATACTTTAAATTATGACAGCTTAATAATACTTTATGAAATAGTGGGAGAATGCATGGGTTGTCATATTGTCATATTCAATTCTAAATATATTTTACATGACACATCAAAATTTTGGTTGCTAAAATACCAGTTTTTCCTCTAAGTAGTAACCTTCTTATTGGGTTAGTTCAGTGAGGTAAAGAGGGCTTGGTTTTAAAATCAGGACCAGCATAAATTTGATTCTGCACTCTTCCATTAATTCTCAAGACCCTTAGCTTCTCTAAGCCCCAGTTTTCTCATTGACAAGAAGAAAATAGTAACAAATAACTTTTGGAGTATTCTTTTTGGGGAAGATAGGCAATCATTTAGGCATACTACCTAGAATATTGCCTGGTACTCCAAAAATGGATATTGTTGGTATTTCAAAAGTATTCAACTTTCAAACAGAAAACACAAATTATGTAGTCATTAAATGAAGACTTGTTATCAAAAGTGTTTCTTCGGAGACTTTCCAGAACCTGGGACAGTGATGGTGTGATGATTTTTTAAACCGTAATGTATATGGCATCATGGTGTTTTATTCCAAGAAGGCTTTAATAAGCAAAATAATCAAATCAAAGGACATAAGTTTTCCTATTTCTCTCACATTCTGTAGAAATATTCTCAGGCACATTTAGTAATAGTTCTCATATCCCATACAGTGAAGTAGAATGTGCTGCTGCTCTTTATCCTAAATATTTTGTCCTGAAATAAAATTATGCTCCTTTGCAATAACAGAATACAGCTTCCCACCCTGGCCCTTATTTACTGAATTAATAAATGGTCTCATTATTGACTTTGTAAGTCTGTTGCTTTCATTAATTTCCAATAAAAATTGGATATGAAAACCTTAATGTCCAGGCATATACACCCCACTTCCTTCCTAACTTTCAAGGTCCTCCTGGCACTGTATGAGCCAATATGGTGCCTTCATACAAATTGGAAACGATACCCTCTTTAGGTGCATGGGACTCGCAGGTAGAGTGTGAGCTGGAACTCAGCTCTCACTCCCATCCACTCACCTGGGTGTCCTTACACAGCCAGTAAGGTTCTCAACCATATACAGTTGTCCTGGTTGTTTCGCAATCTCTCATCCCTTTAGAGAGATCATACATGTACCAAACTTTGGCAAAAGATATAATAAGCCAACTCAAAAGACTTCTAAGATTTCATGTACTTCATAGTTAATGAGGAATAAGCATTTAGGTCTAGGAAACAAAATATCAATATTATGATATTGCATATCTCCAGAAGGAAAACAAGTACAGGAAATCTGAAATGAAGCTCAGATTTGAATTATTAATTTGGGACAAGCCATCTAATCTCTTGGGGCCAGAGTTTTCTTATATATAGATAGCTAGGTAGATAGATACACAGATTTTTAAGATTCTTTTTATTTTGTCTTTTGGAGCCTTGGAGTGCCTTTTTGTATCTTTAAAATCTACCACGTAGAAAATTATTGTATATTATCATATGTCTATTTTTTTTTCAATTTCAAAGGCTAAACTAACATAAGTTTGTAGTTAAATAGACATGTTTTCAGAATTCCCTGGTGGCTCAGATAGCAAAGAATCTGCCTATAATTCAGGAGACCTGGGTTCGATCCCTGGCTCGGAAGATCCCCTGGAGAAGGGAATGGCTACCCACTCCAGTATTATTGCCTGGAGAATTCCATGGACAGAGGAACCTGGTGTGCTACAGAACATGGGATCATGAAGAGTCAAACACAGCCTGTTTTCAAATCCTGAGTTTGCTACTCATTATTCATGTGGCCTGAACAAGTTCCTAAAACCCTCTGAGTCTGTTTCATCCTGTGTAAAGAAGGAAACGATGGTTTAAGCGCGATATGATATGGCTCTGACATTGGCAGCTACTTGGTCCCTGAGAAATTTGCTTTTCTCTTTTCCAATTCTGGGGCCAACCCTGATCAAACCTTGGTGAAGCAGGTTACTTTACTATCTTAAAGGATTAAAATCATTATCAAACTTGTGTTGTATAAATACATTTTAAGCAACACTTTTGTTATATGAAACTCCTTGGTGGATTTTCAAAGAGCATTCCTTTCTTTTAAGCAATTAATTCTATTTTCATACAATAAATGGTCCTATAACTATCTTGAAAAATATCAGTTATTACTAATGAATGTAGATTCTTTTCCAAATAAAACAACTGAGATGGTGACAGAAGGAGAAACTGACTTTAAATTCCTTGAAAATTGACTCATTAATATTTATTTCTGCCAACTTCAAAGTGATTTATAAGCTGTTTATCAAGTTTTGATAACCAGTTCACACATCAGTGAATTTAATAAATTCAAAATAAATTACTGGTGCGCCAGAAAATAATGACTTTCTCACATTCCCAGAGCAATCTCTGAGATCTAGTACTTTCAAATCTTGTCTTCAGTAAATACTTGTATCCATCCACTTTAAGAAATCCATAGGGGTACCTGATGCATCTTACTTCTGTTGGATGAATTTCAACTGGAAAAAATTTATTGGTTTCCTGAGGAAATCATAAATATCTTCTATTTAAAAACCATTAAAGAAGCAAAATCTAACTTAGAATGTTTTAATTTTGTAATTGTCTGGGGATTAAGACAAAAATCTAATAAAGTATTAACAGAGAACCATTGAAGCGTGAAGATTAAAAACACAAATCCTAATCTCTGAGTAAATTTCCCACCTGTTCTACCATTTACTAGCTGTGAGTTTGGGAACTTGATTGTTAAACCTTTCTTGAGTTTCCTCTGGTAAAAAGTAAAGTCGCTCAGTCGTGTCCGACTCTTTGCGACCTCATGGACTGTAGCCTACCAGGTTCCTCCATCCATGGGATTTTCCAGGCAAGAATACTGGAGTGGGTTGCCATTGCCTTCTCCAGGAGATCTTCCCGACCCAGGGATTGAAGCCGGATCTCCCACATTGTAGGCAGAGGCTTTACCGTCTGAGCCACCAGGGAAGCTCTCTTTGGTAAAATGGAACAATAACTGTACCTACATCACAGGGTTCTTTTGAGATTAAAATGAGTTTAGGTTTTCTATGAGATAACTGTTTAAAGCCTACTAATTATTATTATGTTATATTCTTTATAAATATATTATTGATTTCTCTGATGTTTTAAATACTTTTAAAATGAACACCTCTTTCTTAAACTGTAATATAGAAATTTTTATTTTTTTTAACATTTTTTTAATGTTTTAAATGGGCATTTAATGTAAGCAGATAATTGTAAAGATTTTCCTGAAGGAAAAGAAAAACCTAAAAGTTTTAAACAGCGTTATTTTGAAATCTACAATGAGTTTTAATATTGATGCTTTTAGTTGCTAATTTTTTGATAAAAATAAGTTCATTATGAGGAAATGGCTGAATGATTTTTTTGATAAGTGATTAAATGATTGCATGATACTTGATAGGAAATCATGTATTCATTCTGTAAATAAAAACAGTATTTTCAAAGTATACTTGCTATTGATTAAATTTAGAACATTATTTTTTTCTATAATTGAATGCTTTAATTTATTAAAGAAATAAGAATGCAGCATCTGGGTTAATTTCAATGTTTCAATATTTTCTAAATGGAATAAATGTTACCAATAAGCTCAACTGAATGTTGATTCTATACCATTTTAGAAGTAAAAAGGTTTTATTCAGCTTTATTGAAATACAGTTGACAAAATAAAATTCTTCTTTAAATATTTGAAAGAATTCAGTAGTGAAACCATTTAGTTCTGAGCTTTGGTAAGAGTTTTTTTTCTTTTTAACTATTGATTAAATCTCCTTATTCATTATAGGTGCTGTTCAAGTTTTCAAGAAAACTTGGTAGGGTCTTAATTTTAGGAATTTATCCGTTTCTTTCAAGTTATCCAATTTGTTGGCCTATAATTTTTCATAATAATCTCTTATGGTCCTTTGCATTTCTATAGTGTCAGTTGTAATATCTCCTCTTTCATTTATAATTTCATTTACTTTAGTCTTCTCTCATTTTTTCCTTATTCTAGCTAAAGATTAGTCATTTTTGTTCTCTTTCAAAAAATAGCTCTTAATTTTGTTGATATTTTCTTTCTTTTTTTTTTTCTAATCTCTATTTCCTCTATTTCTGTCTGATCTTTGTTATTCCCTTCTTTCTGGTAACATTGGGCTTAGTTTGTGCTTTATCTGGTTCCTTGAGGTATAAAGTTAGGTTGTTTATTTAGTTCTTTCTTTTTCCTTAATGTTGGTGTTTATCACTATAAAC
Organism: Aepyceros melampus; assembly: GCA_006408695.1. Taxonomy (NCBI): domain Eukaryota; kingdom Metazoa; phylum Chordata; class Mammalia; order Artiodactyla; family Bovidae; genus Aepyceros; species Aepyceros melampus. The sequence continues at coordinate 37,986 of SJXQ01002989.1, read as the reverse complement.
TTTCCTGCTTTTGCTGCATCTCATAAATTTCAGTATGCTGTGTCCCCACAGCTAGGGGTTGAGGGTAACCCTCTAAGAAAGTCTGGCACTGTGTTGAGTGTGGAGTTTATAGCAAGTGTGTGTCTCAGCCTGTGCTACCTGTTTGCATGTGGGTATTTTTTTCATTTGCTTGATGTGTAATAATTACTCAGCTAGTTTCTAAAATAGCTGTGTGTAGTTGCACATATCTGTGTTTCTTTGGGAAGAGGGACCTTCCTAGGGAAAGTAGGAGGCTCTTATGTCACCATCATGGGAACTGCTGCCACAAAAAGTTTGTGTTTTTAAGCCTGCGCTGGGTTCCAAAGCCGATGACACCACCCTTATGGCAGAAAGTGAAGAGGAACTCAAAAGCCTCTTGATAAAAGTGAAAGAGGAGAGTGAAAAAGTTGGCTTAAAGCCCAACATTCAGAAAACAAAGATCATGGCATCTGGTCCCATCACTTCATGGCAAATAGATGGAGAAATAGTGGAAACAGTGACAGACTTTATTTTGAGGGGCTCCAAAATCACTGCAGATGGTGATTGCAGCCATGGAGTTGAAAGACGCTTACTCCTTGGAAGAAAAGTTATGACCAACCTAGGTAGCATATTCAAAAGCAGAGACATTACTTTGCCAACAAAGGTCTGTCTAGTCAAGGCTATGGTTTTTCCAGTAGTCATGTATGGATGTGAGAGTTGGACTGTGAAGAAAGCTGAGCACTGAAGTATTGATGCTTTTGAACTGTGGTGTTGGAGAAGACTCTTGAGAATCCTTTGGACTGCAAGGAGATCCAATCAGTCTATTCTAAAGATCAGTCCTGTGTGTTCACTGAAAGGACTGATGCTAAAGCTGAAACTCCAATACTTTGGCTACCTCATGTGAAGAGTTGACTCATTGGAAAGGACTCTGATGCTGGGAGGGATTGAGGGCAGGAGGAGAAGGAGATGACAGAGGATGGATGTCTGGATGGCATCACCGACTCGATGGACGAGAGTCTGAGTGAACTCTGGGAGTTGGTGATGGATAAGGGGGCCTGGCGTGCTACAGTTCATGGGGTCACAAAGAGTTGGACACGACTGAGTGACTGAACTGAACTGAACTGTGTTCCAAAGCATAATTTTTAACAATAAAAGTCCCACTCTGTATTTTTAAGTAGAAAACCAATTTTCCACGTCTCTTACCTTTGCACCATTAGTACAGTTTCAGCTGGTTGCATCCAAATTACTTCAGGATGGCTACATACTTCAGTTTAAAACCTATCAAAATTGTGCTTAAGTATCTGCATTGTACACACTAATGCACTCTAATTAAACTATGTTGTTGAGAAAAGGGATATCTGATCACTACTTTTCTACACATCTATATTTATCTGAATCCATAAAATGAAAGCCTAATAAGTTGATGTGTATTTTTAGGTATCTCATTGATATCTTTATATATAAAAAGAAAATTAAAATAACAGCCTGGATTATTTATAGTAAAACACTAAATTTTGTTCTGTTTTTTCAATAATGTGGTATATATTTTCCTAAAAATGGTGTATATTCAATTGTACATAATAAAGACTATGGGACAAACTAAGGCAACACATTAGTCTCTCAAGGCTGTGTCCCTGAAACAACTCCTAGTGTGGCAATGGTGAGTGACCCATATATTTCTAGGATGTGGTAGATGGATGAGGACCTAATTGCCTGGGTCCTGCTCTTGGGCGAACCAGCAGTGACATCCTCTCAGTGACCTCCTCCAACAATCTACACAAAGCCAAGAAGGCATTATTTCTGAAGCAAAGTTAATTTTGTTTAGTAGCTTTTATTCATGTATATTTTTGTACTTGGCTGTGTGCATGCATGTTAAGTCAATTCAGTCATGTCTGACTCTCTTTGACACATGGACTGTAGCACACACACCAAGTTCCTCTGTCCATGGGATTCTCCAGGCAAGAATATTAGAATGGGTTGCCATTTCCCCTTCCAGTGGATTTCCTGACCTGGGGATTGAACCTACAGCTCCTACCATGCAGGTTAATTCTTTACCACTTGAGCCACTAGGAAAGCCCTTATATTTGGCTACCAGAGAATGAAGGGCTGTGACCATAGGTTAAAAATAAGCTACCTGTGGATAAAATTTATGAGTAGCTAGACAAGACTTCATTGAAAATACCAGCATAATGTCCTTTGATATATCCTGATGATGTTTTCAACAAGATATCAAGTTTACCTTTCCCTAATTTTTGTTTAACTAATGGGGTGACCTAATGTTGAACTGGTAATTACTATTTCTCAAATTATTGTTCAAATTATTGTAATTGTTCAAATGAGTTGTTTCTTTTGAAAAATAAGACTGGAGCTTAACAAGAGAAAAGGCAATGGCATAAGAATTAAATTAGAAGCAATTGAAAGGGGAAGATATAAGTTTTTAGGGTAAAAGGCAGCTTAGACAGAATCCAATGATAGTGGGCTAACTGGAAATAGGGAAATCTGTAAGTTAACAGAAAAGGAAAGGAGACAAGGAAGATTCATTAGACCATGAGAAGGTCATTTGGTCCAACTCATCATTCTATTAATATATAGAGATCTCTGAAAGGTTTTTGCACACTTAATTTTGGATGCTAAATAGTTACAGGGAGCTTGCTATTACAGAATTGGTAGCAGAAAAGCATATAGCAATAATTAGTGGGTTTTCTTCTCAATACTAAGCCCATTTAGTTCTTTTCAAATGATGAACAAGGTAGAATTTTCTGACTAGAGGCAAGTCAAAGTCTTAGTTGCTCAGTTGTGACTCTGGACCCCATGAACCAGAGTCCACCAGTATCCTCAGCCCATGGAATTCTCCAGGCAAGAATATTGGAGTGGATTGCTATTTCCTTCTCTAGAGGCAAGTTCTATTGTCCATTGATTGTCTACTCAAATTTTATGATATACTGAGATAGTTCTATAATATTTTAACCTCTGCTGGTAAGAATTTTCTTTACATGTCTGATTAGATCTGAATCTTCTTTTGAGAATTGCCCCTACACTTGTGAGTCATGGGAGGAGAGGGGTGGTCACTTTGGCCTTTTGATAACCTCTCTTGAAATGATTGGCAGTAATTAGGCCCAATCAAGACTCAGGTACCTTATATACAGTAAGTCTACATTTCTTTTAGGAACACATTAGATAACAAACTTGCATAGTTTAAGGATAGCTATTTTATAAGACTTTGAGAATGTTGCATGATTAACTTGTGATTTTTACCTTTCTGAAAAAGACTATGGTATGAATTACTCAAGATTAAGTACTGATAACCATGGTTCTTTATTTCTACTTAATTTCTTGAGAAAGAAAAAAATTATTAAATGTCTTATGACAGCTTAAAGTCCTTTAAAGGGTAATCTGGACAAAGATCTCCAGAAAGAGCTGTCCATCAGGTTTGTGGACAGCTCTAGTTGTTGGACAGTTCACCCTTATGGTGAATGACTATCTGCATCTTCAGTTGCCATGCCTGGTATTGTGGAATGGAATATGTTGAAGATAGGGACTAGTCTTGGCCATCTTAGCTGTCAGGTATGTGAAGGCTTTTATTCTGACTTCTTGCCTTCTTTCTAGGCTTTTGACTCCCTTTTTTATTCAGTATTTATTTACATGCTTTCTTGTTAAGATCATGATTTTAACTATTCAGCTCTGTCTTTCTCTCCTGGAAGACTTACTGAGCCAGGATCGAGTTGGCCAAACTGGAGGGAGCCTGGGGTTGACAACTGGTAGATGTCTGGCATGGTCCTTTCCATTCCCTCACCATCAAAGCCAGATGCTTCTCCTTCCTCAGGGATCTGTTGTCTGGAGGGTTCCTGATTCTAGTCTCAGGCCCCTATCAAACGTGCATTTTTATGAAAATGGGAATGGAAGGATACTTTTCAGAATTAAAGGTTCTGAAGAAATTTAAAGATTTCTTGCTCAGTTTTTGCATCATATATACTTATGCTTTGTTACGTTATTTTCTCTGAGCTAACAGAACTCTTTTTCCTGTAATAAAAGCTTTTGACTTCTTGAATAAAAAGGTTTCAGTAATACCCAGCTATTCTTTTTGATTTTTTTCTGAAATAGTTTTTGCTTGAATTTTATAAGTATATAGCAGTTCATATGTAGCACTGATGTTTTCAGCTGTTTTGGACACTGCTGTGTGAGTGTGTGTGTGTGAAGTCGCTCAGTCGTGTCCGACTCTTTGCGACCCCATGGACTGTAACCTATCAGGCTCCTCCCTCCATGGGATTCTCCAGGCAAGAGTACTGGAGTGGGTTGCCATTTCCTTCTCCAGGAGATCTTCCCAACCCAGGGATCGAACCCAGGTCTCCCGCATTCCAGGCAGATGCTTTAACCTCTGAGCCACTTCTAGTCTACCTTAAATGGAATAAATTCTCTTTAAATTGAATACTGCATGAATTTTTTTTTCCCCTTGATGAAGTTCAGCAAGGATGTGTTATTTCTATTGAAGTTTTTGCTGTTCCCTTTCTACATGAATGTTTTCTTAATGCAGCAAAGCCTTCTTGGTTGGAGATTTGCAATTAATTGATTTTTAATCCAGATAATTTTTAAGTACATTGATAACTTTAGATTCTACAGGTAATTTTGTGTACATCTGCTGCCTGGTTTTGAGAGTGTGAAATAATATTAAATCAGTCTCATAAATGAGCAGTCTTTTGGCTTTATGAATTAAGAAGTCTCCATTCTCCATGCCTTTGGAATATGCTGCTCCAGGTTTCCACAGTTCATGTTGTCTTTCTACAAGAACAGCAACCCAATCACTCACCTCTAGCAAGTGTTCACTTAGAGGATTGATCAGACTGTCTTTATTATTAAGAACTCACTCCAAAGGTGAAGTTTTATGAGAGTCTTTTTTTTTTTCCTTTGCTTCTAAATTATATTTACCCATTCTTCCCTTCCCTTTTTGAATCTTATGAAAACAGCTTTATGCTTCTCTGAAGATTGGAATTTACCTCCAAAGTTTCTGTTGCTGCTCTCTGAAGCTGTTTTCCATTCTTCTGATAGATTTTGAAGGCTGTTTTGGTTGTATCTTGTTACATTTACTTTGATGCATTTCCTAAAAAAATTTAGTCTTGCTTATGTCAGCCATCAGCTGAATTTGTAAAAATTTAAATTTTTCTCCTTCCTGTGCTTTCTCTAAGTATCTGATTTAAGCCCAGGTAAAGAAATGTAGCATCTCAGCTCCTTATCCATGGCCTTTCCCTTTCCCATGTCTTACAGTAAGTTCTCAAGTTTGGCTTCCAGTCTGGTTTATTTAACGTATCCAGAGTCTTTTCAAAGTAGCAACACTTCTCAGTAATTTTATATTTCCCCCCTGGAAGGGCAAGTCTTTGTATCTCCATGTACAGAAATGCAGAGTTTTAAGCACACGACCTCCATTCTGACTATAAAAGTCCTCATTTCTCTCAGCCTCTCTTGGGGATCTGGGTCTATGCTAAGCTCCCTTAGCAGCATTCCCACTCCTGGGCATGGAGTCTCCAGGATCAGCAGCACAGAGAGCATCATCAGTGGAACCTCCATGGCACCCAAGACCAGTGATGACTCATCTCAGCTGGCTAAATTCCTATGACCAAAAGAGACCATGCAGCGCTACATTGAGAATTCTTCCCAGAGAACCTTGCTGGTGCCTCGAAATCAGAACCTTTCACATCAGAAGTGGTGGAAGTGACAAGAAAAACAGTGCCTCTCAAGATGGGTCCCCCATGTCTGAACCCACAATGTTAGTGGTCACATCGCATGATACTAGGGTAGGGACTAGGCTCCACAGGTCAGAGGGGATGGCCAGCAGCTCTGGCCATGCCAAGTGTTTCCCTGGCTGCCCCAAGAACTAAGCAGGGCAATGTCTTCCTCTGTCTGCAGGTATTCCTGTTTGGGAAGCTCCCAAGTGAAGGGTTGCAGGTCCCCAACAGTGGCCACTGCTCCTCCTCTTCTTTAATAAACTCCTCATTTTGTGACTTTGGAGACCTAACCCAATCCACGATGATCAGAGGAGGTTCTGACTCTCAGTGCCCCCTTGGTCTGTGACTGGCTGGCCTTGAGTGTGTGGGGGGAAATGTGTGGGCAGCGTTATGATGGGTCCTGGGTAGGGTTTCAACTCACTTCTCTGTTTTGACATTTGACATCTAAGGAAGAAATCATAGGAACTTTCAAAATCTTTACATATCAAGAACGTGAAGTATATCTGTGATCTTTGGCCCCCTTCTGCTTTCCTTCTCTCTTTGAGCCCACAGCACCTGCGTGGACCCCAGGGCTGGTGGCTGACAACACTTCAGCAGCAGGGACAGGCAGACTGTCTCAGCTCGTAAAACTGAAGCTTGCTCTCTCCTTATTCCATTTCAGCCATCTCTGTGTTCATTTTGAGCCTAGAATAAGTAGATGGAGCATTCTTGGTGGCAAAATCACTCAAGGGAAATATAATGATAAAAATAGCCAGGGATAGGGCATGGTAGGGTACAAGAGGGTCAGTGTTAGGCTACACACTAAACTCATCAATGATCTTGAGTTGTATTTGTCTACATAATATGAATAGTTGTATTTGAAGGAGATCCCACTTCATCTCATCAACCAATAGTAGATGTGTGATGCTGGATATCACAGTTGGGAAAAGGTCACATTTCAAGGTAACCTCCTGGTTTTAATCTAGGGTTAGAAAGCCTTTATCTTTGAATTGGATAAAGAAGCATTCTGAAAACAACCTACCATATTGTCAAATGATAGGCAGTTATAACTTCCTTCAATTAAGTAGTAAGTATGGAGAAAAATTATTCAAAAAAGATAAGGCAAATATTACTCAATAGTGTTTCTGTGATTTAATAGGGCCACTACTGACTCATCGCTGTGCTGTGTGATTAGTTGCTCAGCCATGTCCAACTCTTTGCAACCCCATGGACTGTAGCCAGCAATTCTCCACTGTCCATGGGGATTCTCCAGGCAAGCATACTGGAGTGGGTTGCCATGCCCTTCTCCAGAGAATCATCCCAACTCAGAGATCCAACCCAGGTTTTCTGCATTGCAGGTAGATTCTTTACTGTCTGAGCCAACAGGGAAGCCTGAGTTGTCTCTAGGTATATGTATTTTTCCTTTTTTATTTAGTCTTTTGCTTAATGTAAGGATCATACTATGCTCTATAATGTTAGATGTTATTTAACATAAGATTGACATATTGCAAATAATTTTTCTCCTATTGAATCACAAGTTATTTTTTTCTGATTGAGAAGAAAAACTGGAAATTTATTGTTTTAGTTACCTGAAAAATATTAATCACCTTCTACAACTAATCTTAGAGTTCCTTCTTTCACTGACTATAACACTGGTAGATACTTTCAAACAGCTTTACTGTGCTCTTATTCCTTCATTAAGGAATTGAACAAATATTTCACAACTGCTCATCATATATTACTTTTAGAGTCACATGTTTTTATCTTCTTAAAAATTACACTTGGATATAACACATTGAGGAAAAAAGTGTTCTAGGTAAGTTATCATAATGGATGAGATTTTTTGAAAGTGACAGAAAGTCAAATTCATTTAAACCTTCCTAAGGTGGGGTAATTATTAAATCACACAACTCTAAGTTGAAATATACAAATTACTGAAGATCTAATTTGATTTAGATCCTTATAAATGTTATCAGCATGCTTCTCTACTTCTCAGTGAAGCTTTAATCTGTCTTGTATTTTTTTCAGGCAGACTATCCTCAAGAAGTAACAAGGTAGGCTATGCAATCGCTAGGCTTATCCTTGTATAAAGTTTAGCAAGAAAAAAATAGAACTTATTTCCCATGGATGAAAACCTCTTAAACACTTGCTTATTGCTCTGCTTTGGAGCCTGTTCATCTCCCTCATCTGTCTGCTGATACTCTGGCTGGAAATCTTTGGATCATTTCCCCAGTCTGGAGCCATGTGTGAGGTCAGCTGATCTAACAGATCAGTAGAGAGTTAGAGCAGGTATTCCCCAAGAATAAATAGAAAACAAAAAGAAAAATCAAACAAGAAATGAAGTATACAATATAATAATAAAGGATGCACTTCATACTGAATATCTTTAAGGATGGTGCCAAATAGCATCAGCATACATGTAACCATGAAGTAAGATCAAATATAATAGAAATATACATTCAAATTAAAGGTTAAGCAGAATAGAAACAGAAAACTAAAAAAATGTTAGAACAGTTACAAAATTCCAGAGCAAAATGGAATTACTAGAAGCATTTGTTTTAAAATCAGGAATAAGACATCCCTGTCATGTATTGTTACACTCTCCAAGTTAATGTTTACATGGAGTTACTAGTTAATATAATTAAACAACATATAAATAAAAAATTACCTAATAAAAGTGGGCAAAGGATTTATAGAATCATTTTCCAAAGAAGGTATACAAATGACTAATAAACATATGAAAACATGTCCTACATCATGAGTTCCTAAAGACATGCAAATCAAAATTGCAAGGGAGCAGTGACACTTCACAGTCCCTAGGATGGCTTTCATGTAAATGATGGACAATACCAAGTGTTGTTGAGACTGTGGAGAAATTTGGACACTCACACCTTGCTAGAAGGATTATAAAATTCTGCAGCCACTTTGGTAAACAGTTTGGCAGTTCCTCATAACACGAAACAGAGTTACCATGGTGGTGGTTGACTTGTGATCCCATGGACTATAACCCACCAAGTTCCTCTTTCCATGGGATTTCCAGGCAAGAATACTGGAGTAGGTGGCTCTTTCCTCCAGGGGATCTTCCTGACCTATGGATAGAACTGAGGTCTCCTTGCATTGCAGGTGGTCTCCTTCATTGCCAGGCAGATTCTTTACGCACTAAGCCACCATATAACCCGACGATTTCATGCTGAAGAATATACCCAAAAGAATTGAATACATATGTTTGAAAAACTTATGCATGGATATTCATGGCAGCTTTATTCATAAGAGTCAAAAAGTGGAAATGACCTAAATGCTTATCAACTAATGAATGGAGAAATAACATGTTTTATGGATATACAATGGAATGTTATTTGGCAACAAAAAAGAATACTGATACTTGTTACATGACTTATGCTACAATGATTGGACCTTGAAAATATGCTATATGAAAGAAATTATAACATAAGACCACATTTATGCTGCTCTAGTTATATGAAATATTTAGAATAGCAAAATCACTGAGATAGACAATAGATTAGTGATTACCAGGGATTGGAGAGGGGATGAAAGAACAGGGAATTACTGCTAATGTGTATAAGGATTTTTTGCATGGGAGAGATAAAAATATTGTAAAATTAAATAGAAATGATAGTTGCAAATCTCTGTTAACACAGTAAAATTCACTGAGTTGCACATTTCAAAAGAGTATATTTTATGGTACATGAATTATATAACAATAAAGCTGTTATAAAAAGTTATAATGTATACTTTTGAAAATTGACTCATACAAATTGAGAACTAGTATATTCCAGTGAATAATTTCCATTTATATGTTTGTTCTTTTTATTGGCCTATGCTTCTTGAGACTATGGGAACTCAGAGGAGCAATGTGGCTTTTCATTTGTCATCCAAATGACACACTAAAAATATTTCTAGACATTTTAGAATTAATGCCTCAAGGTCGTTCAGAGAAAACGAAAATGTCTGCCCTTACGGTGAAGATGTTTCCCAAAAACAAAAAACTTTAGACCTTGAAAAACAGTTTTTATCATTTAAGAAAATTTTGGGTTGGATAAAAATGGACAAAAATAACAGATAATCTCATTCACTTATCTAAACATGCAACAAATATATGTTGAGTGCTTTCAATGTACCAGACACAGCTGGACACTGAGTTTATGCCAACTGCGCCCGCAGCTGCCTTGTTAGAGCTTACAATGAACTAACTAATTTTTCCATAACCACGTTAGAATCTCAACTCTATCCTCTAGACAAAAGTCAGGATACTGTTTCCAAATGTAAACTATATTATACGTAAAATCTTTTGGTGGCTTCCTTTTAACCTTGGAATAGAATCTAAAAGCATTTGTATTTACCTTTAATGCTTTGCATATCTGGCCTTTACCATCACTTTACCCTTATCTCGAACCACTTTTAACCCTTCTTTGCTCTAGCCATGCTGGAGTTCTCTTTGATTTTTTTAGCATACAGTCCTCCCCTTGACTCTTGTCAGTTACATTTTTCTGGAAATAGGCTATTTCCCAACCATACTCCCCAACACGTTTATCTCATTTTTGTTTCATCTTAGATCCTGCTAACCCTGGGAAGTGTTCTCTGGCCTCTATAGAAAAGTTAGGTGACTCTGTATTATGTTTTAGTAACACCATTAAATTTTCCTTTACAGCTTTTTGCATGCATGCAGTTATTTAATTATTCACATATTTTACATTGGGCTTCCCTCATAACTCAGTTGGTAAAGAATCTGCCTGAAAGGCAGGTTCGAACCCGGTTCGATTCCTAGATTGGGAAGATCTGCTAGAGAAGGCATAGACTACCTACTCCAGTATTCTTAGGATTCAGCTGGTAAAGAATCTGCCTGCAATGCAGGAAACTGGGGATTGATCCCTGGGTTGGGAAGATCCCCTGGAGAAGGGAAAGGCTACCCACTCCAGTATTCTGGCCTGGAGATTTCCATGGACTGTGTAGCTTTTTGCATACATGCAGTTATTTAATTATTGACATATTTTACATTGAGTTGTATGTGCCCAGAGGGCAGAGACTAGCTTTTATGTGGATAAATACTCTGGCATTATTAACATTATATCTGCGTTTATCTTAAGCCCAGTCAAAAACCCCATTTATCAAATTACTAGAAATAAAGGCAAAGCAAAAATAATAAACATTAAAATCTTGATAGACATGCAAGTAATTTCCATAGTTCGGCGAGTGGTCCTATACCGTGCCCTCCACCTTGCAATCCTCAGTCCAGGAAGGCAAACATCATGCATTAGGGCATTTCCATTTCACAGGTGGACAATTGGAGCTGCTTAGGGAGCTGGAGCAGAACTGAGACAGACTGTCAACCCACATGTCCTTTAGACCTATTTCTGGTTTACTGAATCGCTCCTGGTTCATGTAAGGAAGTTTTAAAAACGGTTTTCTGCTGTTTACTCATGTTCTTTTAGGTATTAGCAGTAGACGTTGTTTCAAAAAATGTTGTATGATCTTAAGTGTGGGTGGAGAAAAGTTATATAAAATATTTATAAGCTTTTATGTGGATAAATACTCTGGCATTATTAACATTATATCTGCGTTTATCTTAAGCCCAGTCAAAAACCCCATTTATCAAATTACTAGAAATAAAGGCAAAGCAAAAATAATAAACATTAAAATCTTGATAGACATGCAAGTAATTTCCATAGTTCGGCGAGTGGTCCTATACCGTGCCCTCCACCTTGCAATCCTCAGTCCAGGAAGGCAAACATCATGCATTAGGGCATTTCCATTTCACAGGTGGACAATTGGAGCTGCTTAGGGAGCTGGAGCAGAACTGAGACAGACTGTCAACCCACATGTCCTTTAGACCTATTTCTGGTTTACTGAATCGCTCCTGGTTCATGTAAGGAAGTTTTAAAAACGGTTTTCTGCTGTTTACTCATGTTCTTTTAGGTATTAGCAGTAGACGTTGTTTCAAAAAATGTTGTATGATCTTAAGTGTGGGTGGAGAAAAGTTATATAAAATATTTATCTCCTAGAGATCACTGTGGGTTATCATCATGTATTAGTGCATCAAAGGCTCTAATAAATTCTACAATTTAAGAATAGTCATTAGCTATATTAAGGAGAACATTTCCAATATATATCTAACCAAAATGCTATATTGACCTGGACAAATATGGATTTTCTGCTAAAAACACTTTGGAAAATGCTGCTCCGAGGTAAGTTTAATGATTTATTTGGGGCTTTGGCCACAGTAAGTTACACTGGGTGGAGCTGAAGGTAATGTAGCCTAATACCTGGCCAGACAGTTTTAAATTTAGAGCTAAACCATTGGCAGATATGACCCTCAGATTTATCCCCTCACATCACAGAAGGGTTAAGTCACCCTAAAATTCACTGTGGGCTCTGGCAACATAGTCTGTAAAATGAATTACTTTGAAAACCCTATATGAATTTGCTTGAACTGTATTTTCCCAGGTGTAGCAAGGGAAAATGGGACACTAAAAATTCTCTTGACCTTCTAAAATTGATTTATGTCCATGGAGAGATGAGAGTAAACAGATCTGAGTTAACTACCTTTACCTGTATGCCATTCTTCTTGCTTTTCACTATTTTTATTCAATCCTTTATATCTATATATTGAGAGTTATAATATTCACAAGGACTACTAGGATGAATTCTCCAGTTCAGAGCATATGCCAAAAGCAGTGAAACACTTCTGGTTTAAAAATACGTATTGTTGGGACAGACTGGAGTTCCCTCACTAACTTGGATATAGATATGAATGCTTCATAGATACATTAAAAATTCATAATAGACCAATAAAATGTGATATTTTCATTACTTTATCAACAAGTAATTTTTTATGCAATTAAAATACACACCATGATCATCAATGTCCTTGATAGCTAGTTCTTATTTCTACACTGGGATATACAAAAGTCCCACTGTTGAGTCCCAGCCCAGAAGATAATGCTTTCACCCCACTGTTTGGCCTCCTCTCTTTTGCTGTTGGTTTTTCCATAGCCTGACCCATCCGCTGACTAGCCTTAGAACAAAGGGATGTCATCTGTTTCCTAATGTGTTTCATCCAGGACAAGTCTTACTGTGTTCGAAGACAAAGGACACTCCTGCCTTGAGAAACAAATATTAATATTAGTGGGGAGAAAAACCCATACTATTACAAGATGGGCAAATAGAAATATAAATAAAACACAAGGATTCATTTTAACCTACAAGCAAGAGGGATTTTTAAAATAAGGCAAAATTAATTTTATGTTTATGAATAATTTGAAATAAATCAGAGAGTAGCACCCACACCTTTAAAATTCTTCCTTTAATGTCTAAATCATCAGACATGGCTGGGTAATGAAAGCAACTATTTTCTTTTCATTGTTTTGCCTTTTCACCACTTATTGCAGTTTCAAATATAAAAAAGAAGTGTAATTAACAGTAATGTCTTTTCTCCCTTTCTTTAATCTCACCTTCTCTACCACTGATGATTTCAGGTTCTGACACATAAAAAGTTATTTATCCCTGCAGTTACTTTGGAGACTCTTGGCACATCAGCCAACTAGAAATTGATTTCTTGGGTTAAATTACCACCTTATTTGTATATATCCAAGACAATCTTTGAGCACCAGACCTATGTATCCAGTTTTCTACTTGATACTTTTCCTTAGAGTGTCCCCAAACTAACTATTCAGAACCCATGAATCAAGAACTGAACTCATCATCTTGTCTCCTCCATATATCCACCTAGAAACCTAAGAATCATCACGTGTCAAGCTCTCTAACTTATTTCAAATTCTTCATAAACATAAAATGAATTTTGTTTTATTTATTTAATTTTGTTTTATTTTTTAAATCCCTCTTGCTTATAGGTTAAAATGAATGAATGTGTTTCATTTTTATTTCTATTTACCCATCTTGTAATAATATGATTTTTTTTCACTGATCTTAATATTTGTTTCTCAAGGCAGGAGTGTCTTTTGTCTCTGAACGTGGTAAAACTTGTCCTGGATAAAACACATTAGGAAACAGCTGACATCCCTCTGTTATAAGGCTTGTCTGTGGATGGTCAGGCTGCGGAAAAACCACATTCTTTACCTCCCAATGGCTTCCCTGAAAGCTCAATTGATAAAGAATCTGCCTGCGATGCAGGAGAGCCTGGTTCGATTCCTGGGTTGGGAAGATCCCCTGGAGAAGGGAACAGCTACCCACTCCAGTATTCTGGCCTAGAGTATTCCATGGACACAGCTGAATGACTTTCACTTTCACTGGCATTGTTCTTCTTTGGGATTGGAATGAAAAATTAACCTTTTCCAGTCTTGTGGCCACTGCTGAGTTTTCCAAATTTCCTGGCATATTGAGAGCATCACAGCATCATCTTTTAAGACTTGAAATAGCTCATCTGGAATTCCATCATCTCCACTAGCTTTGTTTGCAATGATGCTTCCTAAGGCTCATTTGACTTCACATTCTGGGATGTCTGGCTCTAGGTGGGTGATCACACCATTGTGGTTATCTGGGTATTAAGATCTTGTTTGTATAGTTCTGTGTATTCTTGCCACCCCTTCTTAATATTTTCTGCTTCTGTTACATCCATACCATTTCTGTCCTTTATTGTGCCTATCTCTGCATGGAATGTCCCCTTAACCTTACCCAGTTTTTCTGTGTCCCAACTACCTACCTCATCAATAGGGGATAGGCATAACATTTGGAAAACTCACCCGTAACTTTTTTTTTTTTTCCAGATTTAAAGCCCTTCTGTGGTAGACTTGACAATACAAACATGAAAATGCTGTGTGTCTGACTCCCAAACATCTTTTAATCCTATTCTCTCACAGGCGGCTCCCATCTGTCCTTGGTTATCCTGGAGAATTTCTTTTTTTAAATAGATGTTCAATTTCTAGAGACACTATTGTATTGAAATAAAAGTGCTAAAAATATTCAAAGACATAGTTGTGTATATTTTCAGTGACTTCTAACCACAACCACAACAAATATCCCTCATTTGAAGACTGTGGAATAAATTAGGATATAGCCACACTAAGGAGGATTATGTAAGCATCATAGATAATGAATTTTTAAGCTGTATCAATAGATGTGAATGGATTTTTTATGTGATATTATAGGGCTGAGAAAGTGAAATGATAGAAGCACATGGTATCCTATTCTTATAAGCATTTGATTAGATAGTCTATGTGCATAGATTATGTTTATAGATATGTATGTATTTGTATTTATGTGTGAGTGTGTTTATGAGCAATGTATGTGGACATATGAATATTGAGAACAATAGGAAACAATGAATAATGGTTTGCTGCACTTGATTGTCTGGGAAGGAAAATATGTGAGTGGCCATAATAAGGGAGTGGGAGTTGGAGAAGTCAGCAAATTAATAAGAAAACTCTGTGATATTAAAAAATAGAACCTAACATTATGTTTACCTCCTTATTTATGACACATGTATGTGTGTGTATCTCTGTGTAGATGTGCATAAGTTAGAAAGCATAAAACTGGCATTTGTATATTAACTAGTGATTTCTGGTAGTTCATGAAATAAGTAACATTTCAGTTGCAATAAAAGCTTTGCAGGGAATTCCCTGGTGATCCAGTGATTAAGAATGCACTTCCACTGCAGAAGGCAGGTGTTCAATCCCTGGTTGGGGAACTAATATCCTGCAGGTGACATGGCCAAAAATTAAAAAAAAAAAAAAAGAGCTTTACAGAGATGTATACAATATAAACCTAATTTAGTAAAATCAGCTCAAAGAAGAATAGAACATCTGCTTGTATATGTTTGTAAAGTTGAGGAGAATGCTGTAGACAGTTAGGTTTCAGCCAGTTTGCTTTTCCTTCTCTGGAAGGGAAAAGACCTTTAGCACTTCCAGACCTTTAACACTCATTTGTATACATATATATGGACTTCCCCTGGTGGCTCAGACAGTAAAGCGTCTGTCTACAATGCGGGAGACCTGGGTTCAATCCCTGGGTCGGAAAGATCCACTGAAGAAGGAAATGGCAATCCACTCCAGTATTCTTGCCTGAAAAATCCCATGGACAGAGGAGCCTGATAGGTTATAGTCCATGGGGTCGCAAAGAGTTGGACACGACTGAGTGACTTCGCTTTCACTATATACGTATATATAAATGAATATAAAAACAGAAATATGTGGTATTTTAATTTGAATATCCTATTTTATCAAATTGTATCCTATCAAATCCTATCCTATCATATTGTATCATATTTTGCTTATCATTTTTTCAATTTTTTAAAACTCATATGTTTGAGTCCATAATATGTCCTGATATTTTACTTTTACCATTACATAGAATTCTATATTATACTATGATTATGTAGTGAGCATGTGTAACAGAATCTTAAGCATGTTTGTGCATGCTTCTTTGGTCTTAAGTGTCATTGTTTCTTTAGGTGAGATATAGTTAAGTAGAATTGCTGGCTATTAGAGAGTATAGACTAGAAAACTTAATAAAAACAGCCAGATCCACCCCCCCCTACAAGAGGGACTCTAACAAGGTAAGAGATCATCTTCCCAATACCTTGGCCAGCGTTGATATTGCCCATCTTTAAAATATCTTCTAGTTGGGTGGATGAAAATAATATTTTTAATTTCATAGATAAGTGCTAAGGTCATCAGCTTTCATATGATTTTTGCTATTTGCCTTTTTCCTGTGACTTCAGTTCAGTTCAGTCGCTCAGTCGTGTCAGACTCTTTGCGACCCCATGAATCACAGCACGCCAGGCCTCCCTGTCCATCAGCCAACTCCCGGAATTCACTCAGACTCACGTCCATCAAGTCCGTGATGCCATCCAGCCATCTCATCCTTGGTCAGCCCCTTCTCCTCCTGCCCCCAATCCCTCCCAGCATCAGAGGCTTTTCCAATGAGTCAACTCTTCGCATGAGGTGGCCAAAGTACTGGAGCTTCAGCTTTAGCATCATCCCTTCCAAGGGACTCTCAAGAGTCTTCTCCAACACCACAATTCAAAAGCATCAATTCTTCCGCACTCAGCCTTCTTCACAGTCCAACTCTCACATCCATACATGACCACAGGAAAAACCATAGCCTTGACTAGACGGACCTTAGTCGGCAAAGTAATGTCTCTGCTTTTGAATATACTATCTAGGTTGGTCATAACTTTTCTTCCAAGGAGTAAGCGTCTTTTAATTTCATGGCTGCAGTCACCATCTGCAGTGATTTTGGAGCCCAAAAAAACATAAAGTCTGACACTGTTTCCCCATCAATTTCCCATGAAGTGATGGGACCAGATGCCATGATCTTCGTCTTCTGAATGTTGAGCTTTAAGCCAACTTTTTCACTCTCCTCTTTCACTTTCATCAAGAGGCTTTTGAGTTCCTCCTCACTTTCTCCCATAAGGGTGGTGTCATCTGCATATCTGAGGTTATTGAGATTTCTCCCAGCAATCTTGATTCCAGCTTGTGTTTCCTCCAGTCCAGCATTTCTCATGATGTACTCTGCATATAAGTTAAATAAGCAGGGTGACAATATACAGCCTTGACGTACTCCTTTTCCTATTTGGAACCAGTCTGTTGTTCCATGTCCAGTTCTAACTGTTGCTTCCTGACCTNTTCCAGCTTGTGTTTCTTCCAGTCCAGCATTTCTCATGATGTACTCTGCATATAAGTTAAATAAGCAGGGTGACAATATACAGCCTTGACGTACTCCTTTTCCTATTTGGAACCAGTCTGTTGTTCCATGTCCAGTTCTAACTGTTGCTTCCTGACCTGCATACAGATTTCTCAAGAGGCAGGTCAGGTGGAATTACTATATATAAAATTCATAACAAGTAAGAACTTACTGTATAGCACAGGGGACTCTACTCAATACTCTGTAATGACCTATATGGGAAAAGAATCTAAAAAAGAGTGAATATATGTTCATGTATAACTGATTCACTTTGCTATACAACAGAAACTAACACAACATTGTAAGTCAATTATACTCCAACAAAAATTAATTAAAAAACAATGACTCTCTAGCTTTCTTTCCATTCTACCTTGGTCAGTGCCAAGAGCTGGCATGTTCCCTGAAGGCAGAACAGTTCTAGAATGTCTGTTCACCAATCTGCAGTTCTCTTCTTCCAAAATCCAGCCCAGAGCTGCTCTGTTTGCTCAGCTGGGCTCTGTGGTCTCCAAATAGAAGAAATTTCGTATTTTCCCTAGCTTCTCTGTCAGTCCTAGGAGAGCATCAGTCTGTTGCAAGTGTCTGCATCATATCTGGAAATAGAAATTCCCTATCAGTTAATTTGAATAACTTTTCATCATGTAGCACATATCTCCCTTTCATTTGTTATTTTACTATTTTTAAAATTCCCATGTATCTATCACTTTGCATCATTATTTTAAAAACCCTATTTATGAAAAAAATATGGAATTCAGCCAACGTGTACCAAGAAGAAACTACAGAAGATGCTTATTTTCATGTTCAAACAAAAGCAAATAAAATAATTGTTAGTGAACATTTAACTCTCAAAGTTAGAATACACAAAACAAATCTGAAAAAGAACAGGAGGATTACATCAAGGTTAAAGAAGATGTTAAAGAATTTGACAAAACAGATATATTAAGAGAATGAAAAGACAAGCCAGAGACAGGGTGAGAGTCTTTGCAAAACACATGTCTAATGAGGACTGATATCCAGATACAGAAATTCTTAAGACTCAACAGTAAAAAAAAAAGAACAACCCAATTCAAAACTGGGCAAGAAATCTGAGCAGATACCTCACCAGAGAAGACATACACCTGACAAATAAGCACATGGAAAGATATTCAATATTATATATCATCAGAGAATTGCAAATTAAGACTATAATTAGGTACCACCACACACACATCAGAATGGCCAAACTCCAAACCATTGACAACACCTGATGGTGGTAAGGATGCGGACCAAGAGGAACTCTCATTCATTGCTGGTAGGAATACACACCAGTACAGCCACTGTGGAAGGCAGTTGGCAGTTTCTTAGAAAACGAAACGGATTCTACCATTGTTGTTGTTCAGTCGCCCACTCGTGTCCAACTCTTTGTGACCCCATGGACTGCAGCACAGCAGGCCTCCCTGTCCCTCACCATCTCCCAAAGTTTGCCCAAGTTCGTGTCCATTGCATCAGTGTACATGGAAAGATATTCAATATTATATATCATCAGAGAATTGCAAATTAAGACTATAATTAGGTACCACCACACACACATCAGAATGGCCAAACTCCAAACCATTGACAACACCTGATGGTGGTAAGGATGCGGACCAAGAGGAACTCTCATTCATTGCTGGTAGGAATACATACCAGTACAGCCACTGTGGAAGGCAGTTGGCAGTTTCTTAGAAAACGAAACGGATTCTACCATTGTTGTTGTTCAGTCGCCCACTCGTGTCCAACTCTTTGTGACCCCATGGACTGCAGCACAGCAGGCCTCCCTGTCCCTCACCATCTCCCAAAGTTTGCCCATGTTCGTGTCCATTGCATCAGTGATGCCATCCAGCCATCTCATCCTCAGAAGCCCTCTTCTCTTTCTGCCCTCAATCTTTCCAAGCATCAGGGACTTTTCCATGAGTCAGCTTTTCTCATCAGGTGAGCTTCAGCTGCAGCATCAGTCCTTCCAATGAGTTTTCAGGGTTGATTTCCCTTACGATTGATAGGTTTGATCTCCTTGCTGTCCAAGGGACTCTCAGGAGTCTACTCCAGCACCACAGTTCGAAGGCATTAGTTCTTTGGTGCTCAGCCTTCTTTGCGGTCCAGCTCTCACAACTGTATGTGACCACTGGTTATTCATATAGCCTTCACTATATGGATCTTTATGGGCAGAGTAATGTCTCTGTTTTTCAACACACTGTCTAGGTTTGTCATAGCTTTCCTGCCAAGAAGCAATCGTCTTCTGATTTCATGGCTGCGGTCACCATCCACAGTGACTTTAGAGCCCAAGAAGAGTAAACTGTCACTACTTCCAAATTTTCCCCTTCTGTTTGCCATGAAGTAATGGAACCGGATGCCATGATCTTAGTTTTTTTAATATTTAGTTTTAAGCCGGCTCTTTCAGTCTCCTCCTTCACCCTCATTAAGAGGCTCTTTAGTTCCTCTTTGCTTTCTGCCATTAGTGGTATCATCCACATATCTGAGGCTGTTGATGTTTCTCTCACTTATCTTGATTCCAGCTTGTAACTCAATCAACCTAGCATTTCCCGTGATGTGCTCAGAGTGTAGATTAAATAAACAGGGTGGCAGCAGACAGCCCTGTTGTCCTCCTTTCTCAATCCTGAACCAGTCAGTGTTTCATACAGGATTCTAACTATTGCTTCTTGACCCGCAGGTTTCTCAGGAAACAAGTAAGATGGTCTGCCATTCCCATCTCTTTAAGAGCTTTTCACAGTTTGTTTTGATCCACAGAGTCAAAGGTTTTAGTGCGGCTCATGAAGCAGAGGTAGATGTCATCTTTTTCTGAAATTCCCTTGCTTCCTCCTAGGATCCAGTGAATGCTGGCAATTTGATCTCTGGCTCCTCTGCCTTTTCTAAACCCAGCTGGAACATCTGGAAGTTCTTGGTTTGCATAATGCTGAAGCCTAGCGTGCAAGATTTTAAGCATGACCTTACTAGCATGGGAGATGAGTGCAATTGTCCAGTGGTTTGAACATTCTTTAGGACTAACCTTCTTGGGAATTGGGATGAGGATTGACGTTTCCCAGTCCTGTGGCCACTGCTGGGTCTTCCAGATTTGCTGACATATTGAGTGCAACACTTTGGTAGCATCATCCTTTAGGGTTTCGAATATCTCCACTGGAATTCCTTCGCATCCACTAGCTTTATTGACAGCAGAGCCTCCTAAGGGCCACCTGACTGCACACTCCAGACTGTCTGGCTCTGGGTGGGTGACCACACCGTGGTGCTTATCCAGTTCATTAGGATCTTTTTGTACAGCTCTTCCATGTACTCTTTCCATCTCTTCTTGATCTCTTCTGTTCTACTAGATCTCCACCGTTTCTGTACTTTAGTAGGCCCATCTTTGGGTGAACTATTCCCTTGATATTTCCAATTTTCCTGAAGAGACCTCTAGTCTTTCCCCTTCTGTTGTTTCCTTCTAGGTTTATACGCTTTTCATTGAAGAAGGCCGTCTCGTCTCTCCTTCCTGTTCTCTGGAACTCTGCCTTTAGTTGGATGCACCTTTCCTCTTCTCCCTTGCTTTTCACTTCTCTTCTTTCTTCGGCTATTTGTAAGGCCTCCTCAAACAACCACTTTGCCTTCTGCTTTTCTTTTTCTTTGAGATGCTCTTGTTCTCTGCTTCCTGTACAATATTACAGACCGCCACCCGTAGCTCTTCAGGCACACTGTTTACTGGATCTAATCCCTTCCGTCTGTCTCGTCTGCAGCACATTCATAG
Source organism: Aepyceros melampus (assembly GCA_006408695.1). Taxonomy (NCBI): domain Eukaryota; kingdom Metazoa; phylum Chordata; class Mammalia; order Artiodactyla; family Bovidae; genus Aepyceros; species Aepyceros melampus. Next base: position 16,887 of record SJXQ01002989.1, on the reverse strand, counting down.
AGGATTTGATTTAAGTGGTACCTGGCTGGCCTAGTGGTGTCCCCCACTTTCTTTAGTTTAAGCCTCAATTTTGCTATGAGAAGCTGATGATCTGAGCCATAGTCAGCTCCAGCTCTTGGTTTTGCTGACTGTGTACAGCTTCTCCATCTTTGTCTGCAAAGAATGTAATCAATTTGATTTCAGTATTGACTATTTGGTGATGTCCATGTGTAGAATCATTTCCTGTGTTGTTGAAAAAGGGTGTTTGCTATGACTGGTGCATTCTCTAAGCAGAATTCAGTTACCATACAACCCAGCAGTCATGTTCCTTGGCATTTACCTAAATAAGCTGAAAATGTATGTACGTACAATCACTTGTACCTGAAGGTATATAGTAGATTTATTTGTAATTGCCAAAACTGGGAAACAACCAAGATGCACTTTTTTAAGAGAATGGACAAACTAGTACATCCCCCCAAAATAGAATATTATTCAATGATAAAAGGAAATGAGCTATCAAAGCACAAGAAGACATGGAGGAAAGTTGAATGGTTACCACTAAGTGAAAGAGAAAGAAGACAATCTGAAAACATTTAAGTCCAGAATGATTCCCGCTCTGTGCCAAATCCCGGAAGAAGTAAGACTCTGCAGACAGTAAAAAGATCAGCGGTTGCTAGTGATCTGGGGGAGAGGAAGGGATGACTAGATGAAGCATGGGAGATTTTTAGGGCAGTGAAACTATTCTATATGATATTGTAAAGGTGGATATCTGGCATTATACATTTGTCAAAACCCATAATTCTATCATATTAAAAGTGAATTCTAATGTAAACAGTGGACTTCAGTGAATAATTTATTAGTGTAGGCTCATCACCTGTGTCAGATGCACCACACTAATGGAAGGTGTTTATTAAAGGGAAAAACTTGTTTCTTGGAGGGAGGGACAGGTATGGAAACTCTGACAGTTCAGTTCAGTCGCTCAGTCGTGTCCAACTCTTTGTGACCTCATGAATCGCAGCACGCCAGGCCTCCCTGTCCATCACCAACTCCCAGAGTTCACCCAAACTCATGTCCATCGAGTCGGTGATGCCATCCAGCCATCTCATCCTCGGTCGTCCCCTTCTCCTCCTGCCCCCAGTACGTCCCAGCATCAGGGTCTTTTCCAATGAGTCAGCCCTTCACATGAGGTGGCCAAAGTATTGGAATTTCAGCATTAGCATCATTCCTTCCAAAGAACACCCAGGACTGATCTCCTTTAGAATGGACTGGTTGGAACTCCTTGCAGTCCAAGGGACTCTCAAGAGTCTTCTCCAACACCACAGTTCAAAAGCATCAATTCTTCGGCACTCAGCTTTCTTCACAGTCCAACTCTCGCATCCATACATGACTACTGGAAAAACCAGACCTTGACTAGACGGACCTTAGTCAGCAAAGTAATGTCTCTGCTTTTGAATATGCTATCTAGGTTGGTCATAACTTTCCTTCCAAGGAGTAAGCATCTTTTAATTTCATGGCTTCAATCACCATCTGCAGAGATTTTGGAGCCCAAAAAAATAGTCTGACACTGTTTCCACTGTTTCCCCATCTATTTCCCATGAAGTGATGGGACCGAATGCCATGATCTTCGTTTTCTGAATGTTGAGCTTTAGCCAACTTTTTCACTTTCCACTTTTACTTTCATCAAGAGGCTTTTTAGTTCCTCTTCACTTTCTGCCATAAGGGTGATGTCATCTGCATATCTGAGGTTATTGATATTTCTCCCAGCAATCTTGATCCCAGCTTGTGCTTCTTCCAGCCCAGTGTTTCTCATGATGTACTCTGCATATAAGTTAAATAAGCAGGGAAACTCTATACCTACTATTAAATTTTTATGTAAGACTACAATGCTATTAAAAAAAATAAAGCTTATCAATTTTAATTGAAAATAATAAGATATAACTGATGAATTAGGTTATGTGTTGGTTTCCCCTAGGGCTAGGGAATCCATAATAAACAAAACTAAAAGCTGTTAACAATTAACGAAGAAAAATAGTTAACACTTATCACACGCCAACACAACAGTCCTAAGACATCAGTGCTACTACTGTTCCCATTTTACAATTGAAGAAACAGCCAGGGCAGGTTTGGATAACTCATCCCAGCTCATAAAACTTGCAGAGGGTCACATAGAAAGTGATGGGCTTGGGTGTTAACCCAGTTTATGTTGCCCCAGAGTCTATCCTATTAGCTAAAAAGAGGTACTCCCAGAACATAGTAAGAAGCCAGTAAGTGTTACCTATGATTGTAACAGTCATATAAGAAATAGATTTTGTTGATGACTAAAGCAAGGAGATCCAACCAGTCCATCCTAAAGGAGATCAGCCCTGGGATTTCTTTGGAAGGAATGATGCTAAAGCTGAAACTCCAGTACTTTGGCCACCTCATGCGAAGAGTTGACTCATTGGAAAAGACTCTGATGCTGGGGGGGATTGGGGGCAGGAGGAGAAGGGGACAACAGAGGATGAGATGGCTGGATGGCATCACGGACTCAATGGACGTAAGTCTGAGTGAACTCCGGGAGTTGGTGATGGACAAGGAGGCCTGGCGTGCTGCGATTCATGGGGTCGCAAAGAGTCGGACACGACTGAGCGACTGAATTGAACTGAAAGATAGTAATAAATGTAGTAATAAGCTGAAAATAAGAAATTGTTATGACGGTGTGACAGAAACTCTCTTGTCTGGGACCCCTGGCCACCCTCATCTGTACGGATTTCTGGGAACTGTCCTAGTTTTCACGGCGCCACACCCACTGGAAGTTGCTCTTAATTCTCCCCAATCCTAGCCCCCGACAACTGCTAATATACTTTCTGTCACTACAGCTTTGTCTATTCTGGACACTTCATATAAAGGGAATCCTACAATATCAATACAAATGGATCTTGGCGGCTTCACTGAGCATCATGCTTTCAGGGTTCATTCACTTCGTGGCACGTTTCAGCCCTTTCATTCCTTTCTTTTGCTGAATGGTATTCCATGGCATGGACATAGAACCACGTTGCACGTATTCATTCGTCAGCTGATGGACATTGGGTTGTTCCCACTTTGTTACTATTGTGAATAATACTGCTAGGAGCATCCTGTAAAAGGTTTTATGTGATCACATGTTTTCATTTCTCTTGAGTGTATATCTAGGGGTGAAGTTGCTAGAAAATATGATCACTGTTTAACTATTTGAGGAACTGCCAAACTGTTGTCTGCAGTTTTTGGGCACTATTTTACATTCCTACCAAGAATGTATGGTAATCCCAATTTCTTCACACTGTCACCAACACTTATTATTATCTGTCTTTTTGGTTACAGCCATCCAAGTGTGTATGAAGAGAGTATCACACTGTAGTTTTTATTTCATTTTCCCAATGGTTAATAATGTTGAACATCTTTTCATGTGCTTATGGCCATTTTTATAGCTTTTTTTTAAAAAGAAATATCTGTTCAAATGCTTTGCCCACCTAAAGAATTTTACTGAAGTATAGTTGATTTACAGTGTTGTGTTCATTTTCACTGCACAGGGAAGGGACTGAGTTATACATGTCTGTATTCTTTTTCATTCTTTTTCATTGAATACACTCCCTGGGCTATGCAGTAGGGCCCTGTTGTTTATCTACCCTATCTATCCTGGTTTGCACCTGCTGATCCCAACCCCCCAGTCCTTCCTCTCCCATTTCCCCTTAGGAACCACAAGTCTGTTGTCTGTGCCTGCGAGTCTGTTTCACAGATAGGTTCCTTTGTGTTGTATTTCTGATGCCACAGATAAGTGATGTGATATATTTGTCTCTCTCTCTCTTTATGACTTACTTCACTTAGTATGATCGTCTCTAGGTCCATCCACGTTGCTGCAAACGGCATCATCTCATTCCTTTGATGGCTGGGTAATAGTCCACTGTGTGTATAATACAATGCATCTTCCTTATCCATTCCTCTGTCTGTGCACATTGAGGTTGCTTCCATGTTTGGCTGTCTTGAATAGTTACTTTACCCATTTTTGACATGGGTTATCTTTTTTCTTTTAACTGTTGAGTGCAGGAGTTCTTTTTATGTTCTGGATATAATTCCCTTATTAGATATATGGTTTGAAATGTATTTTTTTTGAACATTAAAAGTTTAAGGGGTTTATAGTTGATTAAATTTATAGGAGTGTGAGTCTTTTAAAGCGCAAATATGTTATATTCCCAAGACTGAGTTATTGACAGACAGAGAATGTATAAAGTTTGTAAACCATTTTACTAGATTATAAAGTAGAAACTAATCTCCAAAGATCTATGGTTAATAATGAAACTTTCCATATTTCACTTCAGCAATTCAATTTTAATAAGGAATGATTTCATTTTTCCCTGTCTTAAGAAATTTTATTAATAATGCATCATCCTTAGACTCCTTAGACTAGAGTAACTATATCAGAACCTCAGAAGAAAAATTGATGGTATACAGCATTTTAAAAAAGAATTCAATCAACATTATGCCCTGATTCCCTTTTGTGTAGCCCAGGTCTCCAAACAGCAGAGACCATATGGCAAGGCACACAGGGATGTCCTAGAGGGACATGTTCCTTCCTGTGCTAGGGAAGTCAGTCAATAAAGGGACCACAGAAGTGACCCCTAAGCAGATTCTCGCACACAAAGCATTCCTTTATTCATTCAGCAAACATCTATCGAGGCTTGCTGCATGCCAGGTGTTTTCTAGACACTAGCGTGACAATAGAGAGTGAAAACAAATATAGTCTTCACATTAGTGGGGAAAGACATGTTAATGAAATAACCACCCAACGGAATGAAGTGTTACATTTGCGACCAGGCAGTGCCAGAGCACGGTTAGGGGTGGTCAAGGAGCGCTTTTGGAGGCACTGGCATCCAAGCTTTCTCTGAAGACAGAGCTGGAGTCTGAGGAAGGCTGAGAGCTTCTCATTGCTCTGAGCCGGCCTTGAGAAGAGGGGTCCAGGGATAAGTGAGGAACAGAGATCACCAGTGAGTGGAGAGGCGCTCCCTGAGCAGGTGTTTCAGGCGAGGCCAGAGGTGTAAACCCAAGCTCTGGGTGAAACAGGCTTGGTCCCGATCTCCCTCTACCTCTAGCTGTGCCACTTTGGATAAATCATTTTATCTCTCTGATCATGCTAAATAGGAATCTTCCTACCTAATAGATTGCTGTGAGGATTAAAGGAGATGCAGAAATAACATGCCCAGAACAGTGTTTTGTCTCTAGTAACCACTCCAAATAAGTGGGAGAAAATATAAGCCAGTACAAGACCACAGTGTCTTCCTTGCCTCTGGCTCCCCCATCTCACCTCTGGTGCAGTCATGGGCCCCCAGCTCTTGATGTCAACCTGGGAAGCCCTAGAGCCCCTCTTAAGGGGGTTTCTCCTAGCTTTCTTCCTCCAACACATGTAACTTTTGTTGCATTGTCTTCCAGTATTTTCACTTGGGGATACCAGCAGGGAATTTTAAAAATATTTTTATCTGTTTATTTGGCTATACCAGGTCTTAGTTGCAGCCTGTGGGATCTAGCTCCCTGATTAGGGGTTGAACCCAGGCTTCCTCCTTTGGGAGCTCGGAGTCTTAGCCACTGGACACCAGGGAAATCTCTCAATAGGGAATTTTTTAAAGTACTATAATTCATATTTCTGAAGAAAATTTAAAGAATCTTTTCCTTCTGAACAGAAATGCACCATCTCCTTATGTTATAAAGTTTTAAAAATAAAAAAAGTTTTCTATTCATATATTTATCAATTATTTATTGAACAACTATTAGGTGTTAAGCCCTGTTCTGGGCACTGGGCACACAGTGACCGACAAAAGCAGGCACCGTTGCTGGAACGTGGCCTCCAGTGGGGGAAGGCTGACTTCAGTCACCAAGGTTCAAGGTCTTGTTTTTACTGGGGACTGGATTTTCTGAAGTTTCTGCAACTGGCTTACAGATGTTCTCTTGCCCTAGTATTGGCAGAGTTCTGCACGGTATCTGAATTATTCTTGTATGTGTAAAGCTCATCAGATTCTGTTATTTCATCACTTCTCTTGCAACATGGAATTTCCTGATAAAGGCAATGACATCCATAGTCTACTTGATGGCTTTAACCATCCTATCATCTATGGATTTTCTGATTTCAGCGTGTATACTCTTCCCTAACAATGATTCCAGCATTTTACCACGCAGGCCATGTGAAACTCAGTTCAATCAGATGTTCACACCTACTGTATTCTACATGTTCAAAGAAGATGTTGGTTCTTATTTCCCACAACTGATCTCACGTCCTTAAGACCCCACCCACTGGGTTGTAAGGAAAACCAACCAACCAAACTAACAAATCAGTCTCTTCTGATTTAAAGCTCTTCCTTTGGATCCCTGAATCTTTTGGGGTAGATATTTGAAGAATTTGAAGATTCTCTATCATGGAATAGAGAATCTATCTCTTTTTCTCAACCTGCCAAATGAACATGTGGGGAAACTTGGGAATCTATCTTCTGTGGGAGAGGAAAGGCCTCTTTGCATCCTATCCCCTGGGTCCTTATACACCCCAGTTAAGGTATCAGATCTTGCTTGTATCTGGGCAAGAGCCTCTGGTCTCCCTGGGGTCACTGGTTCTAGCGTTAACGTCCTTAAGACCCCACCCACTGGGTTGTAAGGAAAACCAACCAACCAAACTAACAAACCTTAAATGTTCCAGCGGGTGCTTTCTCAGTCTCTTCTGGTTTAAAGCTCTTCCTTTGGATCCCTGAATCTTTTGGGGTAGATATTTGAAGAATTTGAAGATTCTCTATCATGGAATAGAGAATCTATCTCTTTTTCTCAACCTGCCAAATGAACATGTGGGGAAACTTGGAAATCTACCTTCTGTGGGAGAGGAAAGGCCTCTTTGCATCCTATCCCCTGGGTCCTTATACACCCCAGTGAAGGTATCAGATCTTGCTTGTATCTGGGCAAGAGCCTCTGGTCTCCCTGGGGTCACTGACCTTGTCACTGGTTCTAGCCAATGTTTGGGCTGGTAAGAAAGTTCTTTAAATTCATCGGAGACCAAGGCTTCTCCAGGTTTTTACTTCTGTTGATAAGGGATAACCCAAGATGTCTTCATATCTACATTCCCTTCAATGGAGAGGAGAAAAGGGGAAGGGAAGTGCAAGTTGCTCCCTTTAAGAGTGGCTCCAGGAAGTTCCGCATGCTACTTCCATTTATATTCCATTGGCGGAACTTTGCCACATGACTGTACCTGGTGCAGGTCAGGCTGGGCAGAACTTGTGGTTCTTCTGGATGGCCAGGAGCCCAGATACTCAGAGGAAGAAGGCAAGATGCCGAGGGTACTGGTAATTCATTTTCTCTCTGTAAAGTAAGACTACCCTGAAATTGTGCTCAAAGGGATAAGAACTCAATCTGTAGAATCTCATCTTGAGGGAATTTTCCTGGGACCACTCCTGACACCAAGAAGTGTATCAGTCAAGTTCCTGAGGAACTGCCCTAAATTTTTGAAACAGAAAATTTAATGCCGGAGATTCTACACTAGTGATGGAAACCCTGAGAAACTAAACAGGGAGATGGTAAGGCCATCCCTAAAGTAACCTCAGCAGGAAACTGCTTTCAAACAAACTAATGTCAGACACCCAGGCTCCTCTTACGCATCAGAACCAATCACCCCGGACAGTTACCAGCCCCATTTCAATGACTGTTTTGCCTGTTGTTATAATAGTGTGAGGAACCAACCTGATCAGGGGATGGCCTGTGTTTCAGATTTAACGGGGCCATTGTGTGCCCTCTGGTGAATGCCTCCCTCCCTTGCGAATGAAGACTTAGATCAACAGAACCCAAAGTTCTGAAATGGGAAGCAAAAACTCTGCCAGCAAGTTACTAAGTGTAAGGATGAGAGAAAACACTTCTGCTTTGTTGCTTTGTTCTCAAGTTATGTGTCTCAGTTGTAGGTTGAGAATATATAACACATTCTGAAAGAAGCACCTCAACCCACACAGGTTTCCCAGTTAGCAACACAACCAATGTAAGGGGCCAACTTCTTAGTGATAAAGTAGATGATGAGTCCAGAGAATTCCAGAGGTGAGAGGGAAGTGTCACAGCTTTTATGCTGTGAAATGGGCTGCTCAGATAGAAGCTGAGGATGTTTGATGAGTCTTAAGGCACGCAGTAAGTCCATGGGTAGTTGTCCTGGTGCTGGCAGAGAAGTCAGGACCATTCTCTAAACAGGAACCTATCCCAGTAAAGACAGATCACCTCCATTTCCATGGTGAAATGGGTCCAGTTTTATCAACTTAATGTTCCCCAGTCTTTCATCAGACTTGCATTATTAAAAAAAAAAACTATAAAAATTACATTATTGATCTCTCAAAAAGAAATAAGTTTATCTACAGTGTGTGTGTACACATGCAAGTTTATTCGCATCTTTCTTTTGAGAGGAAATTTTTGAGGAAAAAATGCAACAACCTAGATAATTCAAAAGAAAATATGAAGTCCTAATAAGCTGAATTTTTTTAATAAGCTAAATATAGAATTAGTCCCTGCCCCCCACCCCCTGAGCCTTCATGCCAAATATGGTCAGTAGCCTAGCACTCTCAGAAATAGCCATCTGGTAGTTTCATAGGTTTTTAAGTCTTGAGCCAGATGTTTAATATCCTCTTGAATATATTGCTTATTTTAGTAGGTTCTTAGCTATACTTCGGGACTTCCCAGTTGGTGCTAGTGGTAAAGAAACCAGCCTGCCAATGCAGGAGACCTGAGAGATGAGGCTTTGATCCCTGAAAAGAAGAAATGGCCCCCACTCCAGTATTCCTGCCTGGAGAATTCCACGGACAGAGGAGCCTGGCGGGCTACAGTCCACAGGGTCACAGAGTCAGGCACGACTGAAGCGACTAACACTCACTTCCAGCTATATTTGTGTCCGGTGGCTTGCCTGGGGTGAGAGCACCAATCTATTTCAGGTAACCTGTGGAAAAGTTTGCAGACCATGGCTGGAACTTGGGAACAAAGTTTTCAACTTTGCTTTTGAGAATAAAGTCTTTATATTAATAATATAGTCAACCATGTAGGCAGAATCTGATGTTGGCTCATTCCTTGAGATACTCATCCATCTGCTCTCTATTAATAGAAGTTTTTAAGAAGTTTTAAATGCTTTGGCTGCTTCATTTTAATTTATCTTTTGGTTTTAGTTTTGTTTTCTTGCTCACAAATCTTGCTCTTTTGTTGGCACTTCCCCACTAAAAGGGCTCCTAAATAAGCCTCATATGCTGACTGCTTTGTCCACAACTTAGTCTAGATTCTGAGTTGGAGCTTAGAGCTGAAATAACCTCACTGGGCCAGTTGTTTAATTAAGAGATAAGAATATTAAATGTTGAACTATTCCCTCCCTCAAATAGACATGCTAGTGAGGATTCGAAATGATTGGCCAGTTAAGGGTTCGTAATGTACATCAGAGATATTGCCTGATTACAAGGTCCAACCTGCAGATAAATAGTCCAGAGACTCACTGTTATCAATATTGCAAAGATGGCCATGGTCTAGAGAACAGGCGCACACATATCATACTCTCCAGAGACTGGGAACAGAGACTTTCAGACTGTTTCTCTCCATATAATTCTGACAGCTCTTGAGAGTGAATCTGAGTCCTGCAAACCATTGCATTCAACAGTGAAGCGGAAGTTCTGTGTCTGGCTTTGCTAGTCTTCAAGGAGGAGATTCTATCATTACCCAAGTGCAGACACTTAGCAAGAAGCATTGTGATTGGACTAGAAGACCTAGGGCCCATTTCACGACGGTTCTAAAGTGCTCATGGGACTCTCCAGGCCAGAACACTGGCGTGGGCGGCCCATCCCTTCTCCAGGGGGTCTTCCCAACCCAGGGATTGAACCCAGGTCTCCCACATTGCAGGCGGATTCTTTACCAGCTGAGCCACAAGGGAAGCCCAAGAAGACTGGAGTGGGTAGCCTTTCCCTTCTCCAGGGGATCTTCCCAACCCAGGTAACAGGCGCACGCATATCATACTCTCCAGAGACTGGGAACAGAGACTTTCAGACTGTTTCTCTCCATATAATTCTGAAAGCTCTTGAGAGTGAATCTGAGTCCTGCAAACCATTGCATTCAACAGTGAAGCGGAAGTTCTGTGTCTGGCTTTGCTAGTCTTCCAGGAGGAGATTCTATCATTACCCAAGTGCAGACACTTAGCAAGAAGCATTGTGATTGGACTAGAAGACCTAGGGCCCATTTCACGACGGTTCTAAAGTGCTCATGGGACTCTCCAGGCCAGAACACTGGCGTGGGCGGCCCATCCCTTCTCCAGGGGGTCTTCCCAACCCAGGGATTGAACCCAGGTCTCCCACATTGCAGGCGGATTCTTTACCAGCTGAGCCACAAGGGAAGCCCAAGAAGACTGGAGTGGGTAGCCTTTCCCTTCTCCAGGGGATCTTCCCAACCCAGGAATTGAACTGGAGTCTCCTGCATTGCAGGCAGATTCTTTACCAACTGAGCTATCAGGGAAGCCCAAGTTTTCTAATATTTATGTCCAAATGCAGGGCTTCCGGGCTTATTTATTGTCAACATCTGATACCAAGAAGTTAGTTGTAGGGAACAAAATAAAGAACTTAAAACTAAGATGGTTTCATGTATGATAGAAACCAGTTTGACTTCAGAGGGATCATACAAGCATGCCTGAAGGTCTTTCATCTGAAGCAAAACAAACACTGCTTTGACTCCTTATCTACTTCCAGGTGTGGCTACATTTTCTACCCCCTTCAAAGCCAAACCACAAAATAATTGACTCCTCAGTGTTTGCATTTCTTCACTACCTGGTTTCTTTCCTTCCCACTCCAATCTGGCTCTGCCCCTACCACTTTCCTGAAATTTCTGTTGCCAAAAGTCACCAATAACCCCCACAGAGCCATGCATAATAGATGCTTTTTTTGTCATCACCCTGACCTCCCAGTAGCATCTGGCATAGTTGACCTCCCTGGTTTTCATGAAGCACTCCCTTCTCTTGGGTTCCACAGCACCACCCACTCTTAAGCTTACTGATCACACAGTGGCAGACTGACTTCTTTCCTATAACCCTTCTCCTAGCTACTTCTAATGGTTGGATGGACCTCTTCAAATTTCAGTTCTCAACTGTATTATTTATCTTAATGACATTCTCCTGGGTGGCATATTATTGGATTGCCCATAGCTTAGGTCATATGCCTGGCCAATTGGAAGTGAAGTAGCTCAGTCTTGTCCGACTCTTTGCAACTCTGTGGACTATAGCCTACCAGGCTCTTCACTCCATGGGATTCTCCAGGCAAGAATACTGGAGTGGTTTGCCATTTCCTTCTCCAGGGGATCTTCCCGAAAAGTCATGATTAAAATCCCCACTAGTAGTACATGGGATGGACAGAAAATTCTCCAAAGGTATCAGAAAGCATTGAGTGAGAAAGACATTGGGTGAGCAGTTCTAACTCATTATAATCAGTTGAAAAATTACTAACAGGCTTTCCCCCCATGTGCTTACGCTACAAAAAGTGGCTCCAAATGCTGGGTTCATTTCTCTGTGTTCTGTTCTCTTCCTAGTTCCTGGACCTCCAGCTCTTCATGTTTTTCACTATCTTCTTAATTCTCTGATGCCTCCAAACAGATTATTTAAAAATTCTTTCTTCTATTTCTCTAAGTGTTCTTGGTGGAAGTCTGGTATGAATTACTTAGGCACTGTGACCAGGACTGAAAATTCCTAATCTGGAATCATTGTGTCACAAACACCCATTAGAGTTGGTAGCACCTTATCCTCTAGTTTGATGGTCTGTATACTCTGATCATCCACAGCTGGGTATTATTTTTGCTTTGACTCCATCCCTTCATTCTTTCTGGAGTGATTTCTCCACTGATCTCCGGTGGCATATTAGCCACCTACTGACCTGGGGAGTTCCTGTTTCAGTGATAGAAGCAAGGTCTGATGCTGTAAAGAGCAATATTGCATAGGATCCTGAAATGTTAGGTCCATGAATCAAGGCAAATTGGAAGTGGTCAGACAGGAGATGGCAAGAGTGAATGTCGACATTCTAGGAATCGGCGAACTAAAATGGACTGGAATGGGTGAATTTAACTCAAATGACTATTATATCTACTACTGCAGGAAGGAATCCCTTAGAAGAAATGGAGTAGCCATCATGGTCAACAAAAGAGTCTGAAATGCAGTACTTGGAGGCAATCTCAAAAATGACAGAATGAACTCTGTTCATTTCCAAGGCAAACCATTCAATATCACAGTAATCCAAGTCTATGCCCCAACCAGTAACACTGAAGAAGCTGAAGTTGAACAGTTCTATGAAGATCTACAAGACCTTTTAGAACTAACACCCAAAAAAAGGTGTCCTTTTCATTATAGGGGTCTGGAATGCAAAAGGAGGAAGTCAAGAAACACCTGGAGTAACAGGCAAATTTGGCCTTGGAATGCGGAATGAAGCAGGGCAAAGACTAATAGAGTTTTGCCAAGAAAATAAATGCACTGGTCATAGCAAACACTCTCTTCTAACAACACAAGAGAAGACTCTACACATGGACATCACCAGATGGTCAACACCGAAGTCAGATTGATTATATTCTTTGCAGCCAAAGATGGAGAAGCT
>SJXQ01002988.1:11319-35597 GCA_006408695.1 Aepyceros melampus | reverse complement strand
ACATGGCCAAACTATCGGAGTTTCAGCTTCAGCATCAGTCCTTTCAGTGAATATTCAGGACTGATTTCCTTTAGGATTGACTGGTTTGATCTTTAGTCAGTTCCTTTAGGATTGGCTGGATTTCAGTTCAGTTTAGTCGCTCAGTCGTGTCCAACTCTTTGTGACCCCATGAATCGCAGCACGCCAGGCCTCCCTGTCCATCACCAACTCCTGGAGTTCACTCAAACTCATGCCCATCGAGTTGGTGATGCCATCCAGCCATCTCATCCTCGGTCGTCCCCTTCTCCTCCTGCCTCCAATCCCTCCCAGCATCAGAGTCTTTTCCAATGAGTCAACTCTTTGCATGAGGTGGCCAAAGTACTGGAGCTTCAGCTTTAGCATCATTCTTTCCAAAGAAATCCCATGGCTGATCTCCTTCAGAATGGACTGGTTGGATCTCCTTGCAGTCCAAGGGATTCTCAAGAGTCTTCTCCAACACCACAGTTCAAAAGCATCAATTCTTGGACACTCAACTGGATTTAGGCTGGATTTAGGTAAGAATAAGACATTGCAATAATTATAATAATATTTTACTTTATATAGTATCTAGCTCATTAATTATTATATTTTTTTACATATGGTTCATTTTGTTGTTTCACTTCACAGATTGTAACAACCCTATGAAATGAAATTCTCTTTTATATAGATGAGGAAATTGGGGCTCAGAGAACTGAAGGTTCTTTGCCAAGCAAGCTGGCTGGAAGAAGGTAAAACCAGAACCAAAATCAGTTCCTTTTGGTTCTGGGAGTAGTGGTCTAGACTGGCAGACAATGAAGATGGTCCTAGTACCCAACCTACATTATTTGAAAGATTTTTTTTAAGTATTGTGCTCCAGGTCTGTGGATTTCTTATCTGAGCATTTTTCTTTCATGCTTTCTATTATAAAAATAACATAGATTTTAAATGTAATTTTGCAATTCAGGGAGAAAAGCAAAAATGTTTACTGGAAGGGAATTTGATAAGATTGTTTTAAAATCATTTTGTAAATACCTTATAGCATGTAATATTTTTAGTTTTATTGGGCTTTTATATTTAAAATAACTTAATTATTTTAGGCAATACTTTTAAAATATACATTTAGTATGTTTCTATATAGATAACTGTGATTTTCTGTTTATTAAAAGTTACCCTTGAGTCCAGAATGAAAAGTTCTGCAACTTTTCTCAAGGTTATTTATTATGTTAGAAAGGACCTTAATTTGTTTCATTTCATTCTAAATAACAAATAATAAAATACAAGAAATTTCATTTTTTAGTGCATGTTAATTGGCAAAGGGACATCTGCTTGCCTTGTAGTCTTGTACTTTACAAATCAAAATTATAAACATGCAGACTTTTTCAGAACTTATAAATTTCCTTCATATTTTGCAGAAGCCTACTTATATGCAGAAAAACAAAATCAGATGTTATCTAGCCAGAAATCCAAGTATTCCACGGAGAATTAAGAAAATTTACAATCTGCAGGATCCAGACCTGCCATTCTGCTTTACTATAACTTTTTGGTAACTAGGGAGCAAAGGGATTTCAAGAAGTAATATTTCCTTTCAGATAGTTAACTTGGCAGTGAGGGTGGGGAGGGGAGACTTACAGCTGACCTCCATCACCTGCACCCAGGATCCATTCTAAGTGATTTGTATAAACGTTAACCTCCCCTTCCTGACCTCTCCTGTATAGGAAACTAAAGAGATCAGTTCCAGGCTTTTCTCAAAAAGGAAAACTACTGAGAAATGAAGCAGGAAAGGGGATCACACCCAGGATCCATTCTAAGTGATTTGTATAAACGTTAACCTCCCCTCCTGACCTCTCCTGTATAGGAAACTAAAGAGATCAGAGGTGGCAAGTCAAAGTTCCAGGCTTTTCTCAAAAAGGAAAACTACTGAGAAATGAAGCAGGAAAGGGGAAAAAAATCACTGGAAAATCATGCGAGTGTCTATTTCAAAATACTGCACTAGATAATGATCCTGACTCAAAATAAGGAGGAGGCATCCTCAACACTGCCTCTCAGTAACTTTTAAATGAGTAGTATATTGACTAGCTTGATAATTAGTGAACATCCAAGGTTTTCACCTACTCTTATAGTGCTTACTATGAGTTAAGCCCTCTGCCCAGTGCTGACCACACAAATATAAAGAAGACTCATAGTCTTTTCTCAAGAAGCTTACAGTTCATACGCAATATTACGAGGTAAGTGCTGTGCTAGAGACTATATGGAGGAAGGGCTCTCATTCTAGTCTCAGGAGAGAGGGAAGATCATTGGATTACTAGCTCCATATAAACTAAGGCCATGTCACCACAACTTCTACATGCATACTACTACATACCTCTAATAGATTCCCAGTGAATTTGATGACAGTTTTTGCTGAGTCTTATAGAATGAGCATTCTATTGATTATGAGAAAGGAAATGACTTTTTCAGCATGTCTAAGATTAGAGGCTCTAGGGTAAAGGAAGTTCTAAGAATTGTAAGGCAAGTTTTAGATATGGCTGAAAAACTAAGTGTTGATGGATCATGAGAACAGGCAGATATGCAAGAACATATCTTGAAGATTCTTGTAAAGTCAAAGTGTTAGTTGCTCATTCATGTCCAACTTTTTGAGATTTCATGGACTGTAGCCTGCCATGTTGTTCTGTCCATGGAATTCTCCAGGCAAGAATACTGGATTGGGTAGCCATTTCTTTCTGCAGGGTACCTTTCCAACCCAGAAATTGAACCTGGGTCTCCTGCATTGCAGGTAGATTCTTTATTGTCTGAGCCACCCAGGGAGCCCGAGTTTCTTGTAGGTCATGTTTAAAAATATACATATTTACTGAGAAACAAAGTTCTTACTTTATGAGGTTGAATAAACCAATAATTCCAGTATAATGTATGCCTAGGTGACTCCTTTGAGAGCTTAGAGGAGAAGTAATATAATCAAAGTTAGCTGTCTAAGTGGTCCTACCAAAAATGTGATGCTTGAGCTTTGGATAAGCAAAGTGAAGAGAAATCATATTATAAGGGGGAAAATACACATCTGAAGACATGGAGGTGTAAGGTACCATGGTTTTTAAAGAATCCAATATGCCTGGAGCCATGGGTGATGAAACTAGAAGAAAAAAAGGGACCTGACCATGATAGTTTTTATGTGCTAAATTATATTGTTGAACTTGACCCTGAATGAAATGGAGAAGGATTCAAAGACTTGAAGCAAGAGAATTGCATGAGCAGATTTCCATTTTACTAAGATCTGTACATGATGTGGCTGAAAAGTAGGAAAATCAGTGAAAATGATTCTCAAAGGGAGATTGCCACCCCAAAAGGTAGGTTAGAAATTTGGGGGTGTCTTTGTTGTCCCAATAATTAGGAGGCATTATAAGCATTTAGAAGACAAAAGTCCAGAGATGCTGGAGGTCTTCCAATGCCAGTAGCTCTGAATAAGGAAGACTGTTCCTGTACCAAATACTACTTCCTCATGTCCTACTGGACAATCAAGTATGGAAAAATCTTTCCCTAATCCTCTGAATTAGAATCTAACACCATTTACATATTAAAACAAAGTGAGCTTCACTGTTTTAATTTATAGTGAATTTTGTATGAATGTAGGTACCATATAAATTGAGATAAAATTTTATTTTAAGGGGATGGGGACTGTACCAAAAGCTTTTGGCATTTCAGACCAAAAATAAAAAGCTGTATCATGGAAATGTTGCTTGTCACCAATGCAGCACACGCCTGAGTATAGTCGTTGCTGTCACTGTGCTTCCACAGGCCCAAGCTCCCAGCCCTAAGCTCTGACATCGTTTCTCCCCCAACAGCTCTTCTACATCCAGCCACAAGTCCAGCTAATGGTACCTCACCAGGCTCCAACCCTTCTGTTAGGAAAAGGCCTTCAGAAGATCTAGAAGTCATGAGAGACAATGGAATAGACAGTTCTGAATAGGAAAGAAAATTGGATTTGAAAAGTGACTCTCCAACTGGAGTGTGCTTGTACATGAGGATGAGAATTACCCTGGGAGGTGAATTTAAAAGGCGATTCTCAGCTCTGCTCGCTGAGAATCTGGGTCAGCTCAAGGAGTAAGACCAAAGAGTTTGAATTTTTAACAAGGTCTCCAGGGGACTCTTGCAGACATGTAGGCCTCGGAACACCTTGGAGAACCACTGCATAGGATGCTGTCTGAGATCTCCTCCAAGACTAACGTTCCCTAACCCTATGAAGACCTTGGCTGACTACGGGCCTGAGGGGCTTCTATCTGTTCCCTGAGTAGGACCACCTAAACTCTGAACACCACCATCTGACCTCGGCCCCAACATGAATGACCACGTGTGCCCCGTGTCTTTGTGACCACCCAACATATGCTCTAAGCAGCTGACAAAGTGACCACCTTGTCATTATGTGCACAAAGTACCACCTCTAGTATTCACACACATCTATGAAAGGCAAATGGCCAAGAAAGACTCAAAATGTGTAGTGTACATCACAGCAGCTGTGTAAGAAATAAAGTTTTGCCAAACTGCACTAAAATGCACTCTATGACAAGAGCAGTGCACTTTCTCCATGGCTGTCATAGATTTCATGGACCCAGAGAAATTCAGCCATTTTTAGAAATCCCATGAAATTTACCTTTTCACTCGAATCCACATGAAATCAAAATTTTTCCCTACGAGTCCCCATAAAATTGGCACATTTCCTCAGAAGACCCCATGAAATTATAAAGAATATTGCAGATTCTTTGCTCCTGGCCCTTGTTGCACATCTTAAAGAGACAGGTTAGATTATAGAATTACTTCATTTTTCTGATAAAAAGATGTTGCCTCAATTCTTTTCCCTTAAATCATCTCATTGCTCACTTTTCTAATTTTTCCTTTAGACAAGAGTGTATCTGAACATTTAAGGAGTAAACATTTCTGGAAAATCATCTGAAGTAAGGAAGTTGCGAATAAAAGGCTATCCCAGTAGTTTTCATATTCACAAACTATGCAATATTCAAGTCAAAATAAAATTTCCCCCAAAGCAAAAAGTCTCATCTCGTTGTAATATACAAACCTGCAATGGCAAACAGCGTCTTTTATAAAGTTCTACTTCATAGGATGTGTGGAATCAAATGAGATCACAAATGTGCAAGTACAGATAATGCTGTGCTTTAGAAATATAGAATATTCAGGTGGAATAGTTTCAGAATTAATGAGAAAAAATTGATTATTGTAGTAAATGAAAATATAGATGTTTCTGCTAAAAGTAGCCCATGTATTCCAATTAATTCAAAATGAACACTCAGCCTTTTCTATTCACAATGAAAAACAGAACATGAAAATAATAAAAAGGGCATCATGGCAACACAAAGCAGAATTGCAACAGGGAGCTGGCTTTAAATTATGACAATTTATGCATTATGAAAATGAAAGGAACACACATATTTCATATTCTTGTCATAATCATAAGATCTTATCCTCCTACTTTTACCTAGATCTTGATTCCCTCCAGTTGTTAAGCAAAACAAGCTCTCAGTTCAGATTTAAGGCTACACTTAAAGTGCACACATTCACACTTCCCCGAATGTGAGCCACTATTCCTTCCATTCAAAGGAGGAAGTTTGGCTGTGGATGTAACCTTATAAATGTGAATCAACCTAACAGAATTCCTAAGCTGTCCTCACACTTTGATTTTGAATCATGTGAAAATCTTAGTAGATTCACCATGCACAATCAAAAATCCAGAAAGATGCTGGGGATGACCACAAAAATCAGTATAACAAAAAGAGCTACTCTAATATGTCAGCCAGAAATTTTCACACTGTAACCACCCCACAAAATAGACAGATGCAACTATAGAGAGGAAAAAGTAATTTAACTTGTTCTGATTTTGGAATTCTGATTTCGATCCAGATGGGAGAGATTGGACTGTCCTGGTAAAAACATCAGGGTGGAAAGAAAAGCACTTCTCTAGGCTCTTGACCAACATTGATTGGATTCGCCTTTAGGTTAATCAATTGGCAACTGAATTAACTTTCTTTCTGTTGTGATGATAACCTTTCAGGCTTTCTGGCAACACACAGCATATGGAATCTGGGGTTGAAAAGCAGGGGAACAGGGTTCTAATCCTAACTTTACTATTAAATAGTGATGTGACCTTGTGTTCCTCAGTTAACCTCTTTGAGCTTCCTTCTCCTTATCTGTAAAATGGGGACAGTAATCCCCATCTGAAAACTTTCCAGAGTTTCAGTAAAGCTCATAGCACGTTTTCAGTGGAAAAGAGCTGTGTACTTGTAAAGGGTTTTCTCCGAAGGAAATTCAGTAAACAAAGGACTCCCAGGAGCGTCCTTCTGAAGTCACAGCCAAGGGATAGCCCCCAGTACTTCCACATTCAGGATGTTCAGACTTAGCAGAAGAGGCACATATATCTGCCAGAAAACATTCTTTGTGTCTTGGATCTCTAATCTGCAAACAACCTGGGTAATGAAATTGAAACTGATGTTTCTCATGTAATGTTTTGAACAGTGAGTGCTTAAACCAGATAACCATACACCTTTGGTAAAGTGTCAGTAATCCAGAACGTTTTACCTGTTGATAAATTAGTTTAGTCCTTGGTTCTTTGTGTAATGAACTCATGTGGTAAGTTATATTATTTTCCTTACTTTATTGATGATGAAACTAAAATGTGGTTTCCTGATCTAGAGTCCCCATTGAGGAAGTAATGGAGCAGGGCCTTGAATTCAAGGAAGCAGTCATCTGTTCTTTGAGGCCCTTGTCTTTGTTTTTATTGATACTTGAGAATAGGTTCTAAAAAGCTGTGTTAGCAAAGAGGGTTGACTGTAAATTCTTTTATTAACAGACAATTTGGGGATAGGCAGTAGAATTTAGGATTGGTTAAGCAAAACATATAAAGTAAAGCAAAAATATTAATTTACAGAATGCAGTTTTAATATTTTCTTTACTTTCTTTAAATGAAACAACAAAAAAAGAATAAAACCAATAGCTTTAGGAGGTGGCTCAAATGGGAAAGAATCTTCCTGCCAAAGCAGGAGATGCAGGTTCAACCCCTGAGTTGGGGAGATCCCCTGGAGAAGGCAAAGGCTACCTATCCCAGCATTCTTGCCTGGAGAATGCCATAGACACAGGATCCTGGCAGGCTACAGTCCATGGGGACGCAGAGTTGGACTCAACTGAGTGACTAACGTGTGTGTGTGTTAGGAATTACCACGTTAAGAACTTTTCTTTACTGATCGAAAGTGAAATTTCTACTACTATATGTTTCCCATGTTCCCTTGCCTGGAAAAAACACATACACACAACAACAACAAACCCACAGACTTCCCTGAAGGTCCTAGTGCTCACATGTAGAAACTCTAGGCTCTAATGAAATGGGTGTGGAGAAATGCCAGGGACACCTATTGCCAGGGACAATTGGTGTTTCTTCAAAACTACAGGACTACAGTTGACTCTAGAACAACTGGTGGATTAGGAACATTGATCCTCCTCACTGTTGAAAAAGGAAAAATCATCTAATTAAGTCAGCTCTCCTTATCCAAAATTCTGATTCAACCGTCAATCATGTAAGACTGTTGTATTTACAACTGAAAATATCCGCAAAAGTGGATCAAACTTGTGTTGTTTAAGTGTCAATGGTACTTATATTTGACAAGACATTTAAATAAAATGATTCTTTGGCTGAGGTGTCCTGAAGTCTGTCTATCACACAGTCTCCATGAAACAACTTTTCCCAAAATTGATGAGTTTCAAAAATGGAGCATAAATAGTACACAAATAAGGCTCAATTCCGGAGAAGGCAATGGCACCCCACTCCAGTACTCTTGCCTGGAAACTCCCATGGATGGAGGAGCCTGGTAGGCTGCAGTCCATGGGGTCGCGAAAAGTCAGACACAACTGAGTGACTTCACTTTCACTTTCACTTTCATGCACTGGAGAAGGAAATGGCAACCCACTCCAGTGTTCTTGCCTGGAGAATCCCAGGGATGGGGGAGCCTGGTGGGCTGCCGTCTATGGGGTCGCACAGAGTCAGACACGACTGAAGCGACTTAGCAGCAGCAGCAGCAGCAAATATAGAATGTAAAAAGAATAAATAGTAGGAAAAGGTTTAGTTAATATACTTCGATTAAATGGTTTTATTCTATTAATGTTTTTTTTTCTTTATAACATCATCAATACACTGGGATTTTTCTTCACTGTAAGAATGCATTTGCTAATTTATCTACTCACTGCTTTGACAGCTATTTAATGAACGCCCTACCCTTTACCAGGCCCTAATCCAGGTTCTGAAAATTCTGATATGACTACAGACCCCTCCCATCCCATGCTCAAGGTCATTTCAGGGTAGTGTAATAGAAGTTAGAGATCAGCAATTAAAATAGGATATGTAATTAGAATATTGCATGGTGCTATTCCAATTGCCTCGGGAGTGGATTAGCAAGAATTGGTGCCTTTCCTATGGTTTAAGAAGTAACTGGGCTTAAATCAGCATGCTGATACCACATCTAAGAAGGCTAGAAATTGGGCAGAAACACCCAGGCATCTAGAAACTGTAGGACTAGGGGAGGAGGGGAGTGAACAGGAAGGAGCTGGGAAGGGGTCTGAAATCAAGCCAGAATGGATCCTCATGTTGGGAAATTGTAATGAGGAGGCTCCTGAAGAGTCTACAGGTGAACCCCAAAGAAGTGCAGTCATTTGAACACTTTGCCCCACAGATGGTGTCTACGGACCTGATGAAGATTGAGGTTGGGGGTGGTGAGCGGGGAGAGCAATGGCTGACTGAGAAGGGTCTAGAGCAGGAGACATTAAAGAAACAGAATCAACCCCCTGTGTCAAGTCCCTTCCACCTGTTTCGATACAAAACCAACTGGAAATAGAAGTTAAGGAAGAGATAAGCTCCACTGCTGGGTCAAGCTATTTGTCAGACATGGGTTCCAGAGAGGGAGTGTTATACTGGACATGAAGTTATCATTTTAAATTTGGCTGGACTAATATTTTTTTTTAATAACAGCTGAAAGTGATCAGACAACCATAGGATTGGCCTGAGATGTTACTGACTGGGAAAACCACCTGATGGTGGTCATTTGAGAAAGAAGAAAACTGTACCTTTTGTGTAACTCTGGGAGAGCTAAGACTATTCAAAATGATAGCTATAAGTGTGATAAATAAGCTAGAGGTGTCTACAAGGGTATGATGAGGGCTCTTAAAAGGAACAACTGGCGTAACATTGAGATGCTAAAGGAGTCTCAGAAATGTTTATAGCTATGAGCAGACTATCACTTCTGTTAGCCTCTCTAAGCCTCTCCTTTTTCTTTTGTGAAGTTGCTTACCAAAGTCATTAAGTCATATTTATTTTGGTCTTAACTCTTGATCACTAGCTTTTAAAAATAGCGAAGGCCTTGTTCCACACATTGCATAGTCTCGTCCTTTTTTTTTTTTTAATAAGTTAGCTCTACTTTGGATTTCACTTTGGTGATTTCATTCCTTTAACTGGCTGACTCCCCTTAATGCATTTTGAGGATGGAGAAGTTTGTCCTTAGGATATAAAGAGAAACATGAGTGCCAAATGAAAGAACAGATTTGAAAACCTGGATCATTTGGGTTACTTGCATCACCCAGGAAGGGAACAAGGAAGAGAAGCAGAGTGAGAGAGTAGACAGAAGCGATTCTGAGGACCCCGGAGCCAGGCCTCCAGCTGACTCCCTGCGGGGACGCCGCAGAGACATTCCCGCTCCAATGGGAGCTGGCAGTAGACCCGAGGAGAAGGCCGCTGGTCCGCCCCACTGCTCACCCAAGGTGCGATGGAGCCCTCACACCTCCACTCTCACCCTCGCCCATCGCAGAGTGTGCTTTCAAGAGAGAGGTGCAGCAACTGAAACAAAGAAGCTTCCTCGTTTCTTTTTTAGGTCCTTCTGCCTGAATTTTATCCTCAGCTCTTTTTGTCTCATACCATGTGTACTAAGCTGTAAGAAATGAAATGCCAACCCTCGGCAACTAGAGTGACTTAAGAGAATAGATTCTCAAACCAAAAGCAGCCATTTTATTATTCAGGAAGCTTTTAACATGCCTTTCTCTGACAACGCTTTTACTTTCATATAATTAAGAGATTTAAAAACCTGGAAAACGTGAATGATTTTGCTCATATATATGCCCATACATACGCAGAGCTCACAATGAATCATGTGCTATTTTGTGCAACCAACCAAAAAGTATTCCTTTGCAGTTTAATCATTTTCATCTTTACTTCTTGCATAAGCCTGGTCCAAGTGATACATTGAATGCTTGAAAGCGACATTATACTACAATTATTTAAACTGAAAAGAAAGATTTTTCAAGTGGGAATAATAAAATTATCTAGTTTCACAAACTGAAACCTATTCCACCAATAAAATGCTGCTGTATTTTTTTAGCATCTCCAGAAAATTATTGCTTGTAATTTAGGAAACTGCCGTCATTTAATACTTGGTTATACAGAATAGTAGTAATGATTTTTCTTCACCATAGATAATTAAGATTTAGTATAAATTAGATTATATAATCATGCAGCCCCTTTTTCTAAAATTACTACATTTCAACAGTATGATTTAAATGCACAATGTGAATAATATACAAATATTTGAAATATAAAAAATTATGTATAAGATATAAGCAAGGTACATTCTTATACAACAGATTTATTAAGTGAAAATCAACTCTAGCTTTAAAGTTTGCATATTTATAGCTTTTAAGTCTTTAGGCCTTCTTATAATTTTGCTCTTGGGTTTTATTTTGCTTTGGTTTCCTTGGCAAAAATTTAAAACTTTCAAAAAACTATAGTGATTCTCGCACCTTTATTTACAAGTTTGGGAGAAAGTGACTCAACTGACTTTAGTTGTTAAGTTTAATCACTTAACTAATACACATTAAGAGAAAAAAACTTCAGTAATTACAATCAACAACAACAAAAAAGAAACTGTTAAGATGTAGTTTTTCAGTTTGGAAAGTACTGGGAGTTTCCTAAAAAGTGAAACATACAATTAATACATGACTCAGAGAACCAATTCCTAGATACTTGCCCCATCCCCCCAAATAAAAGTATATATCCACACAAAGACTTGATGTGCATGCTCATAGCAGATTACTCAAAATTTTTAAATAATAGAGAATTGAAAGATCCATCAACAGTTGAATGGCAAACTGTGGCATATCCACATGGTATACTGCTACTCAACAAGGGAAACAGGATGAATTCGTGGATCCATGCGACGTGAAAACTTAGAAACATTCCACCAAGTGAAAGAAACTATACATCAAGGTCTACATATGATATGATTACATTTATGTGGAGTTTCAAAAAATAGCAAAATCATTAGAGACAGAGAGCAGATCCGTGTTTACCTGGGGCTGGTGATACGGTGAGAGTTGGCTAAAATGGGCATTAGGAGATTTGTGGGGATGATGAAAAAGTTGTACAACTATATTGTGTTGCAAATTGAACTTTAATAAAGTTCAACACCAAACTATACACATTAAATTAGTAGATTTTACTGTGAATTACATGTAGAAAGAGCTTTTAAAACCCTAGGCTTTTTCTATTCTCATTCTCTTGATACTTCATATGTTTCTCTGCTTTTTATTCCTGATTGAAGTAGAACGTTTTTCATTTGGTGATCTTCTACTGAAAACTCACCCAAATATAGCAGCTCTTCATATCTCCCTCCTTCTGTCTGCCTGGCTTGTTCATTTATTCCGTCATTCAATTATTCAACAAGACTATATTGAGCAATACCAAGGATCAAGCTGTGCTCTAGGTGCTGCAAATGCAGGATGAATAAGTCATCTCCTAATGCCTCTCTTTCATTCGCATCACAAACTCTGTCTTCATTTTAGAGCCATACTTTCCCATCTTCCCTATGTATGCTTAATATGCTATTTAGATCAGTAATTTGCAAGTTGGTTCAGTGCTTTGCCAATGTTCTACATCACTTGAAGTGTCAATCTTTTAGAATTTAATGAGTGTACCTTTAAACACTTAACAAATTCAAAATTAATTAATCTAATAAAATATCTGTTCAGTGGTTTCTTTGAAAAACCACACCAGGCCACATCAATGGTTTGGGACAAAGGACTTTGACTTTACTCAGCAAGATCAACTTCACTCAGCAATATCAACTTAATTTCATCATCGGCAACTGAGGCAGTTCTGAAATTGTATGAAAGGTACTCTGCACTCTGAAGAAGAGACAGAGATATCCAAACCCACTTAGTCTGTAAGAAGTAATTCTGGTACCTCTTACACTTGGAAAGTGGCCCTCAGATTTTCATTAGATAATGCCCAGAAATATTAGTATGTCAGCCTTCAGAATCTGGATTAGGAATTCAAGTCTATTTTTTCTGTGCATAGATTTTTTTTCCATTTCTGATTTCACTCATGCTGAGCAAAGACATGACTCTCTTCAACCTTCTCCTATAATATCATTTGCTGGAGAAATCACTTGGTGACCAACACTGCTATAAACAAAAACACAAGGATTATCTGAGGGAGAAAATAACTCTCTCCCCAATATTTAATCAACGTTTTCAATACTCTGGCCCTTATTTTCATATAAAATGATTAACTTAATAAAATTAAAAGCACTTAATTCAGTTATACATCTTTAAAGATTTCATTTATGGAGACTTTGTGAACTCTACGTCCTCTCCATCAATCCCAGCATTGCTGAGAAATGAGGAAGAAACATTTGGACAAAGGGATGTGGACACCAAAGAAAGAAGCGCACGAGGAGCAGAAGTCACTAATGCAAGCAACACTGTCCCTACCACGTCAATATCAGGCCTCGCCTGGCGCAGGGTCAAAGCTTGCCTTTAGCCAGTTATTCAGAGACAAAAGTGGAGATTATGTTGATTTGAGAAATATGATAGCATGCAAAAATAAGTCTTTCGCAGTTCCTGATAATAAATCTCTTACACTGATTGCTCAGAGACATTTTTGTTTGTTTTTTCCTGAAACTGCCCCTATCTCACCTCTTCGTGTTAGTCCTTTGTAGGGATGGTTTGGTTTCTGGCAGAGCACACACTGTAAAACTATCATCTGCACACACTGATGTTCTCATTTCACATGGTCCATGGCCCCTGGCCCCTATCTTCAAACCTGGTCAGAAGCACAGATGTCAAGTGGTAGAGGACTATCTTTCAGGGTCCTTGATCAAACTGAAAAGTCTTACATAAATCAGTCTCACAGAAATAAAAAATGAAAAGAAACTGTGACATTTGGTGTCATCTGTGGAAATTGTCCCCTTGGTTGAATTTGTATGGAAATATCTTAAATTCAGGTTCTGGACCGATGTTCTGCTTCCGTCGACTTTAATGCACCTGGAGGTGTGGGTCCTGGGAAAGATTTCCATTAATAGTGAGACTTTAGTGCTGGTTGCTGTGACCAATCACTTCATTTAAAAAAGTTCTGTCATGTTATGTTCAAAATATGTCTAAATGTAAGTAGAAAAAAGTTTAGTTGTACCAAGGACTCAGATTTAAAACTGGGAATGTAGAGGTTGGGGGGTGATAGTGAATAAAACCAGGTTTTCATAAAAGCACATAGGAAATATAATATCAGAGTTGTGTTTTCTAAGTAACACTCATTAGTAGTCATTAACTGGGGGAAAAAATGAAGTGAGAGAAGTGATTTTTTAAAAGATAAATAACAGGAAATTTCTCTTCATCAGCAATAATATTGTGAAAGCAGCCGTCTTTTAAATGGAGGTAAGTTATCACGGGCTCTTTGATGACTAGGGAAGAAAGGGCAGAAGGATGGTACCTTGTCTATATATTTCTATCCTGAGATGGAAATGGGAAAGATAAGAATATAAGGTGATTTAGAAACACAGCAGGTGTACAAAAACCTTGAGATGAGTTGTCCTTTCACAAGTACTAACTGGATGGAGAGACTCAGGTAAGAGGTCAGTGGCTTTTCTCTAATAAGGAGTTGAAAAAAATAATGAGGTGATGCCTGAAGCAAAAGCTGCAGGAGCCAGGCTAAGCATGTCACAGAAATATTAGCATTTGTGAGCAGAGCTCGAATAGGTTCAGTGCAATGCAAAGAAGGACAATAGATAAACATTTCAGGTTGGACTTAAACAGAAATTAAAAATAGATTAAAAACACACTTGTGTTTAGGTATTGCTATTTCTTTCAATCTTGCCTCCTCAATCTAAAAAATGAACTCTTAAATGTAATTTGCAAAGTAGACATTATAATTTTGTCTAAATCAAACTTAAAATAATACTGAAAGGTGATATCAAAATATATATGTTATATGTATGTTAAGTGTGCAATTGTGTGTGTTTTAAAGAACTCATACCTTGGCCTGGAAGTGTGACTTTTTTTCATTTATCTCAAGTTATCATACTAGGAAAAGAATAACTCGTTTCAGTCTGAGCTCCACAGTCTATAGCCAATGCTGTCTACTTAGGATCAGCTACCTGCATTGCAGGAATTGTCACCCTAAACTGAAAACCCTTGTTTTTGTAACAGCATTTACCAAACTATTGTCCTTTTTGAAAGTTAGAATTAGGTTATGAAAGCTTTAGCATCTGCACACAACAATGTAAAAAGCAGAGGCCATATTATGAAGAGATGGTGGGGAGAGTCTCTGTGAATTAGGGGGAAATGTCATTCTGATAGACATTCTTAATGTTAGTTATCAAATAGGAAGTGACCTCCAGCCATTCAATATGCAGTCAGAGACAGTGAGTCATAGTTCAGATCTTCCCCATGTCCTGTGGGTAACTAGGTCTTTTCAGAGGAATTGCATTCCCTCCAGTCTGTCTTAATCTGCAAGTACTCCTCAAGGACTAAATTGACCTAGAAACTTTTGGAACACATATGGTGAGTAAGGTAAGTACATCATTCAAGATGAATACTCTGTCTGTGATAGCATTCAGCACACTGCATCTGGCCAAAAGAATCATTTCTAAAACTCCAGTTACCCTTCTCTCTTAGCAAACTTTCTTCCCCCACTTGCACTGGGCTTAACTATATTTCACATTCCTTTCCTTCTGGAAACTCAGGCTATAGCACAGCCACAAGTGGTCTGTACTGGCAACCTGGAAGCGGGGAGGGACCTAATGCTTTATGGCAGCCGTTCCCAACCTTTTCGGCACCAGGGCCTGGTGTCATGGAAGATAATTTTTGGAACACATATGGTGAGTAAGGTAAGTACATCATTCAAGATGAATACTCTGTCTGTGATAGCATTCAGCACACTGCATCTGGCCAAAAGAATCATTTCTAAAACTCCAGTTACCCTTCTCTCTTAGCAAACTTTCTTCCCCCACTTGCACTGGGCTTAACTATATTTCACATTCCTTTCCTTCTGGAAACTCAGGCATAGCACAGCCACAAGTGGTCTGTACTGGCAACCTGGAAGCGGGGAGGGACCTAATGCTTTATGGCAGCCGTTCCCAACCTTTTCGGCACCAGGGCCTGGTGTCATGGAAGATAATTTTTCAACAGACTGGAGTAGTAAAAGGATGGTTTGGGAATGATTCAAGGGCATTACATTTATAGTGCCCTTTATTTCTATTTGGAGAAGGAAATGGCAACCCACTCCAGTACCTTTGCCCAGAAAATCCCATGGATGGAGGAGCCGGTAGGCTACAGTCCATGGGGTCGCAAAGAGTCGGACACGACTGAGCAACTTCACTTTCACTTTATTTCTATTGAGGCTTCCCTGGTGGCTCAGATGGTAAAGAATCTTCCTACAGTGTGGGAGACCCAGGTTTGGTTCCTGGGTCAGGAAGATCCCCTGGAGAAGAGAATGGCAACCCACTCCAGTATTTTTGCCCAGACAATTCCTAAGGACAGAGGAGCCTAGTGGGCTACAGTCCATGGGGTCACAAAGAGTCAGACACAACTGAGTGACTAACACTTTCACTTCTTACTTCTATTATTAAATCAGCTCCATCTCAGATCATCAAGCATTAGATCTCAGAGACTGGGGATCCTTGCCCTATGGGATACACTTTCAGTAGTAATCAGAGGGATCCAGAAGATAAATTATTCTTCCCCTGTCCACTCTGCAGACTGTATAAGAAACCATGGTCCACATAGCTCCCCAGAGCCATCCTCCAAAGACTAGCTAAATGTCTGTATTTTCTTTTGAAGCTGTGGCCACTTTAATAACACACTATGCTACATTTGCTTTCTCTTTGTCTCTTCCTCACTTCCTTTCTCCCTTCACTCTTGCTGCCCCTGAACTATACAATAAAGCATTAGCATATAAATTTCACCTCAGATTCATTCTGTCATCTAAAGCTCAGCGTGGATGCGTGATAAGTTTCATTATTTTGATTGAACACCATCATAAGCAGAAATTATTGGCCCATGATAATATCTAATCAAAAGTCTTTCCTCATTTGAACACTATGGACCAAGTGTGTCTTTCTTCTCTTATAGAAACACAAAAGGAGGAAGGACAAGCACAAGGTTTTCCATGCCAGATTTACAGACGGGAGAGACGCTATCCTGACTGTATCTTCAGGAAAGGATGAGATGACTTTGATACCTCTTGATTTAAGTAATCAGTGACTGTCTATTAATCCTATATGTTTATGTGAGGTGGAAGAAAAAGTCATTACATTACATTGTGGTCCTGGAAGTATTAGGCCCCATAAGAGACTTTACTGAAGGTGTCCTTTAATACTTCTACACATAAATTCTGGATATATCAAAGTTCTCCAAACACAACACTATAAAACTCTCAGACTTCCGTATCCTTGCACCGGCTGTTCATTCTCCCTGAAGGTCCTAAACATGCAAGCATGCACTGCACACACACAAACACTTCCATCCTGAAAATTGACGATTCAGATAAAGACTTTTTCAGTGACTGCCCCAAATGTCCCTCCTTCTCATTGCAAAATTAAGTGTTTCTGTCCCCTATTTATACTTCTGTTCCAATTCCTAGCTGAAAGCGCCTATCTGTCTACTGGTCTTTTAACTTTACTGGGAATTCCTTAAATTTTCAGATTGTGTTGCTTTTGTTTTTATATCCCCAATATGTCTCACAACCCTTGAGACATGATAAGGACCAAGTAAAAAGGAATGAGGGGAAGATCAAAGAGGTGAACAAGAACAAAGAAGAGGGGAAAAAAAGACCATGGAAATGTATTCTATCAGTCTCCTTATGTTCTTTCTTTCTCCCAAAATTTTGATTTTGAAGAAGAGAGTCCAAAGTTAAAAAAATGTTACATATTTTTGAAAGTTTCAGAAAGCATCACAATATTTCATGCACTGTACCACAAAATATTTTAAGTCAATCCTCAGGAGATATTTTTCTTAAAACGTGCACTCAAGAGTACAATAAAAATCAATAAAGAAAAGGTTGCTTTCCAGAAACTTGTTTTGAGGGAGGTTGTCTTGAAACACTTTAATCTATAAACAAACAGATCTTTGTATTTCAGTCCCAAAGTTTGACATGCAGAAAAAGGACACCATGAATTAGAATGGATCGCTGTGTAATGCATAGTAAGCCAGCTCATCCTATGGAAGAGATAGAAACTTGTAAACACAGTGTTTTTAACAACAAATTTGATTGAGCACTAACACACAAATTTTCTCCCAATCTTGAACCTCAAAGGAGTTGACCCAGATACATGAAAATCTTTCCTAGGTGGAATAGTTGTGCCATACCCAGGCTTTCAACACTGTGAGAGAAGCATCATTTCCTGAATAGGGCTGCGGTATCCTGACGCAGTTTAAAAACTGAGGAGGCAATTACTATTTTTGATTGTGTTAACCTGTGTGTAATTATGTAATTACCTACAAAATTTAGGCAGAGTGTTACAGATCTAAATCATTAACTTTAACAATTGACAAGCTGCTTTGATTAGTATTTTCATAGTGTAGGATAACATACTTTTGTCGGCTTTCACATGATTAGTTATGATTGGGAATTTATTTATGCAGAACATTTTTATTGCTTGTTTGGAGAAACAGAGCTGGAGTGAGGGCAGAAGAGTCATATGCCTCCCTCATGGTTCAACTCAGGAAATACCAGTGATGAGAAAATACAGGAAAGATCCTTGTTATCACCCCCCAAATGACATAAAATTGTAGTGTCATATTAGAAGAGTATCCAGAGAATTCAATTTGGGAGAATTGGGTTCTCCTTTGGCAAATTAGACTAACAAGGACATCAGTGTATGTGGCATCAACTCAGACTGTTAAACACAACCCCTGACTTGGTCAGAAAGCCCCTCTAGCAGCATTGATCCATGCAGCCGCTCTCCTAAGGAAAACACATGTCAATATATTTGTTATTTACTTTCTAGCAGACACCCAGCAGCTGCAGCAATTTTTGAGAGAATTCTCTGACACATCTCATTTCCTATCAGTCTTGGGTGCTAGTGGCTATACACACACATTCCTATTAGGCTAACGTCTCTGAATGCACTAGCTATTGGGAGAGAAAATCCTTTAATTTCTTGGCTATGATGGGACTGTGTGATGCCAAATTTCAACTCTCTATGGGAGACAGAAAGTCCTCGGGACATGAAGCTTTTCCTGTCTCCCCAGGCAAATTGGCTGGGCTCACTTGTTTGAAGGAAGCGGTTATTAAAAATGGCTTAGAGAACTATTTTAAAGTAAAATTAAAAATAAAAAGAGTCCCCCAGCTACTATGCATGTATTGTCTTTCCCTTCTTAGGGAGAGTGTTTAGGGTGGATCTGAGTAATCAAAAGCAGCTGACACAAGTAATCCATGCTAATTTGAAATGAAAAAAAAAAAAAAGTGTGTGATTTGTCACTGAGATCAGAAGGTGAGACTATTCCTCCAAAAGAATTTGCAGAGCAAAATGGACCTTTAGTTCTCAGTAATTTTTCCTTTCTCTCTGCAATTTTATGACATTGTATTCTAGTGAAAATGTCTAGAAAGAAATAGTTTCATATGATTGTCATTGTCTCCCTACATAAATAATAATAACATTCTAAATGCAGTTTGTGGAGTAGAGGAGTAAAGAGGAGCAGAGAATGCTGTACCACATGAGAAATTTTTTTCTATATCAGATTAGGAATGCCAAACTCCACAACTGTAAAATATGGATCTCTCAAAATCAGACATCTCTGTCGCCATGTCTCACAAGCATGAACATCTGCTCCATCTTTCACAATGAGACTTTTCCCCACAATCAGACAAGCTACTGTCTTTGAGATGCAAGCTTAATTATACTGTTTTTAAACCTTCGTGACTGAACACATATGAAACAATGTCACTTCCTTACTGTTTTTAATCTTGTCTTCCCATCTCTCTAAATGTAATGTAAATGTAAAATTTTATCAAATTTCAATTCTCCTTCCAGCCTTAGAGTTTTTCTCCTCCTTAGCTATGACTCTCTAATAGTTTTTATGAATTTTAAGAAATATCTATCTTTCTGAAAATTTGGAGACTACATCCTACTCTTCTTCTCTTCTCTGATACATTATAGGTTATCTCCTCCATTATGCACATTATGTAAGAAAGGAATGTTGTAAGATGCTTTATAGTATTCTTTTGCTTTCTAAATAAAATGATTACTCATAATTTTTTTATTATTAACTTTTTTGGTATCTGCTTTCCATGGCCTACATAGATTCATATCTATGAATATCTATGTTTGCAGCATATTTGGAGGTGGCTATATGCATTTCCTCTGCCAGAGCATGCTACACAACAGTGCAAAACACCAGGAATGAAAAAAAAAGTCAGAAGTCACTTGGGTTTTATAGGTAAGTCGCGTTGCTGAAGAATCTTCCTCTGTTGGCATATGATATCCAATAAGGCCATTTTGCTGCCTAAAAAACTAATCCATTTGTCTTTCTTTCTTTCTAAGCATAACATATTTGATTCCAGTCCCTCAGCTGAAACTCAGGTAGGAGATGAAGCTCGGATCAGGAATAGGATATGATGGGCATTTGAAGTGGAGAGAGATTTGGGGATATTACTGGGAATAATGTGAAGTTCAGCAGAGAGAGGAATGGAATGAACTCTAGGATGGTGTAAAACAAGGAGTGTCTTTGCACATATTACTTGGTAACAATAGCTGTATTTATATTTTAATACAGCTGTTTGGGACAGGATGATGACTGTCAAAAACAAAGCAATTCAAATCTCTAAACCAAGATTCCTTTGTTGTGGATGGTCATCCCATGTATTCTAAGATATTTAGCAATACCTGCAGCTTTTCCCCACCAGATGCAGGAGACTTTCATTCAGTTATGAAACCAAAAAGGTCTCCAGGCACAGCCAAATGTCCCCTGCCTGCCTGGGGAGCAAAACTTCTTCCATGTGAGAACTACTTTTCTAAAAATCTTAAATGTCTTACTTTACTTTTGACAGCACAAGCCACCCTTATATGACCTGCTATGGCTTTCAAGGGAAAGGCAAGTGTCCATAGAGTTTAAATACTCCATATTCAACCCATTAGCAACAGTTAAGCAGCCACATGGTTAGTTGGCCACAAATCAGAAAAGGAAGTTGATGACCCAGCTTTATCACAAATGTATAAAGACCCAAATGTATAAAGTCACAGCTCTGTTCTCTACAATAAAATCTAGATAGTAAGCAAGCAGAGCAGGCCTGGTGTCTCCACAACATGCTTCTAGAATACTCTGATAATGGACACGTGACACTCTTTGTCTACAGGACACTCTTTTTTACATTTCACACCCCATTGATAAAAATCTCAAGAATGGTTGAGGGTGATGTTGGAAGAGGGAAGCCAGTTTTTGAGACATTCTCTTACAGCCTGCCAGGCTTTCTTGCAGGACAGTAAAGCAGTCTTTTTTCTAGATGAAAAAAATATTATTTTCACTTTAGCACACTCAAAGGTCTATCGTAAGTTTCCTCTTCATTTAAAAATTAACCATGAGCTACTTCATATTTCTATATTCTTAGTAATATGGCCTTTCATTAAAAGGTCCAAACAGAATCATATTAGGACAGCAAAATATATCTAATAGAATTTTATTAAAGCATTATACCCAGTAGATGTGCTTTTAAATTTGAAAGGTATGTTACTATCAAGCTTACAGAAACAATACATTTTACATAATTTTACATTTCCAGGGATATGCTGGCCTTTCCTTTTCTGATCTCATAAACTTTTCTAAATTTCTTAGGAAATGAAAGATTCTAAAAATCATAAAAGTTCCTGTTATTTCCTAAACAGCATGCAAAGCTGTTGCATAATCTCAGAAAAAGATAGACAGGACAGACCTTACAAATATATTTTAAAGCTCTGAAATGTAGACAAGAATATGTAAATTGAAAGTAAATTTATTTTAGTGAACTGGCAAGAAGGGAAAAAATATAGGGCCATATGTTACCATCAGTTTTGCTATGCATATTTGGGGGGAAAAAAGTTTCTTAAGCCAGGCATTTTCAGTCCATAAAATGCCTTCCATAGGTAACCACAAGCTGGCAGAAGTAGCAGGCAAGTGTTGAAAGTTAGAAATGAGGACAATGCTTTTATTGGTGGCAGACAGAATTGGGAGCTTGGTCTAAGAGGAATGGAGATGAGGGTATGATAATTTTACGTAAGTGAAAATGGTATCAGTGAGTAAGGAAACTCTTAGCTAGAAGCAGAAGTTCTTTGTTTCACCTCCTTTTCTCCCATTGGTCTCTCTATTCACAGAGGAACTAGTGTGAAAATTGTCTACAGTGTAAAGAACGTGTATTCCGGCTCACCTCTCTGTTCTAGGTACTAAGTGATTTCTTCTTTCCTGCTTTGCTTCCGTAAAAATATCACAGTACACAGCAGGTCAGTTGAGATCTAGCCACAAATACAAATAATAAATTATGTGGACTAATATAAATAATATGCTGTCTGAAGGCAAGGCTTTATCTGTTCTGACTATAATCTGCTGTTCTGGAATAATGCCTGGGATGCAATAATTGCTCAGTAGTTTTTATTAAATGACTAAATGAATATCATAATCATTTTTTGCTTGACATCATGAACTTATATATTTTAAATTAATAATTATTCTTCTATGTGTATTGTTTGTGTGTGTATAACTGTATTTGGACTCTGCACATTTCTATGAAAGACTAGAGACTGCTCAATGATGATATGTTTGTATATGTCTGTACTCCTTTAGTATTTATAAACCATTTTTCCATGGCTTATAGTACACAAACTCAGAGGACAGAATCCCAACTATTTCAGAAGACAGAATTCTATTTTTTTTTTTAACTGAGACCATAAGCAGACAAGTGACTGAATCTCTCAACTTCTATTTCTTGATCTATGAAGTAACCAACAGCTCTCCTAAGATTCCTGTGAGGATTAAATGGACTGATAGGCATGAAATTGTTTGGCAGAATGTAAACTACTGGATAAATATCAATGGCATTACTCAAGTTATTCTCAGATAACAAAGAACACGGATGAATGTTATGATCATTAAAATATTAGCAATTATACAACCTCCTGGACTCCAAGAAGCTCAAAGTTTCAAGGCACCAAAAGCAGATAACCAAGAGTCTCAGGTTCCGAGGCTAATGTAGCAGTGAGACTTGCTAGAATTCTTGACTTTTTTGTACCTCAATAACATCATTTGGATAACACAACCCCTCAGAAGTTCCCCAAGCTTCCTTTCTGCTCTAAGGTGTTATGATTCTGTGAAAGAAACAGATTGATGGGGTACTTGGAGCACAATCCAAAAGGTAAGACCAGACTTGAGGAAAGTGTCAGAAAAAAGAAAGGAGTGTAGTTGGTCACATCTTATGCCCAACTTACGACTTCTTAGCTCAGCTCTCCCTTCAGTTATTACTGCAGCAACCAGCTTCCCTCAGCTGTTATGTTGTTGCACAATACAGACTCCTCAGGACACCTGTCATCATTCACACATGGGCCGCCTGGGAGTGCAAGGAAGTCAAGACCCAGAGAGGAAGACTTTGATCAGTGGACAACAAGATCCGATAGACTTAACTCCTCCTCATATCCCTCAAGTAAACATTTCTAAAGTGGTACTCTATGGCTTCTCAGATGGTTCTTGGTAGGATGAAACTCAGTTCCCCTCGGGGTGACCAACTCAAGGCCACACCCTTGAGTGAAGAGGCTTTCCCTCCTCCCTGTTTCATGCTTCCGACCCTACCACTCCTGTTCCTTGAAATCAGTTCCCAAATTAAGCTACCTGAACACAAGCCCTTGTCTCCTGTTATGTTTTGTTGCTGGATCATAGACTAAGAAACAGGTGTCCTTAAAAAGCTGACCTTCAGGATGGGATTTCAGAGCTGAATCATTCAAAGAATACACTGAGATAAAGCACTCCTCATTGTAGTAGCATGAGGTCCTGGTAACTTTTAGTATCAGTTCAGTTCAGTTCAGTTGTTCAGTCGTGTCCGACTCTTTGTGACCCCATGAATCGCAGCACACCAGGCCTCCCTGACCATCACCAACACCCGGAGTTAGTTCACTCAGACTCACGTCCATCGAGTCAGTAATGCCATCCAGCCATCTCCTCCTCTGTCGTCCCCTTCTCCTCCTGCCCCCAATCCCTCCCAGCATCAGAGTCTTTTCCAATGAGTCAACTCTTCACATGAGGTGGCCAAATACTGGAGTTTCCCCTTCAGCATCAGTCCTTCAAAGAAATCCCAGGACTGATCTCCATTAGAATGGACTGGTTGGATCTCCTTGCAGTCCAAGGGACTCGCAAGAGTCTTCTCCAACACCACAGTTCAAAAGCATCAATTCTTCGGCACTCAGCCTTCTTCACAGTCCAACTCTCACATCCATACATGACCACTGGAGAAACCATAGCCTTGACTAGACGGACCTTTATTGGCAAAGTAATGTCTCTGCTTTTGAATATGCTATCTAGGTTGGTCATAACTTTGCTTCCAAGGAGTAAGTGTCTTTTAATTTCATGGCTTCAATCACGATCTGCAGTGATTTTGGAGCCCAAAGAAATAAAGTCTGATACTGTTTCCACTGTTTCCCCATCTATTTCCCATGAAGTGATGGGACCAGATGCCATGATCTTCGTTTTCTGAATGTTGAGCTTTAAGCCAACTTTTTCACTCTCCTCTTTCACTTTCATCAAGAGGCTTTTTAGTTCCTCTTCACTTTCTGCCATAAGGGTGGTGTCATCTGCATATCTGAGGTTACTGATATTTCTCCCGGCAATCTTGATTCCAGCTTGTGCTTCTTCCAGCCCAGGGTTTCTCATGATGTACTCTGCATAGAAGTTAAATAAGCAGGGTGACAATATACAGTCTTGACATACTCCTTTTCCTATTTGGAACCAGTCTGTTTTTCCAT
>SJXQ01002988.1:0-11164 GCA_006408695.1 Aepyceros melampus | reverse complement strand
CTTCCTGACCTACATATAGGTTTCTCAAGAGGCAGGTCAGGTAGTCTGGTATTCCCATCTCTTTCAGGATTTTCCACAGTTTATTGTGATTCACACAGTCAAAGGCTTTGGCATAGTCAATAATAGTTTACCATAAATTCATAGGTTTATTCGTGGACTCTCCATCTTATTCCATTAATCTAAATATCTATCTTACATCAGTACCACATAATCTTGATTAATGTAGCTTTATAGCTGCTTTGAAATCAAGAAATGTGAGTGCTTTGTTCTTCTTTTGCAACATTGTTTTGACAATTCTCAGTGCCTTGCAATTCCATATGAATTTTAGAATTAAGATATCAATTTCTACCAAAAAACCATGTGAGATTCTAATAGGAATCACACTGAATCTGCAGACCAATATAGGGATTGTTATCTTAAGAATATAGCTCCTCTTACTCATGAACATTATATGTCTATTTTTTTAGATTTTCTTAAATTTCTCACCACCCTTATGGCAGAAAGTGAAGAAGAACTAAAGCGCCTCTTGATGAAGGTGAAAGAGGAGAATGAAAAAGCTGACTTAAAACTCAAAACATTAAAAAAGCAAAGATCATGGCATCCAGTCCCATCATTTCATAACAAATAGATGGGGAAACAATTGAAACAGTGACAGACTATTTTCTTGGGGTCCAAAAATCACTGCAGATTGTGGCTACAGCTGTGAAATTAAAAGATGCTTGCTCTTTGGAAGAGAAGTTACGACAAACCTAAACAGCATATTAAAAAGCAGAGGCATTACTTTGTTGACAAAAGTTTATGTAGTCAAAGGTATGGTTTTTCCTGTAGTCATTCATGTATGGATGTGAGAGTTGGACCATAAAGAAAGCTGAGCACTGAAGAATTGATACTTTTGACCTGTGATGTTTGAGAAGACTCTTGAGAGTCCCTTGAACTGCAGTGAGATCAAACCATTCAATCCTAAAGGAAGTCAGTCCTGAATATTCATTGGAAGGATTGATGCTGAGGCTGAAGCTCCAAAACTTTGGCTACCTGATGCAAACAGCCAACTTGTTGAAAAAGACCCGATGCTGGGAAATATTAAAGGCAGGAAGAGAAGGGGATGACAGAGGACAAGATGGTTGTATAGCATCACCAACTTAATGGACATGAGTTTGAGCAAGCTCTGGGAGATTGTGAATGACAAGGAAACCTGGCGTGCTGCAGTCCATGGGGTCACAAACAGTTGGACACAACTTAGCGACTGAATACATCTTGTCACAAATGCAGAATTTCCTTCTTTTTAAAGGTTGAATAATGTTTCTTTTTTTTATTTTACAATATTGTATTGGTTTTGCCTCACATCTGGATAAGAAAGCTGTGGTACATATACACAACGGAGTATTACTCAGCCATTAAAAAGCATACATTTGAATCAGTTCTAATGAAGTGGATGAAACTGGAGCCGATTATACAGAGTGAAGTAAGCCAGAAAGGTTGAATAATGTTTCTTTTATATATTTAATATATCATTTAAATTAGATAGAAGAAAAGCATTCCAAATAAAAATATGTTTATAGCCTCTCATATATATCTGTTGATATGTAATTATCTTTACTGGTATTCTTTTATTTCTTTATATGGATTTGAGTTGATGTCTAATGCACTTTCATTTGAACCTAAAGTACAACACTTAATATTTCTTATTTCTCACTTTTTATCTGGGAATGTCTTTTTTCTCCTTTGGTCTCAAAGTACAATTTTGTTGACTATAGAATTTCTGTTTGACATTTTTTTTTCTTTCGGTGCTTAAACACACCATCCCTATGCCTTATATCATGTGGGGCCTGAAGGTCTCTATAGTTTCTGAAAATTCTATCAGCGGATGACCTTAATGAGGACCTCTTGTGTTTGATGAGTTGCCTTTCTCTATTTTCTCTTTGTCTTTGCCTTTTGACAGTATGATTGTTATCAAGGCAGTCAGCATGGGTGGGAAAAAGAATTTTGAGACACAGTATATCTTAGAAGGGAAAGAATTTATTGAGAAGAAAGGGCTTAGATAGTAAGAGCTGCTGCAAAGAAAGCAGGCCAGCTTCCTGACAGACCAGGGGAGCCAACAGGATGCTATTAAAACAGCGGACTGCTCAAGGGAAAGCCAACCGTTTGGCTTATGGCCAATATTTATAGTCTCAAGACAAAGAAAATTCCTAAGGGGAAGGGTGGCGTTAAGTCATTGGTCAGTGGCCTTTTGGTGCCCACTTTGCCTAATATGGAGATGGGAGCTGGCTGGTTAGTGACAGGATGGCTCATAACAAGCAGGGTGGCTCACAACAAACAGGATGGCTCGTGGCAATGGTTGTCATGGGACGTGGCTAATTCTGGAGTTATTGCCCTATGACCTCAGTATAGAGCTCCACAACTATTATGGCTAGATAATGGTTTATCTGAGTTTTTCTACTTTGATTCATTGAGCTTGTTGAATGTGCAGATTAATGTGTTTCTAAACCAGATTTGAGATTTTTTCCACTATTATGTCTTCAGACATCCTTTATATCCTTTCTGTCTCTGCTCTCCTTCTGACACTCCTTTATGTGTATATTGATATTCCTGATATTATTCCACAGGTCTATGAGGCTCTGTTTATTTCTTCTTTAGTCTTTTTCTCTCTGAAAATAAATAATTTCAATTAATCTGTCTCTGAGTTTGCTGATTCTTTCTTCTGCCAGTTTAAATATACTGTTGAGTCTATCCACTAACAATTTTAATTCAAT
Source organism: Aepyceros melampus (assembly GCA_006408695.1). Taxonomy (NCBI): domain Eukaryota; kingdom Metazoa; phylum Chordata; class Mammalia; order Artiodactyla; family Bovidae; genus Aepyceros; species Aepyceros melampus. The sequence goes on along the minus strand of SJXQ01002988.1, from coordinate 8,414 downwards.
TATTTTACTTTTAAGTGACAGAATTTCTATTTGTTTCTTTTCACAATTTATTTCCTTATTGATATTCTCTATTTGAGAAGACACAACTCAAATTTTACTCAGACACGGGTTCCTTTAGTTCTCTTAACATGTATAAAATGGATAATTTTTAAAAAATCTTTGTCTAAAAAGTCCAATGTCTTGGCTTCCTCAGGGACAATTTCCATTGACCACTTTTTTTTTTGTTTGTTTATGTGGACCTTACTTTCCTGTTTCTTTGTATATCTTATATAGTTTTTGTTGTTGTTGAGAACTGAACATTTAAAAAGACATAGTGTGTAAATTATGAAAGTCAAATCCTGCTCCTTGCAAAGTTTGTTGTGCTGATAAATATTGTTTGTTTGCTAACATTCCTGGACTGTAAAGTCTGTATTCTTTGTGGTGTGCAGCCACTGAAATCTCTGCTCAGTTAGTTTAGTGTCAGTTTATGACTGGACAGGGATTTTCTTAAATGGCTCTCAGCCTTTGCTGAAGGACTTTGAGTGTTGGGCATGCCTTCAATGCTCCCACAGGCAGTTTACAACTCTGTTTTAGCCTTTGCTTTCTGTTTGTAGAGTCTCAAGCCCAGAAATGAGAAGTTAAAGCCTTCACAGATCTTTCCTGAGCATATGCATAGCTCTGGACATAGATACTACCCTGTAGATTCCAAATAATATGTCGCAACTTTTTTATGTTCCCTATGGAGAAGGCAATGACACCCCACTCCAGTACTCTTGCCCGGAGAATCCCATGGACGGAGGAGCCTGGTGGGCTGCAGTCCGTGGGGTTGCTAAGAGTCGGACACGACTGAGTGACTTCACTTTCACTTTTCACTTTCATGCATTGGAGAAGGAAATGGCAACCCACTCCAGTATTCTTGCCTGGAGAATCCCAAGGAGGGGGAGCCTGGTGGGGTGCCATCTCTGGGGTCACACAGAGTCAGACACAGCTGAAGCGACTTAGCAGCAGCAGCAGCAGCAACATAACATCTTATTCCTCATCTTTTTAAAAGGTTTTCAGCTGCTTCTTAGCCTTGGCTGGTAATACCACATCAGGCAGCTATAATGTTAATTACTGCTGATTGTTTTCAACAAATGTCCAGAAGCTAGAACTAGGGATGAGCTCAGAGTGAGGTTTAAAAAATAAAGTAAAGAAGAAATCCCTGAGAACGGAGCTTTTAAACCAGTTCCTAGCCACGTAAAATGGTGATTATTCTCTAGAAATAGGGCTTTGGGGAGTTCCAAACTCTTCTTGTTCACTCAGTAGCTTCTAGGTTACTGATTTTCAAGCTACCGTAATTGCATGACTCTGCTCGCAAGACTGCGTAAGGCACAGGTGAGGAGAGGGAGACAGGATCGAGGCAAGTAAAATGCCACAAGATTTGCCATTCCAATTAAGGTTCAGAAAGTTTTCTTAAATAAACACTCCTCTGATTGTTATTCAACAGTAGTGAATTTCCAGAATTCTGAAAAACTGGCCTTCTCCATTTTTGCCAGTGTTCCAATTGCTTTTATGGAGAAGATTTTCAGAAGCTCTTACTCTGTCATTCTAGAAGTCAAGAGCTTGACTGTGATCATTTATGTTTTCCTACTAATTTTTCCATTTTATCTATATTGTCAAATATATTGATATAAAGATTTTCCTTTAAACCACTGTATGTGTTCTTTAAACCACCCATGTGTTCGTTTTTGTTTCTAATGAGTTTGTGATTTTTTTGGTCTTTTTTTGATTGGCCACGTTTATCTATTTTATTGGTTTTCTCCAGAAAAAAATAGTATCTGATTTAATTGAAGCACTGAATTTCTTTTTGTATGTTTGTATTTTGTTCATTTCCATTTTTAACATCTATTAATTCCTGTCTTCTACATTGTTAGAGAATTTACTGTCTTTTTATGCACTTAAATGTTTAGCTATCTTTTGTTTAGCTTTTATTTTCTTACCAAGAAGAAAATTTAAGATTATACACTTTTGTCTGAATAAAGCTTTGGCTAAACTCAACAGGTTTTTGTATATTCTACTTATTGCTAAATAATCTATAATGTCAATTTTTGCTTCTTCTTTAATCTAAGTTTTATTTAGAATAATATTTGTTAATGTCCAACTGTAGACACTACTATATGATACTCTGTGCTGTGCTAAGCTTAGTCCCTCAGTCATGTCCGACTCTTTGCAACCCCATGGACTGTAGCCCACCAGGCTCCTCTGTCCATAGGGATTCTCCAAGCAAGAATACTGAAGTGGGTTGCCATGCCATCTTCCAGATATGAGACACTACTATATGTAAAATAGAAAACCAGCAAAGACCTGCTGTATAGCACAGAGAACTATACCCAATTTTTAATAAGGGATATATATATTATATATGTATAACTGAATCACTTTGCTGAACCCTGAAACTAACACAACCCTGTAAATCAACTATACTTCAAATAAAAAGATTAAAAAATATCCAATTGTAGAGAATTTAAATGTCTGTGTATTTCATTATTTTATTATACTTAAGAAATGTGGCTTTTATGAGGTCTACTTTGGAGAATGTTGAGGGTTTTTGTGATTTAATATATGGTTAACTTAAAAAATATGTTCTAAAAATTACTAAAAGGAATTAATATTCTCTATTGACTACAAAGTTTTATGCATACATAGAATTGAGAAGAGTTCCTTGCGCTATATACAGTAGGTCCTTATTATTAGCTATCTATTTTATATATAGTTCAAACTAGACTTTAAATCATTCATTTCTTTGAGTGAGGAAGGTTCCTACAGAAAAACAGAAGCAAAGAAAGTCCAATATCACTCAAAAACTTTTGAGTTGCACATGCTTCAGTTTCAAAGTTCTAAGTCATGATGAATTAGCGACCCAATGTCATAAAGTAAATTTGCAAGAATTCCTGATGTTATAATAGCCAAGAATTACTGATGTTACAATAGCTAGCTTTTACTACCTCAGACTAGATTAGTATTCCTCAGGCTAGGATCAGGAGACTGGAAAGGAATTAAGGAAGTTGGAGACGGATGTGTCTTCTTGAGAAACTGACCATCTTCCTTACCCCTCCCCACTCTGGGCTAACTTCCTTTGGTTAGAGGACACACTAAAAACTCCAGACAGAATTGAAGACTCTAAGATCAGAAAGGACCTGCATGTTGCTTCCTGGGTGAACCCTGAAGAAGTGGCAAAAACTCAAAGTTCTCTAGCATGAAATATGGAATGGAAGCTGTAGAGTAGAGATGGTTGCATTCACTGACCAGGCAAATGTTTCATACAATAGAAGCTTCCAAAATTTTTCCAAGAGGGACATGGAAGGAACCAAGAGAGAGTCAGATCTGAAAAGGCCTTGAAATGAGGAAAAAAATACTGCCTCGCTGATCTGCATGGAGTAATAATTGGAGAACAATCAAGAATAAGCATTCAGCAGATGCTAGAATAGACAGAAAATGATGCCCTGCTACCCCAGCATTAAGTATGTCCCCTGAAACACAAATTTAACTCTAAAAATTTCTAAGATAGTGTAAATGGAACATGGAAAATCTGAACTAACCAACGTTAGCCTGAACTGAATAAGATTACATTTCTGCTATCTAGAAGCATGAATACTTGAAACAAAAATTAAGTTCACTTACAAAAAAACTTTGTTTTGATTTTAGTTTTTATACCTAAGGTTGTAAAAAACACCACAAAGATCTATTTCAAAATTAACTTGATAGATGCATAAAGAATTGAAAATTGCCCTGTCTTCTTGATGGATTACACTTTTTACAAAATGTAAAAATTTTTCCATTTGATGCTTTTAGCTTTTAATTCAGCCTTTTCTGTTACTAATATTCTTTTTGTAAGCATTTAGCAGATGTGTATATATATATATATATATATATTTTTAAATATTTAGTGTTTTTCTTCTTTTTTTTAACTTTTTACTTTGTATTAGGGTATAGCCAATTAACAATGTTGCAATAGTTCAGATGAACAGGGAAGGGACTCACCCATATATATACATGTATCCATTCTCCCCCAAACTCCCCTCCCATCCAGGGTGACACATAACATTGAGCAGAGTTCCATGTGCTATACAGTAGGTCCTTGTTGGTTATCCACTTTAAATATAGCAGTGTGACTATGACCATCACAAACCCCATAACTGGCCCTTCCCCACCACCACCATGGCAACCATAAGTTCATTTTCTAAGTCTATGAGTCTCTTTATCAGATATATTTTTATTCTTTATCAATAATTTTAAATCTTCTTGTGTTATTTTATTTTTGGTGTGTCTTTTGAAACAACATATATAGGTGGATCCTTTTAAAATTACACTTTCAGTTTTCTGCCTTTTAATAATTTATTATGATTAGTGATGTGTTGAATCTATTCCAGTCATGTTCTTCTATGTTCTCCATTTACTATGATTCTTCTTGGATCTTGTTTTTCTATTTCTGCTTTTTGTTTCTTGATCAAGTTTTCTTTGTTCACTTTTTTTTTCCTCTAATGGTTTTTTAAAAGCTATCTGCTAGCTCTCCTTTGATGCCACCATAAAGTTGGATGAAGAAAACTTGCAAATTGCCTCTTTGGCTCAGTTCCCTTTCTCTCCAGTACCTGGGAGCTCCTCCAATTCCTCCCCCTTCTCCTCCAAGCTGGAAAAGGAGGAAACTTGAGAGAAAAGACAAAAGCAAAGGTGGAATCAGAGGGAGGAAAGAGAAACAGAGTTCAGGAGAGAGTGTATATTCTCTTCAGCACATCTACCACTGGCCCAACTGATCCCTATATTTTCACAGGTGACATCAAGACTAGTACCTGGAGTTAGGAAGGTGAAGGAATGTTCTTATGGGTAGCTAGAGAAGAGTGATGGTCAACAGCTTGGGTCCAGACAGAGCTGTCTGAAATTGTAAATTATACTTCTTTGAAGAGAAGAGTCTGTCTGTCCTAGGACTTTTGCCAGTTCCACTAAACAAAAGACTTCATTGTGTGGGAGTTTTTCCTAATTCTCTGATACTTGCATGAGTGTGGTCTTTTTTTCCCAATGAGATTAAAACTCTTTATGAAAAAGGAATTGAATAGCTAGTTCAAAAAGAATTTATAACAAGGCTGTCAGTGCTGAGTCATGAGAAACTGTGGCAAAAAGTTGGGTTAGGACAATAGAACCTGGTAAATTTGAAAAGTTTAGCAATTCTAATATTCCTAAAGGATTGTGGCTCAAGAAAGACACTCTGTTGGGACTGGAGCAAAGAGAGGAAAACTAAATTTCCTCCAAGAGAATGCCTAAGTAGTTGTTTACTGGTGCAGAAAAGCCAAAACTATTCTAGATCTGTTTGCTTCTATCTTCTCAATTAATCAAAATGGACTTCCAATAGAAAAGGAAAGAATTAACATTGGAAAGAAAGGTCTGAGGTAGATAGAAAGATAATAAAGATACCAAACCCCTATGAACAGGTTGACTCCTTAAATTCCAAAAATCCTCATCTCATGAAGTAGAAAAATTAAAGGTATAATCCAGAAGTCCCTGTATGCAACACTGAGGAACCGTAAAGAATAGAAAAAGAAGGCAAACAATCTCTTATTTTCAAATGATGGGCAACAAATGGATTCTGGACACAAAGACAAACAAGGTAGGGTGCTGAATTCAAGCATAAAAATTTTTTTAATTAAACTTTTTCTTTTTAGTGTTTAGAATGAAGAGCATGGAATTCACCAATACAACTTGAACTAAATGAATGTTATTTCTGTTTTTACAGAATAACCAGGATTATAACAAGAAAGATAGTATTAGATTCCTTGTTGGCAAGTTTCTCATGATAGTAATGTCACTTGTATGGTAAAATAAGAGCTAGATAATAATAGGGTCAGAAATTCTGCAGCTGATTGAGCAAGTATATACTAGATATCTACAGAGGGTTGGTAAAGAGATTGGTATTCACCCAAAGCTGTAAATAAGTAAAGAGCTGCAGGGCCTGGTCTTTAACACTGTCTAGGTTTGTATATTTTAAGTTATTAAAGTAATATAAAGGAGGACCTATTTATCAAATTTTCTAGATACATAAGAGTTTAGTAATATGATTGATGATAGGATCAAGACTCAAAATGATCTCAGTGAACTGGAATACTAGGCTAAAGTTTAATGGGAGCAGATGCAGGTTTTGTGGGGCCTGAAGCCTATAGAATTTGGAGAGGCCTCTTTAATTTAAAAAATTGTGGAGAAAAATAAAGAAATAAAATAAAAAGTGAATATTTACTAGCATGATAAAGAAATCACCCCAGCCTTAGAGCTAAATTTTTTTATCCAACTCCCAAATTCCTCCTACATTCACAAGGGTCATACAAATAGAAGACCCTAAGGTTTAAACTTTTTTAGCTTCAGTGTATAAGCACTTCTGGCAATAGTTCTTCATATATACTAAAATAATTGAGTTTTATTTCAAAAATACAGGCTGGGGGATACTGTTAGACCACAATTTTACTATGCATCAATATTGTGACAGCAAATAAAATGATCCGGCTCAGGCAAGTAACAGTCTAAATTTACCATATATATATCAGATCAATTCAGGGAGCCCAGACTGAAAATGAATATTGGCAAACTAGAGCATGCACTAAGGGGAGAAGAGAATATAATGAGACAGTCTTTAAAAGCTGCGTCATGAGAAACTGCTGAAAGAACTGAAGCGCTTGGCTTTGGGAAGGGAATGGTGCTGGGTATAGATGATGACCCGTCATAAACAAGAGGAAGGAAACTAATTCTGTATTATTCTGGAGGAAAGAAGCATGAGTTGTAAGAAGATTTCAGCTCAATATAACTTGATCCAAATTGATAAAACACATATGAAATCTATTATGTGTTAGGAACTGTTAAGGTACTGGGCATAAAGAAGTGATCAAAATGGACAAAATTATCTATCCTCACATAATTTATGTTTTTAGAGAGATAAACAATGACATAAATACACAGTATATCAGGTGATGAAGTGATGTAGCCTAAGAAGTTGAATATAACAAGTTATCAGCAACAAACAATTAAGAATACAGTTTTAAAAGGATGCCAAATACAATTGCAACAAAAAGTATCAAATACCTAGGAATAATCTAGCAAAATATGTGCATGACTTATACACAAAATACTGTAATTATTTATGAGAGAAATTAGAGAAAACTTAAAGTGGAAGAAAAAGTGTTTGTGGATTAGAAATCTAAATATTTTAACAATGTCAGTTTTCTCGAAAACTGTCCTAGAGATTTAATGGAATCCCAGTGAAAAATCAGTGTGTGTGTGTGTGTGTGTGTGTGTGTTGACAAGCTGATTCTAAAAATGCATATGGAAATACAAAGGTCCAAGTGTAGCCAGGATGATCTTAAAGAAGAATAAAGTTAGAGAACTTACTGTATCAGATTTCATTTATTTGACTTACTATAAAGCCATGAGGTCAGGGGTGGCAGCTGGGAGGAGCTACCCCATGCCAGAGGCCAGGGGTGGCAGCCAGGAGGAGCTCCTCACAACTGAGGTGAGGGGCGCAGCCAAGAGGAACAACCCCACATCCAAGGAGCAGTGGCTGCACTGGTGCAGGAGGGCTGAGAGAAGCTACTCCATGTTCAAGGTCAGGAGGGGTGGCGGTGAGGAGATACCCTTCCTCCAAGGTAAGGAGCAGTGGCTGTGCTTTGCTGGAGCAGCCTTGAAGAGAAACTCCACATCCAAGGTAAGAGAAACGCAAGTAAGACAGTAGGGGTTGTGAGAGGGCATCAGAAGGCAGACACACTGAAACCATAATCACAGAAAACTAGTCAGTCTGATCACATGGAACACAGCCTTGTCTAAATCAATGAAACTAAGCCATGCTGTGTGGGGCCACCCATGATGGACAGGTCATGGTGGAGAGGTCTGACAGAATGTGGTCCACTGGAGAAGGAAATGTCAAACCACTTCAGTATTCTTGCCTTGAGAACCCCATGAACAGTATGGAAAGGCAAAATGACAGGATACTGAAAGAGGAACTCCCCAGGTCAGTAGGTGCCCAATATACTACTGGAGATCAGTAGAAAATAACTGCAGAAAGAATGAGGGGATGGAGCCAAAGCAAAAACAATACTTGCTTGTGGATATGACTGGTGATAGAAGCAAGGTCCGATGCTGTAAGGAGCAATATTGCATAGGAACCTGGAATGTCAGGTCCATGAATCGAGGCAAATTGGAAGTGGTCAAACAAGAGATGGCAAGAGTGAACGTCGACATTCTAGGAATCAGCGAACTAAAATGGACTGGAATGGGTGAATTTAACTGAGATGACCATTATATCTACTACTGTGGGCAGGAATCTCTTAGAGGAAATGGAGTAGCCATCATGGTCAATAAAAGAGTCCGAAATGCAGTACTTGGATGCAATCTCACAAACGACAGAATGATCTCTGTTTATTTCC
>SJXQ01002987.1:431828-462565 GCA_006408695.1 Aepyceros melampus | reverse complement strand
GTCTCAGCAGCCAGATAAGAAGATGGGTTCATCATCTTTATGAAAAGTGCAGCTACCTCACCATCATCACCATCATCATCACTGTCACCATCACCACCACCATTATTCTTTCTGTTATTTAGTAGTTAAATAGAAAAGGTAGTTTCTTCTTTCTCAGTGCTCACCTTTCTCTTGTGACTTTTCTCTCCGTGGTGTGATTTACCAAATGATTCCTGCTTAAGTCAACTACACGTGGCTAGATTAGTGCGCTCTACTTAGAAAATCAGAAAATGCTTGGAGACCCTTTAGAATTTGTTTATAGCCAAGTACAATGCCAGCTCTTAAAGACCCCAACACAACATCCCCCACTCAGCTCTCCACCCTGCTCAGTCGGTTTGGTAGTGACCGGGTACTTGGGAGGACAGGAGTTAACTTTTGGATCACCAAGATCTCTGATTTCACACCTACCGTGAAACGTAGCTGGGTTTATTTTGTTATGATGTTCAGTTTGGCAGGTGCTGGTGGAGAGCCAGGACAGGTGCCTCTACCTGAAAGAAGTCCATTGGGAGAGAACTGGCAGCATCAAGGGTAACTTGTATTGAAATTAGAAAATGTTTGCATGTTCTTCTTAGAACAAACCATCTGAAACAATTAATCATGTGTAAAATGGGGAGAAAATGTAATTTTTAATTAACTAAGGTGGTTAATACACTAATTACAAAATGGAGAAGGTGTGACTTCATTCAGTGAAAATAAAATCCTCACAGTCTTGTGCTTGGTAATGGGAAAGAAATTTCTGGCTCTCACTTGACTTTTATTTTTTTCCAGTAACTTAGACTGAAATAAAATACATTGGTTAATTATGAAATAACATTTTGATTCTGCAGTGCAACTGTATTCTAGCAATTTAAATACACCCTATGATTCAGGAAATGGTACCGTTTTGGCTCCTAAGAATTGGTCTGTTTTGTTGTTGTTTTTGAAGGGATTCAAAAGAGCAACATGACAGAAATACCTCTGTCTTGATGAGGATCCTGGGGACAGGAATATACTTAAATATGGGAAAATTAAGGCATATCCTGCTTGTTCATGAAGTATACCCTTTACTCTGATTTCTCAGTGTTCTAAGTTAAGTTGAGCTACTGGCGTGATTTGTAAAGTGCTGGAGAGCCTGTGGGCTTGAGAGGCAAGGGCAAGTCTTACACTTGAGTGGACGGTCACTCGACGTCTGTCTTCCTCCTCAGGGAGGGCTCAGGATGAGGCGAGCTTCCTGATGCCTAGATAGCGAGCCTGTGAGCCAGGCTGCTGACCGCCTGGCCTCTGAGGATGCTTCTGGCTGTGCTCTGCGGTGAGCCCTCCCCTCTGCCTTGCAGGAAGAGGGGAGCGAGGTCCACCAGGGAGACACGAGGCCGCGCCCTGTGAAGCCAGAAGAGGAAACCTGGTAAAGCGGGACTGCAGGCTTGGAGCCCCTGCCCCTGAGGCTTCTCCGTACCCTCAGCGGGGCTGCTGGCTTTCCCACTCACCCATTTGATGTCAGGGGACCCAAACGGCCAGCCAGAAGTGTGAACTCGCACTGGGCAAGACCCAGCGTCTGTGACATTAGACAGCAACATAGAAATCAGAGAAGAGCTACCGTCCAGCAGTTTTAACCACCAACACCCATTTATTTTAATGAAAAAAAAAATCTCTGCATTCTATATGCTTCAAAAAGATTTACTATAGAAACAAATACATTATATGGAACTCTATCTGCATAATTTCACTACAATAAAGACAACATATGACTTCTAGTTCCTATGAAGGCAAACTGAAAAGCACAGGTGCAAACAGAGATTGCATAAGAAAGCGTGTGCGCACCCACGCGTGTGCGCGCGAGTGTGGTTAAAACCTGTAGTAAGCAACTGCATTAAAATATGCTAAGACACTTACCTGACCCTAGCTCGTGTCGAGCGCTAAGAAAAGCCACAGGCTGTCACTAGTTTATCTGCTAGAAAAATTTGGCGTGAGCTTTGATGGTTCCGTTACAGCGTATGGACAAGAAGATAACCTTGGTACAAGCACTAACTCCATCTTATGTTCGCATGCTCACAGAATAAAAATCAATTACTTCTCATACATAATGAACATCTTTTATTTTCAGGTTTGCAAACGACGGCCGTCGATTCACACAAAAGGGTACTTTTAAAACTACCTGTATTTACTCTATTGTATGCATGTATATAGGAAACGAACGGTGTGTATGTGCGTAAATGTATGTCTGTACATGTGGGCCGATATATGTATACACATGGTACCTGATGGCCTCTTCGGACGCATGTGTGACCTCCATGATGACACTGGCTGTTGTACGTATGCCAAGGAGGGCAAGGTTCTCTATCCTGGGCCAGGTCCCCAGAAAACCCACTGGGACTGTGGTTTCCAGACACTTACAAATGCAGAGAGATAGACGCCCGTGCATTTGATGGTGAAACGTCCAGCTCTGCTCCTCACCACCGTCATTCAGGATCATCCTCACATAGGATGGCAGTGAAAACTGTCCCCTTCTGCGGACCTGCCTGGAAGGTGGGTCGAGGAGAAGCGCCAGCTCAGTGCTCTGCCCTAGTGCTGAACTGGACGCTGAGGCCCTGGAGGGGTCGGCTGCTTTAGCTTCTACCCCTTCTGTGCTTAACCTTTTGGGGAAGGGTGACAATATATGAGGACCAAGCTTCTGTAGTCTGTCTCTATAAATACTGGGTATATACACATACAGATACGCATACATATACAAATACTAACCCACAGACCAAACCGGATGTGTGGAGTGCTGACTAGCAACATGGCAAACACATCAGGAAAAGTATTCATTGTTCCTCCTCCCAGAAGGTCAAGTTCTATGCCATGATGTTTAAAACACTCAAGGGAAAATTCAGAGGATTCCATTAATTAAAGGGGAAAAGGAAGATGCTGTCAAAATGGTGAAGTACAGATTAAGTGAAAATTGCAAAGAAAACGAAAATCTGAAACAATTGAGGCCTGGTTGTGAAGTTCGAGAGCTGTAAACGGCAATCTTCAGATTTGGATTTTTTTTTTTCTCTTTTTTCCTGTTGCATGGAAACTTGGGAATCAAGCTTCAGATGTCAGGAGTTCTCACAGACCTGAATGGAAAAGATTCAGAGTCAAGTCAAGGAATATAACAACTTGATTCAAAAACATTTTAGCTAAATACTAGATACATGACTGGCAGGCTATAATAAATGCATTTATAAATGTTGTACTACTTTGGGGAAGTTTTTTTTTTTTTTTTTTTTTTTAGGCATAACATTTGAAGAGAGAAGGAATAGTTCTGCTGGTTTATGACTCAAAACCTGGACTTGTCTGAAAATGCGAATACCACGTCTCCCACCTCAGATCAACCGTGGCCCCTCCCGCTGCCTCACTGAGCCCTGGCTTCTGCAGTTGGCCCAGGGCTGGGCTATTTTATGAACAAGCCTACTTGGCAGCTTAGAAATGGACCATCATCCCAGATACCTATACATATATACATTTTTTTTTTTTGGTCACTGAGAAAAGCAAGATAGTAACTGGTGGTTCTGCAGAGATGGTGTATGAGTTCCTGAGGGCTGCTGTCACAAATGACCACAAATTCAGTGGCTCGCAAACCACACACACTCAGTCTCCTACACTCTGGAGGTCAGAATTCTTAGGGGGCTACAGTCCAGGCTCTGGCAGAGAGTGCCTTTTGGAGCCCCCTCCTCCCTTTCAAGCTTCCCGAGGCTGCCTGTTTGGACGCGGCCCCTCCCTGCCTCTCTGTGGCCTGCATCAGGGTTTGCATTGCTTGCTCTCTAGGCTTTAGGCCAGCTGAGGGACTTCCACTCTGCCCAATGATAGGGTGAACGGAAGCAGCTTGGCTCTCTGCCACCTTTGCTTAATTATTACTATATCTTGGATTTGTACAGGGAGAAGGTACCACTAAAAACTCGTGTTACAAAGAAACAAAAATGTATAAAAGATCAACTCACAATGCAAGTATAGTCTATTCTGGAATGAATTGATTGTTGGACTATAATGGGTTGTTCCGTAAAGCTTAGGGCTTTTCATTCTAAAGCTGTTAAGGGGGTGGGTCAGCATGTAACGTCACCAACCTGTGCTGCACCCCATTGATTTCAGAGTTTAAAGTAGTCGTGTATCTGTTTGGAAAATTTAGAGCAGCTGCTCTAAATTCTAGTTAAAAAAATCTTTGTAATGTGACTCGAGTGTAAATAAAATGATATTGAGAAGGTTAAGGGAGAAAGCTGTTTTAACAGAAAGGACCATGGCAATGAACATGCTGATTCAGATGCAAGTTTTATTGTTATTTTCTATACCTAGGGATCTTTATACTGCTTGATAGGTGAATTTCTTTGGGGTTAGGACTCTTCTGAACTCATTTACTTTCCTTTTTTTTTCAGGTGAACTTTTCATTGCCTTTGCTACACCATTGCCTTAAACTCTTTGGTGACCTGGGCTGCAGTAAACTGTACCCTTCATATTCACTTACATTTGAAGACTGGAAAAGAACATGTTAAATGGGATCACTAATTTCATTTAAAAATATTTCCCTGTGTGAGACCAATAACTTAAAATAATCCTCTTGGTCATTGAGAAAAATAGGAAAAAATTTTTGACTTAATAAGACCTACTCCATTTGAAAGCCCTGTATAAGTCAAGTCAGACCACAGCATATCTCCTGTGACTGTTGAGTTGATTGCATGAAAAAGTTCACAGTGATGTAATGTTCTTAGCTGTGCATGTGTGTGGCACATAGAAAGCCCTGGGACGTCAGAGGTCGACTGTCATTGTCCATAAACTTGGAGGGACCAGCTCTGTCTGCAGGCCAAGGATGGCCTGCTCTACTACGGCTTGGTGCTCCTCCAAACTCTGCCTCTGCCCATAATATATTTCACAATGAAGAGGAGAAAAATATTGATACACTCAATGACATGGACTGTGCAATTCTGTTTATGGAAAATTCTAGAGAAGGCAAGAATCTAATCAGAGAAGGCAGATCGATTAGAGTCTGGACTCTGGGGAGGGGATCAACAGGAAAGGGGTACAAGGAATGGCATCTTGATTGAGGAGTGGCTACACTTTACCAAAATTCATCAAACTGCACCTTAAAATAGGTGAATTTTATGGAATGCAAAGAATACCTTAATGAAAAGCATTAGAATGAAAAGTACTTCCTGTGACCGTTTTTTTTTTGCTCATTTGGTCACCTCTTTAAACTTCCTCATTGTGATCATCAAGGTTACAATTCAATGCCCCCTCCTTTCCAACATAGAGACATTTAATTTTGGTACTTATTCAAATGGTTCACCTGATCTGTTCTTTTATATTCTTGCTCTTGTGAATTAATTTTAAAACAGTGTATGAAAAGGTTTCAGCACAATATTCCTTGAACTTGTCTTGTCACAGCACAAAAACCCTCATGGATGTGCCAGCTTGCTTTCTTTGGAGGGTCCTAGGGGGAGAATTATGCATCCCCTTGATGTCATAAACATGTGATTTAAACAACAAACTGGCAGTAAAAATCATTTCATTTACATTTTTTATTGCTTTCAATGTCATTAGTTTTATTTCTTTTACTTTGGGATGTCAAAGAAGGAATTGCATCGCTCTCAGTTCAACTCTCAAATGCAACAAAGCTACCTATGGTATCATAATAAACTGAAATGTTTTTATTATCTTTTTCCGCAAGGGAGGCAGTCTAATAATGAACACTGGCCTCCATGCTTACCCACCTTGGGACCTTTCTGAGCATCATTGTCTCGTCTACAGACTGAAATAAAACCACCAGGGCAATGAAGGAAATAAAGAGAAAAGACACAGAACAGAGGTGTTTGGTTCATGAGAGTCTACTTGAATCAGAATATTATTTGGGAGGAGGAGCAAAACCCATTTTTTCTTCCCACGTTGGATGACGTGAGCCCTGCAGTTTTATGAACAAAGGGTTTAAAGACCAAATTGACATGTTTTTCCTGCCAAGAGCCAGGGAGTAAATATGTTTGACTTTTTGGGCCATAGGGTTTTGGGGGCAACCACTCAGCTCTTTTTGTGGTAGTAGCAGAAAGCAGTCATAGGTTAAGTCTGTAAATGGACGGACCTTCTGTATTCTGTGCGTCTGTGCTCACTCGCCAGTTGTGTCCCACTGTTTGCAATCCCATGAACTGTAGCCCACCAGGCTGCTCTGTCCACGGAACATCTGATTTTCCTGGCAATAATACTAGAGTGGGTTGCCATTTCCTCCTTGAGAGGATCTTCCCAACCCAGGGATCAAACCCACATCCCTTGTGTCTCCTGCATTGGTGGGCAGATTCTTTACCGCTGATTGCATTGAAAGCAATAAAATTACATTGAAAGCAATAAAAAATATAAAGGGAATGATTTTTACTGCCAGTTTGTTGTTTAAATCACATGTTTATGACATCAAGGGGATGCATAATTCTCCCCCTAGGACCCTCCAAAGAAAGCAAGCTGGCACTTCCAGGGAGCACTGGTATTCTAATCAAATCTTAAAATCAGGAAGTGAGCATTTCTTGGCCCTTGGGCTGTAGTTTGCCACTCCCTGCTTTAAAGAAACATCAAACAGATTCTACCAAATCTCCACATTCAAGGACTGTGGCTGGTGCGGAAGTTCTCTTGTCCTTGCACTTTATAATCTGATAGTTACAGTGTTGTTAGGACTCATGCCCCAACTTTGTTCAATACTTTGGACGCATTTCTGTGTGCCCTCTTGCCATTGTCATGGGTCAGCCACGCTGACCTTGCTCTTAGGAGAGAGTCTGAGCCATAGGACATTCAAGGCGTCTTATTCCTGCCAATTTCTCACATGCCTACATTATTAGTTTCATTCTTTCTCTGTTAGGAAGAACATCTTGGGCTAGGTCTATAATAAAACAGGAATCATTTTATTTGGCAGGCATTGCTAACGTTCAAACGAACATTATTAAATAATCTTATGCCTTTGATATAGGGACAGGGTGAGGTTTATTTTGAAGTCAGACAGGTCGGTGATGACAACTGTTCTTAACTGTTTATCTTACCTGGGGATTGAAATGACATGCCTTGTGGTACAAAACATGGGAAGGTAATTTCCAGCTGCATAGGGTGATTCAGGGTTTCTTTCTGAGGATAATCACGGCCTGTCCTCAGGTGCCTGACCTGCAGTGAGATAACCGTGTGGCTCTCCATTTAGGTGAGAAAAGAAAGTGCATCTGACATTTCAAACACAGAATGCATGCACCTGTCTTTTCTCAGTGGTACTATTTTGAGTATAAAATGAACACGAGTTCTTTGGCAGTCATCAGACAATTCTGTCTTGGATTAACTGTAATCCAAGAGCTCAGATGGGAGAGATGAGAAGTGAGCCATCTTGGGGAACCTGCTCATTATCAACACCTGTAGGTCAGGGTGCTCCAAAGTAGGAGGAACAAGAAAATCATTTGTCGGAGGAAACAAATGCTGCCATGCCTATCATATTCCTTTTAATCTCAACAGATTACATTTCACTAATATTTAACATAATGATTTGGAGTAGCAGGCATGTGTATTATTGTAAAAAATATTGTGTAAACATACAAAAACACTGGGTATGTGTGCTGGAGGCTACGGTCACCTGGGATGTTGGTTCCCTGGGTTGGATGGGCTGGGGATCTATCTGTACTTCAACAATTGGAGCAGGAAGCCTCCATTGAAACACTCACTGGCCACCTAGAGGGGCTGGTAAGTGAGCAGAGTCTTGAAGAGCCTTGGTTCACAGAGAGTCAGGCTTTGGTGTCATGTAATCGTGTTTATGGGCTTCCCAGGTGGCTCAGCGGTAAAGAACCTGCCTGCCAATGTGGGAGATGTGAGTTCGATCTCTGGATTGGGAAGATTCCCCCGAAGAAGGAAATGGCAACCCCCTCCAGTATTCTTTCTTGCCTGGGAAACTCCATGGACAGAGGAACCTGGTAGGCTGTAGTCCATGGGGTTAGCAACTAAACACCACCACCAGTTGTGGGTGATGTGTGAGTGGCTACTCAATCATCTGTGCCATCTGTGTACACACACACATGCACCCAGAGCATTTTTATTTCTGTACAATCACCCAGGAAGTACTGCCCTCTGGTCTATCCCGACTCTGCTATATGTGAATTCTGCTCCGTGTCTGTCTAGTGCTCACTTGAGAAGCTGGTGGAAACGATTCCAGAGGTTTACTGCAGGAGAGTTGGTCAGAGCAGGACACCAAATAATCCCCATGTGTCTGTTGACAGGGGAGTACACTGCGCCATAGTCCTAGGATGGGAAGGGATGCTCCCTAGCTGTTAGAGTGAATGAACCAGAGCAGTGTGTTTGCCTGGCTCTCAAGCTAAGAATGGTTTTCATACTATTAAAAGGTGCTAAAACATGGAAGACAGAACCAAAACAGCTATAAAAAGGAATATGAAACAGAGCCCTGAAGAGACCCCAGAGCCCAAAATATTTGCCACCTGGCCCTTGATGGGAAAAGCTTGCCAACCCCTGATCTACAGCAACATAGACGGGGCTTAGAAATGTAATGAAAAGAGGGAGAACAGAGAGTTCCAGCACATCAGGCTCAACACAGTATGAATTAGACCAAGTTTGACAAACTGCACTAAGTAGAACTATATGAGGTGTGTGTGTGTGTGTGTGTGTGTGTGTGGTAACAGTATAAAACAATGTCCACACACGCTGGGTCATGACACCTATTGTCTCTGGGGAGAGAGAACAGGAAATGAAACTGGGGAGAGGGACAGGGGATTTCAGCTTCATCTGTAATATTCATGTTTTATACAAAAGGAAGGAAAGAAGGAAAGGAGGGAGGAAGAAAGAACAAGAGACAGAGGAATATATATTCCCTCCCTCTCTCTCTCTTTCTCTGTTTCCCCCTCTTCTTTCCTTTCTCTCCTCACTCCATCCCTCACTTCCCCCCATCCATCTATCCATCCATCCAGGGAGATACTTTGCACTGTAAATTCTCCTCTCTAATTCCACTCTGAGGTCAGTGGCTCAGCAGGGAGCTCTATGTGTCTGAAGTTGGAATGAGATTTCCTGTTGACTCCACTCAACACTGTCACCAGGATACAATAATTTCTGTCTTTATTTTCTAATCATCACTTTCTTAGCCTCCTAATTCACAACACCACCATTCACCTTCTCAGAAGGTAAATTCTGAGGCCCCAAAGTCTTTTGAATGGCATTGTTATATGTTAATAATTGCTAAGGTTAAAACTGGACTAGTAAGCCCCAAATAGGAAATATTTGATACCCGTATCTATTTATTTGATGCTCACACCTCTGTTACTCAGCATAATAGTTCATTTATTTAAAATAATCCTTCATTATGTCACAGTCATGATAACCAGTCAGTGAAAAAACTGTGCAAATATGCAGTTACCTCTTTTCCTACAGCCTCCACGTCCTATGCATTCTCATGACTCTTCTTTAAAAGGTGTAGAATCTCCTTAAATCTAGCTAAAGATTACAGTGCACCATGCAGACAGAAATAGGGCCCTGGTAGACCAGTTAACCAATCTGGGCACATCTGTCTGAGCTCAAGTTCAGGGTCATCTGCAAGAACCTCCTCTCCACCTGCTCTTTTGACGGCCTTGGGTGCCTTTGCATGGTTCCTCAGATTGGCAAGGGAATGTGAAGGGGCCTTTAGACATTAGTGGGAGCACCTTTACAGATAACATTCCATTATACAGACATAAGCTAAAAATGAATTCCTCTGGGATGCATATTTTGGGAAAGAAGATATGTGGAAAACCAGTGGGTTTGGGCAGTTGTGTTTTCCTACTGCGCGCATACTAGGGTTTGGTGAACTTACAGGCTAAGCTGAAGAGGGACAGGAGCAGGGCTGTGGCCGCGCTGAAGTGCGGGGCCCCTGCTGCGTTGCAGTCCACTTTGGAATTCTTGCAGGAGCACACTTGTACCCTGAGGTCTGTGATGTTCGTCATGGGCGGCTTCCCCGAATCTGTCACCATGATGGGCAGGTGGTAGTTTGCTTTGTTCAGATTTTGAAGGAGGCTCACCAGAGCGTGTGTATCTGTAAATACAAAAGGGGGCCTTCATAAGAGAGGGTTGGACCTCTGCAAGCAAGAGTGGAATTTCAGCAACTGAACTCACAAAGTAGGCAGTGCATTGATGTAACTACAGGAGTACTCAAATAAAAATCTATTAACATCAAATAAACATAGAAATTCAGCTCTTCACTTGTAGAATCACATTTCAAGAGCCTAGCAAGCACACATGGCTGGTGGCTACCATACCAGATTGTGTTTGTTGGCGTTTATGCTCAGTCTTGTCTGACCCCATGGACTGTAGCCCACTAGGCTCCTCTGTCCATGGCGTTTTTCCAGGCAAGAATATTGGAGTGGGCTGCCATTCCTCCTCCAGGGGATCTTCCCGACCCAGGAACTGAACCTGCATCTCCTGCACTGGCAGAAGGGCTCTTTACCCCTGAGCCACCTGGGAAGCCCACCATATCAGAGAACACCAGATAAAACCCTTCCATCATGGAGGAGTTCTGTGTTTCAGGGCTGTTATAATCAATGTCAGGAGGACCCAATTTGGTGGGGATGACTGAGTACCGAGAACTCCTCCCTCAAATGTATTAGACTTAAAGTATAATACATCTTCACAAAGATCACAGTCAACATCTAGAGGAAATAATGTAAACCCCATTCTTGAATTGTCACATTGTACATCTTATATATATATACAATTTTTATTTGTATATAAAAAAATGCAATAAAGCTGGAAAAAATAAATTGTTAGCTCAGAGCACTTTTATATAAGAATCCAGATTCAGATAATCAAGATACACTTTTGGAACAACAATAACAAAAATCTACTCACTTTTAAGGTGGGCAAGCCCCCCTCATCTGTTTCTATGGAGATGGTTTCTACACTCTAGTCTTTTAAAAAAATTTATTTTTATTTATTTATTTTTTGGTCATGCTGTGCAGCATGTGGGATCCTAGTTTCCCCACCAGGATCAAACCCATACCCCCTGCAGTGGAAGCTTGGATTCTTAATTACCAGACAACCAGGGAAGCCCCTATAGCTTAGTCTTTATCAGGCCCCAGGTTTGTGGGAATTCATAGCACTGATACACAACTTGGGGACTGGATCTTTAAGGCCATGCTTGGTGGGAACATCCACCATCACCTAGGCCACTGGTCAGTACTCAGAACTGGCCATCTCACCTGGCACTGTTTTGGCCTTGGGCTACAGTCATTCAATGACTAGGGATTTTTTTTTTTTAGCCGAGCTGCATGGCTTGTGAGATCTTAGTTTCTCGACCAGGGATTGAACCCATGCCCCTGCATTAGAAGGCAGACCCTTAACCACTGGACCACCAGGCAAGTCCCAGCTATTTTTTAAAACTGGCTGTTTCTGGGCATAAACGATGATGAATATTCAAAAAAAAAAACTTGGAGGAACAAGAAAAAGAATCTAGAAGGCATTTTAACTATTAAATAAAACCAGGAGGAAAAAGAAAAGTGTGACGACCTGAAAACAAAACAACTGGAAATAGAACTGCCACACGTCCTAGCAACCCCACTGCTGGGCACACACACCAAGGAAACCAGAATTGAAAGAGACACATATACCCAACCCATGCCCCTGCATTAGAAGGCAGACCCTTAACCACTGGACCACCAGGCAAGTCCCAGCTATTTTTTAAAACTGGCTGTTTCTGGGCATAAACGATGATGAATATTCAAAAAAAAAAACTTGGAGGAACAAGAAAAAGAATCTAGAAGGCATTTTAACTATTAAATAAAACCAGGAGGAAAAAGAAAAGTGTGACGACCTGAAAACAAAACAACTGGAAATAGAACTGCCACACGTCCTAGCAACCCCACTGCTGGGCACACACACCAAGGAAACCAGAATTGAAAGAGACACATATACCCCAGTGTTCACTGCAGCACCGTTTACAATAGCTAGCTAGGACATGGAAGCCACCTAGATGTCCATCGGCAGATGGATGGATAAGGAGGTCGTGGTACATATATACAATGAAATATTACTCAGGTATAAAAAGAACATATTTGAGTCAGTTATAGTGAGGTGGGTGAAACTGGAGCCTACTATACAGAGTGAAGTAAGTCAGAAAGAGAAATACCAATACAGTATATGAACACATATATATGGAATTTAGAAAGACAGTAACGATGACCCTATATGCAAGACAGCAAAAGAGACACAGACGTAAAGAATAGACTTTTGGACTCTGTGGGAGAAGGCGAGGGTGGGATGACTTGAGAGAAAAGCACTGAAATATGTATACTACCATATGTGAAACAGGTGACCAGTCCAAGTTTGATGCATGAAGCAGGGCACTCGAAACAGGTGCTCTGGGACAACCCAGAGGGATGGGATGCAGAAGGAGAGGAGGGGGGGTTCAGGATGGGGGGACACATGTACACCCGTGGCTGATTCATGTTGTTGTATGGCAGAAACCTCCAATTAAAACAATTGCACTCATTTCACATGCTAGTCAAGTAATGCTCAAAATTCTCCAAGCCAGACTTCAGCAATACGTGAACCGTGAACTCCCTGATGTTCAAGCTGGTTTTAGAAAAGGCAGAGGAACCAGAGATCAAATTGCCAACATCCGCTGGATCATGGAAAAAGCAAGAGAGTTCCAGAAAAACATCTATTTCTGCTTTATTGACTATGCCAAAGCCTTTGACTGTGTGGATCACAGTAAACTGTGGAAAATTCTGAAAGAGATGGGAATACCAGACCACCTGACCTGCCTCTTGAGAAATCTGTATGCAGGTCAGGAAGCAACAGTTAGAACTGGACATGGAACAACAGACTGGTTCCAAATAGGAAAAGGAGTACGTCAAGGCTGTATATTGTCACCCTGCTTATTTAACTTATATGCAGAGTACATCATGAGAAATGCTGGACTGGAAGAAACACAAGCTGGAATCAAGATTGCTGGGAGAAATATCAATAATCTCAGATATGCAGATGACACCACCCTTATGGCAGAAAGTGAGGAGGAGCTAAAAAGCCTCTTGTTGAAAGTGAAAGAGGAGAGTGGAAAAGTTGGCTTGAAGCTCAACATTCAGAAAACGAAGATCATGGCATCTGGCCCCATCACTTCATGGGAAATAGATGGGGAAACAGTAGAAACAGTGTCAGACTTTGTTTTTTTGGGCTCCAAAATCACTGCAGATGGTGACTGCAGCCATGAAATTAAAAGGCGCTTACTCCTTGGAAGAAAAGTTATGACCAACCTAGATAGTATATTCAAAAGCAGAGACATTACTTTGCCGACTAAGGTCCGTCTAGTCAAGGCTATGGTTTTTCCTGTGGTCATGTATGGATGTGAGAGTTGGACTGTGAAGAAGGCTGAGCGCCGAAGAATTGATGCTTTTGAACTGTGGTGTTGGAGAAGACTCTTGAGAGTCCCTTGGACTGCAAGGAGATCCAACCAGTCCATTCTGAAGGAGATCAACCCTGGGATTTCTTTGGAAGGAATGATGCTAAAACTGAAGCTCCAGTACTTTGGGCACCTTATGCGAAGAGTTGACTCATTGGAAAAGACCCTGATGCTGGGAAGGATTGGGGGCAGGAGGAGAAAAGGACGACCGTGGATGAGATGGCTGGATGGCATCATGGACTCAACGGACGTGAGTCTGAGTGAACTCCGGGAGTTGGTGATGGACAGGGACGCCTGGCGTACTGCGATTCATGGGGTTGCAAAGAGTCAGACACGACTGCGCGACTGAACTGAACTGAACTGAAATAAATTAAACAAACAGATGAAGGATTATCCTAACCGGAAGGTGACAGCAGCAGAAATAACCGATGTGATGATGATGCCAGTGAAATGGCAGGTTAACACAAGGAAGATTCTCTGATCCGCAGGTAGAGGGGAAAGTCTTTGATGAGAAAGTTCCAGCTGGAAACTGAAGCTGGGGATGATTATTCAAATCAGCGACAGCCACAAAAACTAGCAAATAAAACACTAACCCCTCAAACAAGAGAAGGGCTGTTTTAATTAAAAATAATCAGTGTAACAGAATTCATTCTTTAAAAAGCAATAAAATAGACAAATAGGCAAATAGAATCAATAACAAGAGAAAGGCGCTAATAAAATGAGATATGAGATAAGGCCATAACAATACAGATGAGGTTTTTTTAATAGAAAATTTTATGCACAATTGTAATAATACATTTTCAAAACATAATGGAATGTATAATTCTCCATCCCTCTCAAAAACTCTACCTCTGAAGTAAGAAGAGGGAACCCAGCCCTGACCGGGGCAATCATAAGATAAATTTACTATTGATGGCAAAGTGTATGTAACATGTGAGCTCTGGTCTGGGTTTTATTGCAAGGCAAGGTGATTGCAGGAGTGAGTTCCCACTTGCCATGGGGAGGGGAGGGCAGTGGGGGATTCACAATTCAATACATTTGATATTTCAGTCTTAACATGGCAGATGATAAATGTTGGGACAAGTTTTAAATTCTACCTGTCCACGTGCAAGGATTGGTGGAACGGGGTGTTACTTGTAAGTTTCATAAATGAGGGACAGGACGATGGGAGAAGATATCAAAGTTGAAAGTCAAAGCCAAGGTCATTTTAAAGACAAACTCTTTACATTTCTGAGATCTGCAGCATAAAACGGAAGGTGAAGGATTAGAGGTAAGGCTTTCTGAAGATTCCTGCACTGGTGCGTCTCTTAGGAAGGCAAGCAGAGCCCAGAGATGTCTGCGGTGCTGGTGAACTTCAAGGTAAACACAGTGATCTGAGTGAGGAGAGGCACCTGAGGCAAGATCCCAGCTTTTGCAGGCTGAACCTGGGCGGGTGCAGAGGGTGGAGTATGGGGTGCATAGCTCACAGGGCACAGCAGAGAAAAGAGGAGGCAGAGAGCGGAAATCTGTTGTATTTGCATTTCTATGAAACTGATATTCAATATTTTTAAAAATTGTGTACAGGTGCTGGTAGGAAACTTGTCGGTGTTTGTAATGAGTGAATAACTTGAGACAAACCACGTGAGAATACACGAGAGCACAGGAAAGGAGGAACAGCTTGGAACAGAAGCCAAGCCGGGGAAACCAGGCTTCAGAGCTGAAGAATAACCACGGAATGTTACGAGGACTTACTGTTGATCTTGGAGATCTTCCAGACTTTATCAGGAACAGTTTGTTTATGGATTTCAAATTTGAAAGGATCTGTGTTTGGGTGAAGATCCTTATCTGTTGCTCCCAAAATGACTACGCTGAGGTTTTTGGCATCATCACAGACCTCTGCTACCGTGGGGTAAATGAAGGGCGCGTTGTCATTCACGTCTTCCAGGGTTATCAGCAGAGTCCCAGTGCCAGTGGCGGGCGGGTTGCCTACAGGGAAAGGGGAGATGTTAGCACACAGCCCGTGCAACGCAGGGGTCATCGCCCACAGTTCCCAACGTGCTAGACACCTTGACTGCTGTCAGTAGATTTCAAACAGGACCAAGAGGGATGGCTTCCATCTGTATATAAAGTTTAATGGCTTAAAAAGCCTTGTAGTTTTATGATCTCTGGGCCTGTCCCTGTTGCTGCAAGTGGCATTATTTCATTCTTTTATGGCTGAGTAATAGTCCACTGCACACACACCATGTCGTCTTGATCCATTCACCTGTCCATGGACATCTGGGTTGTTTCCATGTCCTGGCTATTGTGAATAGGGCTGCTGTGAACACAGGCCTGCATCTATCTTTTTGAATTACAGTTTTCTCCAGGTATAGGCCTAGGAGTGGGATTGCACTTAGAAATAGTCATACTAAGTGAAGTAAGCCAGCCTAAGAAAGACAGGTATCATATGATATTGCTTACACGTGGAATCTTAAAAAAACAACAAAATACAAAAAACCTTTTATCATACGTAAGGCTTCTGACTGACGTTCTTCAGACTTTACTGTTAGAGTGCTAAGCTTTAAACACACATGTCATACCAGCACATTGAAATTCACTCCAAGGATGGAAATGATAGTTAGAACTTATCCTTGCTTACCATAATGAAACCTTTAATCTAAACAGCCGAGTATTTGCATGTTGGCAGTGGGAAGCCAGCATGAGTGTTTCAGAAGGGCAGTGGAACAATCTGATCTGACTCATCTGTGGAAACACACAGTGGTATAGACAGGAGATGCTGGGCACTGGAGGCAGGGAGCCCAGCAATAGACTGCATCATGAAGGGCAGTTTGAACGGCAAATGCGTCTCGTCTTACTGAGGCCCTCAGGTGAGGCTGCCAGAAGCGGAAGGTAGTGGGGTGCAGAAAGACAACACCCTCTGCTCTGACTGTGCCAAGAGCCTGTCAAGTTCCATGCACCTGCAAGAAAGTGCCCAGAGCTTGGGAGACATGCCAGGGCTGAGTTAGTCAATGGGAATTGTCAATGTAGATGCTTTTGAAACTTTTCTAGCAAATTAGGTTACCTGAGGTGAAAGTGCAGAATTATGGAGGGGTGGGCATCTCAAGAAACGCCAAAGAGCAGGTTAAAAGTTTAAAAAGCCAGGTGATAGTTTCTGGAAGACATGGAGGAGATGAATTGGAGGAGGAGGCAATGATCAAGAATTAAATGTGTTATGATGCCCCCAAAAGAAAGGAGTCAAGAGAAGCAATGGGATTTCCCAAGAAGAACGTTACTGGTGACTTTCTAGGGAGTGATTTGCATTGGTGGGGAAGAAGCCAGATTGAAGGAAGCTGATCAGTGATTCAGAAAGCATGAGAATGGATACTCTTTAAAGTTTTTTTTTTTTTTTTTGTAATTTTTAGTGAAGAATAGTTGATTTACAATGTTGTGTTAATTTCTGCTTTATGGCAAAATGATTCAGTTATACATATCTATGGTTTCCCTGGTGGTTCAGACAGTAAAGAATCTGCCTGTAGTGCAGGAGACCCAGGTTTGATTCCTGGGTCGGAGAAGGGAATGGCAACCCACTCCAGTATTCTTGCCTGGAAGCTGTCGGGTTATGGTCCATGGGGTTGCCAAGAGTCAGACGTGACTGAGCAACTAACACTGACTGACTGACACATATATACACATTCTTTTCCATAGTCTTTTCCACATGGTTTATCACAAGACGTGTTGAGTATAGTTCCCTGTGCCATTGCTGGGCCTTTTTGTTGATCCGTCTCATATATATAATAGCTTGCATCTGCTAACCCCGAACTCCCAATGCATCCCTTCCCCACCCCATCTCCTCCTTGGCAACCACAAGTCTGTTCTGTATGCCTGTGAGTCTAGAGAATGGATACTCTTTAGTGGGGCTGGTGGAAATTTAAACAGATCAACACCCAAAGATAGTTCCAGCGTAAACATTCAAGTAAGTGTCTGCCTAAACAGGAGCACAACTGTAATTAATCATCAGAAGCATAGCTATTTCTAATGGTGGCAGACCATCAACTTTTGTTAGCGCAAGAACTCAAAGGAGATGCATAATTACTTTGAAGTTGGTTTCTCACTGTCAGCTTTAGTCATTTGGCTGAATTTCTTTATTGAAAAATTATTTTTCTCTTTTTATGGAACTAATTGAATATCTCAGAGGAATCCATTATATATTTTTTTCACTCTGAATATAATATGGAGTCATTTGGTAGAATGGATGAGAAGGCATTATGAGTTTTGAAATATGGTCATAAGAATTGGCCTTTCATGAACTTAATTATACTACTGTCTTCAATTTCCCCTGTGTTATTCTCAGGCCAGGCTGGTGATGTCTTTTTCTGAAGTCAAGCAAAATGAGCTTGTTTTTCTTTTGTTGAGAAGGTAAAGAGTGGATTCTCAAAATCCTCAGGGAAAGCCTCTCCCAGTTTCTATGTACGAGATGGAGGAAAATCACCACCCCAAACTAAAATGTAATTTAAAATGTAAAGATTCTTCATGAGCCCTTTGGCTTCAGCAGTTGTGGGGGTCCAGGAAATACCAAGCTTTTGGCACTCAACAAAAATCCCTCACCCCTCTTCTCTCCTTTCCGTCCATAAGGCAGAGCTCTCGAGGGCCCACTCTGCATGACCAAACACCAGAACCGAAGCACGGCTGGGACCGACCCCTCCTCTATTCCAGTAGGGAAAAGCCTCAATTTGAGCGAAATCCTGGGATGTGGAGCTAGACTTGCCTTTGCTCTTCCTGTGCGCTCCTCAGAGGAGCCCAGGGCCACATTCTCGGGGGACGTGAGAAGACTCAGAGGAGGTCCCATCTCAGAACCTGTGTCTGTAAGGGCTTTTGTCTTTATAATGTCAGGAGATGCAATGGCCCGCAGATGAACCACTCCTGTCAGGGGGTCTTAAATAGAATGGGAGGTGGGTTCCCCTTTGGGAATCTGATGAAGGTCATGGTCCTGCCTTAGGAAACGCACTCCGGTTCACACTAAAGGGTCGGCAGTCACTGGGAGAACTGGAAGTGCGGCCTGGGCTCCGTGCAAGGTTGGAGCTTCTGATGTGCGACACCTTGGTTTTAGCTGTTGTGAGGCTGAGGCAGAGAGGCTGAGCACCGGCTCGGATGAATTCCGTGTCTCAGGCCTCCTTCTCGAGAACAAGGGTTAATCTTAGCTTTCTATGTCCAAGTTTGCACTCTGTAGATTGATTCTTATAGGCTCTCATTTCAACTACAAAGCAAACTAAATTCCAAAACCATCATTTGGGGTNTGCCTCTCTTCTTTTCACAGCTATTTGTAAGGCTTTCCCAGACAGCTGTTTTGCTTTTTTGTAGCCCCTGCTAGCTTGTACATCACTCATTTAATCCAGCTAAATATTTTTACTTATTATATCCCAGGCACTCTTTTAGATCCTCGAGATATATCCCTCAATAGAATGTCTCTAGACTAAATGACCATATATTTCATGAAGCATCTGCTAGATTTTTAACATTTTAAAATCTAGGTTGTTTTTTTTTTTAAAAAGCAATAAAGTAGAAAGAGATGTAACAGAAGAACAAAAAAGATGATAAAGAAACAATGATTTAAAAGCTAACATGAAGATACACAAAGGGTGCAGCTGCCCACAACACCTCCATCACTCCTCGCATGGGGTGGGCAGGCAGTGTTGTTTCTCTGCCTCCCAAATCTGGGTTGAAGGTGTGACTTAACCAATGTGGAAGTGATGCTGTGCTGGTTACGGGTCTAAAGCTTTAGGAAGGGCTCTTCTGAAAGTTTGGGAACTTGGAAGAAATCCAGCTGCACCACAAAGAGATCGTATGGAGACACCATGAGGTGAAGAGGGGCCCTGAGAAGAGCAGAGAGAGAAAGCGAGGCCACCACCCAAGCTGACACCACATGCCATGGTGCCATCTTGTAAGTGCCACGTTTTGGATGTTCCGGCCAAGTCAGTCGCTCATGACTACAGCCCCAGCTGGCACCATGAGAAGCAGGCCATCCAGCTGATCCCAGACAAGCCACTCAGTTGGGAAAGATAACAAATGGCTGAGGCTTTAAGCCCCTGTGCGTTAGGGTAATTTTTGATGCAGCAAAAGAGAACAAAAACAGAAAGTGCACCTGGAAGTGAGGCATGGCCTAATGGAAACCTAAAACACACGATCAGTCCAGTTCAGTTCAGTCGCTCAGTCGTGTCTGACTCTTTGCGACCCTATGGACTGCAGCACGCCAGGCCTCCCTATCCATCACCAACTCCTAGAGTCCACGCAAACCCATGTCCATTGAGTCAGTGATCCCAACCATCTCATCCTCTGTCGTCCCCTTCCCTGCCTTCAATCTTTCCCAGCATCAGGGTCTTTTCCAATGACTCAGCTCGTCACATCAGGTGGCCAAAGTATGGAGTTTCAACTTCAACATCAATCCTTCCAATGAATATTCAGGACTGATCTCCTTTAGGATGGACTGGTTGGACCTCCTTGTAGTCCAACATGTGTACGACAGTTCCTTTTCTGTGTCAGCTTGGCTGGCCCATGGTACCCAGACATTTAGTCAGATGCATCTGGACGCATGTTGCATTTAAATGGATGTCCTCTGAGTAAAGCAGGTGACCATCCACGGTCTGGGTGGGCCACATTCAGTGAGCTGAAAGCCTTAAGAAAAAGACTGACTTCCCCCAGGGAAAAGGGAATTCTGCCAGCAGAGGCCTTCAGATTAGAGCTGCAGCATCAACTCTTCCCTGGATCTCTAGCCTGTCTGCCCACCCTGAAGATTTTGCCTTGTCAGACACCAAATCACATGAGCCAATTCCTTAAACATTATTGACAGGAGGATTTTTGCAGAAACTAATGCCTATGGCCAGAGATTTGTTATGCAAGTGAATATTGAATCACGAAGGATTTTATTCTTTTTGTTGACCTAATAGTCACATCGTCTGAATCAGAAGTATATTCTGAAGAACTATCATTTTCTGAGATCTTAGTATTTATGTTGCTTGGACAATCAGAGAAAGTATCTGCATAAAATTCACCAAAAAAATGCCTCTTCACTTAAAATTTCATGATGTGTCCTTTTTAAAAATTTTATGGTAATAAACTTGCTGATGATATACATAAGGTTGGAACAAAAACCTAATGGAGAAAATGTGAATGATCACAACCACAAGGTGTATGATGAACCCTTGATCAATTTTCAGCTCTAACATCTTTGCACGGTGATGTTAATTGTACCACTCTTAAAAGCACATTGCCGTGTCTGCGGTCAATAATATGTTAAATGAGCACTTTCTCTTTCTTTCTCTCCCTCTGTCGCTATCTCTCTGTCTCTGTCTCTCTCTCTTCCTGATTACAACATGGCTTTAGCATTTAGCACGGGTGACAAGCTACAGTTATTAACAGAAAGGCCTCGAGAAGACTATTTGTGAGGCTGAACAGACAGGACAGAAATTGTTATTGGAGGCTGGGGAAATGAAATCTGTGCTCTGAAGACCTGTCACTTGCCATAACGGATCTAGTGAACTTCGGGCTTTGGCCACGGAGTTTTCCAGGCAGAATGCCTGAAGTGCCAACTCATTTCTTCCAGCTGTCTGTGAGAAAGATTCAGGGAGAAAGAGAGAAATAAACCAAAAAAGAACTGTTCATTTCTAAGCAGATTCAAAAGCAAGCTATTCCAAGTCAAGATTTGTTAGGTTTGAAATAAAACTGCTTTTCATCTCCAGTCTTTCCTAGTAAAAGAATTTCAAAACAAGAAATGGCCTCAAGGCAATGATCACATCCAGGGTGCTGCTAATAAAACACATTCACAGGGTCAAGACTTCAGAGGTGTGACTGGAAGGCTCTGAGACATCATGGAGAAGAAGAAACTCAGCATTTCCAGCATCCCAGCTGACACCAGCCTTTCAGCTGACTCCGCCACTGTGCCATTCATGGAAGTGATGTCTGAGCTGTTTGGGATGCTCCAGCTTAGCAGTGACTTCAGCCCCAGCCGACATCACAAGGAACAGAAGAACCATCTAGCTAAGCCCCATCAATCCTCAGAGTCATGGAAAACAGTAAAATGGTTTATGTTTTAAGACACTCAGTTTGGGGGTGGTTTGTTCCATGGTAATAGATAAGCAAGATACCAACTACAGATCATTTGAAACTGAAGAGTAATAAGGGAAGAGACCTACCATAAACCTACTGATGGCAGTGGAGTAATAATTATCAGTGGCTAACGAGTCCCTTTACCTAGCATTGCCATATTCTGTCTTCCTCGACACTCAATTTTACATAGCTGCAATTATTATACTCATAATTTTTATGATGGTTTTGTTTTGCATGATATTACTTATCACAATTTTATATGTTAGACATAGTTTGAATAAAGTACTGCAGGGGTAAGAAGAGCTAGATCAGAGTAGTAATACCAAGTTGAACAGTTGGCACAAATTGCTGCTTTGGCCCCCATAAATGACCAAGGCAGGAGAGAGTAGTCTAGGCAAGAGATGGATGCAAAGGAGGATCACAGAAATGGTCTCAGCTTTCATCAGGAAAAAGAGGGTATGACTACAAGGGGAAAAGCATACTAGACTTTCGACAACATAGAAGGAGGAAGTTATTAATCAAAGAGCCATGACCTTGAAGTTAAAAGTCTCTGGGGGAACAGAAAGTAGAAAGGCTACAAGAACAACAGGCAGAGAGAAAGAAAACATCACATATATAATCTACAATAGATGAAGGATTCTCATAGGAAGAAATAAACAAGCAACTCAGTAGGAATTAACAACGATCTGAATAGGAAACTCACAGGAAAAAAAGTATAAATGACCAACGCTGCTGCTGCTGCTGCTGCTAAGTCACTTCAGTCGTGTCCGACTCTGTGCGACCCCACAGACGGCAGCCCACCAGGCTCCTCCGTCCCTGGGACCAATAACCATACACAGCATGCTAAGAATCATCAACAGTCAGGGAACAACTAGTTGCTACTGTTGTTCTAGTTGCTGCTGTTTTTCTAGTTGCTGCTGTTGTTCTAGTTGCTGCTATTGTTCTAGTCAGCAGTGACAAGATTGTGAGAAAGTATGACCTCTGATGAATGGTGATGGGAGTATAAAATGATACGGCTACTTTGGAGGGAATTCAGAAATATTTATCAAAGTTTAAAATATGCATAATACTCCCTTTGGCCCAGTAAATCTATCCTATAGAAACACTCCCATACGTACACAAATATATGTTGTTGTTTAGTCTCTAAGTCGTGTCCAACTCTTTACAACCCTATGGATTGTAGGGCCCCAGGCTCCTCTGTCCTTGGGATGCTCCAGGTAAGGATACTGGAGTGGGTTGCCATTTCCTCCTCGCAGAGATCTTTCTGACCCAGGGATCTAACCTTTGTCTCCTGTGTTTCCTGCATTGCAGATAGATCCTTTACCACTGAGACACCTGGGTCTCATATATATAACAACACATATATAATATATATATATAGCAAAATTATATATTTGGCAAAAATATTCATTGCAGCATGTTTCTCCCCAACCAGCATGGTAGCTTCATGAGAGTGGGCACTTTGTCCTTCAATCCTGTATTATATCTACATCCATCCTACAGAATGGGGGCTTCCCCAGTGGCTCAGAGAGTAAAGAATCTGCCTGCAATGCAGGAGACCCGGGTTTGCGTGCTTGATTGGGAAGATCCCCTGGAGAAGGAAATGGCAACCCACTCCAGTGTTCTTCCCTGGAAATTCTCATGGACAGTGGAGCCTGGCAGGTTATAGTCCATGGGGTCGCAAAGAGTCAGACAAGACTGAGTGACTAACACAAACACACACACATACACACACACACACAGAGGAAATATTTACATCCACCCTACAGAATACTATTAGCTCTTAGATGGTGCTAGTAGTAAGGAACCTGCCTTCCAGTGCAGGAGACATGAGAGATGGGGTTTGATTCCTGTGTCCTTAAGATCCGCTAGAGGAGGGCATGGCAATCCACTCCAGTATTCTTGCCTAAAGAATCCCATGGACAAAGGAGCCTGGCGGGCTACAGTCCACAGGGTCACAAAAGAGTCAGATATGACTGAAGTGACTTAACCTGCACAGCCTGTGTGTAATTACACTGAAACATCTCTGGGACCAATTATAAATTAAAAAATCATAATGATAATTACAGTAGAAAAAATGTTCCACCATTGGAGGATTGATTTAGTGGATTGTGATTTAAATAAGACTCTGATGCTGGGAGGGATTGGAGGCAGGAGGAGAAGGGGACGACAGAGGATTAGATGGCTGAATGGCATCACGGACTCGATGAACCTGAGTCTGAGTGAACTCTGGGAGATGGTGATGGACAGGGAGGCCTGGCGTGCTGCAATTCTGGGGTCACAAAGAGTCAGACACGACTGAGCGACTGAACTGAACTGAACTGAGTCTTAGGCACCTACTTTTTTTGTTTTTTGCTTTTACTTTTATTTGGACTTTTTTTTTTTTTTTTGGTGGCATTTATTCCAGGCCATAAGTTTTTGTTTTTTTTCAGTTTCTTCTGGGATATCTTTTCTTTTGTGCAACCTCCTCTTCTGATTTAGGAATAATCAGTTCTTTTTCAGTGAAGGTCATCTCAGTGTGGCCAGGAGAACTCATGTATGGGTTGATCTGACCACGAGCTCTGCAAGTCCTGCACCAACAGCAAATGGTTTTTAGAGGTCACCTTTAGGCTGGTTACGGCAAAGGAACATCTGTTTTGATGTTGGCCTTGGTCCATGTTTATTATCATTGAAAGATGTCTGTGATATTGCACTTCCCTCAAAAACAGCATGTTGAACGTTTAGAATACATCAGGATCTTTCCTCCTTATTCTCATCATTCCCCCCATGTGGTAGGCACTGCCTTCCATTTCACAGCTGAGAACATGGAAGCTCAAAGACAGTAATTTGCCTGGAGTTCTGCTGTGACAGAGCGGGGATTTGAGCCCAGTGTGCAGAGTCCCTGCTCTTAAACCACCCGAGGATAAAGGGACCATATGCTCTGCTTAAGCCCAGCATAATTATTAATAGTGTCCCCTTTCTTTCCAAAAAGTTCCAGACACAGTCAATGCGTTATGGCCCCTCTACCTGCAGAACCTACATAGGTAGCAGGGTGTTAAGAGTTCAGTTTCTGGAGCCAAATGTGGGCAGTTTGCTCAACCTCTCCAATTCAGTTTGCTTATATGTAACATGGAGACAGCACTTGTAATGCCTCAGATTGTTGTGAAAGGGCTAAATGGTTTCACATTTTTTAAGTGCTTGACACACAGGAAGTACCAGATGAATTATTAACCCGTTTATTCAAAGTGTGTGTGTATGTGTATTGTGAGATATCTGGAAAGATGTTCAAAAAATAGTAACAGGAGATATCCCCATTAATATTTTAAATATATATATATACATATACATTCGCCAACAGATGTGTCTTTTTGATATTGTGTGTTTTGAATACTGAGTGTGAATTTAACGTTGAGTAGGCATCCTGACAAGCACTAAAAAGCCACCTGGCTCTACGGCGTCTTGCTTGCTATATGGATGTGAATGTCCTAAAGATGATCAAACAATAGCAATTTAAAGACTATTAAATTAAGTGAAAATAAAATGATCGCTTTTATGATTACCATTTTGGATTGCATATCACTTGATTTGAGCTTCCAGAGTAGCTCAGCTGGTAAAGAATCTGCCTGCAATGCAGGAGACCCTGATTTGATTCTTGAGTGGGAAAGATCCCCTGGAGAAGATTTAGGCTACCCACTCCTGTATTCATGGGCTTTCCTGATGGCTCAGAGGGTAAAGAATCCGCCTGCAACGTGAGAGACCTGGGTTCAGTCTCTAGGTTGGGAAGATCCTCTGGAGGAGGGCATGGCAACCCACTCCAGCATTCTTACTTGGAGAATCCCCATGGACAGGGGAGCCTTGTGGGCTACAGTCCATGGGGCCGCAAAAGGTCGGACATGAATGAGAGACTAAGCACAGCACATCACTTGATTTAATTGATGAAGGTGAAGGTGAAGTCGCTCAGTTGTGTCCGACTCTTTGCGACCCCGTGGACTGTAATGTACTAGGCTTCTCTGTCCATGGGATTCTCCAGGCAAGAATACTGGAGTGGATTGCCATTTCCTTCTCCAGAGGATCTTCCTGACCCAGGG
Organism: Aepyceros melampus; assembly: GCA_006408695.1. Taxonomy (NCBI): domain Eukaryota; kingdom Metazoa; phylum Chordata; class Mammalia; order Artiodactyla; family Bovidae; genus Aepyceros; species Aepyceros melampus. The sequence continues at coordinate 437,035 of SJXQ01002987.1, read as the reverse complement.
ATCGAAACCGGGTCTCCCGCATTGGAGGCAGACGCTTTAACCTCTGAGCCACCAGGGAAGCCGATTTAATTGATACGTTAATTGAAATCTAAAGGAATGGCTCAACTTCTACATTTTTCTCTCAATTAACTAATTGTAAGCAAAACATTTGAGACCACGGCAATCTTTGGACTAGAACAATTTGCAAGTAAGAAACTTCAGTCGCTGCGCTAGAACCTGAACTCATGGGCACCTGCAGGGAGGCTGGGGGGCAGGAAGGGGTAGTCTCTCTGCCCATTTCCTCTCTCCCCAGCCCAGGGTCAAGAGATAGAACTGATTTGAGTCACACAAGTGGATGTCGCGGCTGGCCTGCCCGCCTTTGGCTGCCTGGAAAAGGCAGCCGCCAGCACCTTTTTACTTCCCAGCTTATTCTACTTCATGTACAATTTCAAAACTGAGTTTTCCGGGTGAAACTAAGCCCTGGTAATGGAAGTCAGGAACTCGGTTCACTTTGGGGAGAGACTAGTGGCTAGCTGGGATAGGGCCGGAGAAACCTTCACAACAGTTTCCATAGACTGGGTGTTTCCAGGGTCCCTACAGACTCATAAAGCATATGCACTTTCGCGGCTGTTAGAATCTTAATTTTTAACCTTGCTGTTACTTTGTTTTCTGTCATTACTGGGAGCTCTGGTCACATTTATTTCAGGGCGCTCAAGGAGACTTTCGGGGCTGGTATATTAATGAATGAAATGAACGTCGGTGATCCGGCCCCCCAGACACTGTCCTCTCCCGACCCCAGGCTCCGCAAACCACTTAATGCAGTGTCATCTGCAACACTCCGGGGACTTGGGAGGCAAGAGTTGGCGAACAGAAACCCCGCGCAAAGTAGATAATGCCAGCAACTCACCGGCTTCCCGCTGACACCGAGTAGTACCACAAGTAGATTCCGATCGACCCCCCGATGAGCCCCGCCACCAGGAATAACAGAAGAAGGATGTAGCAAAGCTTCATTTTCTGCGTGCAGCAGTCGGCCGTGGGGTTCGATGAGGGTCTCCCGGACCGACTTGTAGAAGAGGCCGCTGGAGTCCAAGAGGCCGCGGAGGAGAGCGCTAGCCGGGTTCTCAAACTGCACTTCCCCTTTAGCGCTCGCTCGCCTTTTCTCCCGCTTCCTTTCCCACTCCTCCCCCCTCTTTCAACTGCCTCAGTGGCAATCGCTCGACCAATGAGAATCTCAAGGTCTTAAAACGCCTACAGCTGTTCACTTCCTAGATGGTATGAGTGAATACTGACATTTTAGGAATCAAGGAACTAAAATGAATTGGATCAGATGGATTATACTCTTTGCAGTCAAAGATGGAGAAGCTTTATACAGTCAGCAAAAACAAGACCAGGAGATGACTGTGTCTCAGATCATGAACTTCTTATTTCAAAATTCAGACTTGAGGAGAGTAGGGAAAACCACTAGACCATTCAGGTATGACTTAATCAAGACCCCTACCATTACAGTGAAAGTGACAAACAGATTCAAGGAATGAGATCTGATAGGCAGAGTGCCTGAAGAACTATGAACCGAGGTTCATGACATTGTACAGGAGACAGGGATCAAGACCATCCCCAAGAAAAGGAAATGCAAAAAGGCAAAATGGTGATCTGAAGAGGCCTTACAAATAGCTGTGAAAAGNTGACAAACAGATTCAAGGAATGAGATCTGATAGGCAGAGTGCCTGAAGAACTATGAACCGAGGTTCATGACATTGTACAGGAGACAGGGATCAAGACCATCCCCAAGAAAAGGAAATGCAAAAAGGCAAAATGGTGATCTGAAGAGGCCTTACAAATAGCTGTGAAAAGAAGTAAAAGGCAAAGGAGAAAAGGAAAGATATACCCATTTGAATGCAGAGTTCCAAAGAATAGCAAGGAAACATAAGAAAGCCAAGAAATAGAGGAAAACAATAGAATGGGAAACACTAGAGCTCTCTTCAAGAAAATTAGAGATACCAAGGGAACATTTCATGCAAAGATGGACACATGAAAGGACAGAAATGGTCTGGACCTAACAGAAGCAGAAGATATTAAGAAGAGGTGGCAAGAATACACAGAAGAAGTGTACAAAAAAGATCTTCATGACCCAGATAACCATGATGGTGTGATCACTCACCAAGAGCCAGACATCCTGGAATGTGAATTCAAGTGGCCCTTAGTAAGCATCAGTGCGAACAAAGCTAGTGGAGGTGATGGAATTCCAGTTGAGCTGTTTCAAATCCTAAATGGTGATGCTGTGAAATGCTGCACTCAATATGCCAGCAAATTTGGAAAACTCAGCAGTGGCCACAGGACTGGAAAAGGTCAGTTTTCATTCCAATTCCAAAGAAAGGCAATGCTAAAGAATGCTCAAACTACCCCACAATTGCACTCATTTCACACACTAGCAAAGTAATGCTCAAAATTCTCCAAGCCAGGCTTCAAAAGTACCTGAACCATGAACTTCCAGATGTTTAAGCTGGATTTAGAAAAGGCAAAGGAACAAGAGATCAAACTGCCAACACGTGTTGGATCATCGAAAAGGCAAGAAAAACAGAAAACATCTATTTCTGCTTTACTGACTATGCCAAAGCCTTTGACTGTGTGGATCACAAGAAACTAGAAAATTCTGAAAGAGATGGGAACACCAGACCACCTGACCTGACTCCTGAGAATTCTGTACGCAGGTCAAGAAGCAACAGTTAGAACTGGACATGGTACAACAGACAGGTTCCAAATCAGGAAAGGAGTGTGTCAAGGCTGTATATTGTCACCCTGCTTATTTAACTTATATGCAGAATATATCATGAGAAATACTGGGCTGGAAGAAGCACAAACTGGAATCAAGATTTCCAGGAGAAATATCAATAACTTCAGATAGGCAGATGATACCACCCTATGGCAGAAAGTGAAGAAGAACTAAAGAGCCTCTTGATGAAAGTGAAAGAGGAAAGTGAAAAAGTTGGCCTAAAGCTCAACATTCAGAAAACTAAGATCATGGCCTCTGGTCCCATCACATCGTGGCAGATAGATGGGGAAACAGTGGAAACTGACAGATTTTATTCTGAGGGGCTACAAAATCACTGCAGACGGTGACTGCAGCCATGAAATTACAAGATGCTTGCTCTTCGGAAAAAAAAGTTATGACCAACCTAGACAGCATATTAAAAAACAGAGACATTACTTTGCCAACAAAGGCCCATCTAGTCAAGGCTACGGTTTTTCTAGTGGTCATGTATGGATGTGAGAGTTGAACTGTAAAGGAAGCTGTGTGCTGAACAACTGTGCTTTTGAACTGTGTTGCTAAATATTCATTGGAAGGAATGAATGGCCAATATTTTGGCCACCTGATGTGAAGAAAAGACATTGATGCTGGGAAAGATTGAAGGCATCAGGAGAAGGGGACAACAGATGATGAGATGGTTGGATGGCATCACTGTCTCAGTGGACATGAGTTTGAGTAAGCTCTGGGAGCTGGTGATGGACAGAGAAGCCTGGCTGCTGCAGTCCATGAGGTCTCAAAGAGTCGGCCGCGACTGAACTGAACTGAACTGTTCACTTCTTGAGCAGAGGAAGCCAGGTTCCTCGTGTCTAGGGAGAAGCCACCACTCTGTCTTTATTTGTTGTTCAGTAGCTCAGTTGCGACTCTTTGAGATCCCATGGACTGCAGCCCACCAGGGTCCGCTGTCCATGGATTTTTCCAGGCAAGAATACTGGAGTGGGTTGCCATGTCCTTTTTCTGGAGAATCTTCTCCACCCAGAGATCAAACTGGCATCTTCTGCATTGGAAGGCGGTTTGTTTACCACTGAGCCACCTGGGAAGCCCTTGACCTTACTTGGCAGACACTCAAAGAACAGACAGTATAACTTTATACACCTTGGTTGGCTCCTTTTCCCAAGCTGCACTTTATACTTAACCAACACCTGCTACCTGTAGATTATCAAAGTGACTATCTGCCTCCCTACCTGTGTACACACAAGGCCTACCTCTGCTTAACACCTTGAGAAACACCTGCTCAGTTCAGTTTAGTTCAGTCTCTCAGTCGTGTCCGACTCTGCGACCCCATGAATCGCAGCCTGCCAGGCCTCCTTGTCCATCACCATCTCCCGGAGTTCACTCAGACTCATGCCCATTGAGTCCGTGATGCCATCCAGCCATCTCATCCTCTGTCATCCCTTCTCCTCCTGCCCCCAATCCCTCCCAGCGCCAAAGTCTTTACCAATGAGTCAACTCTTCGCATGAGGTGGCCAAAGTACTGGAGTTTCAGCTTCAGCATCATTCCTTCCAAAGAAATCCCAGGGCTGATCTCCTTCAGAATGGACTGGTTGGATCTCCTTGCAGTCCAAGGGACTCTCAAGAGTCTTCTCCAACACCACAGTTCAAAAGCATCAATTCTTTGGCACTCAGGCTTCTTCACAGTCCAACTCTCACATCCATACATGACCACTGGAAAAACCATAACCTTGACTAGACAGACCTTAGTCAGCAAAGTAATGTCTCTGCTTTTGAATATGCTATCTAGGTTGGTCATAACTTTTCTTCCAAGGAGTAAGAGTCTTTTAATTTCATGGCTGCAGTCACCATCTGCAGTGATTTGGGAGCCCAAAGAAATAAAGTCTGATACTGTTTCCACTGTTTCCCATCTATTTCCCATGAAGTAATGGGACCGGATGCCGTGATCTTCGTTTTGTGAATGGTGAGTTTTAAGCCAACTTTTTCACTCTCCTTTTTTACTTTCATCAAGAGGCTTGTAGCTCCTCTTCACTTTCTGCCATAAGGGTGGTGTCACCTGCATATCTGAGGTTATTGATATTTCTCCTGGCAATCTTGATTCCAGCTTGTGCTTCTTCCAGCCCAGGATTTCTCATGATGTACTCTGCATAGAAGTTAAATAAGCAGGGTGACAATATACAGCCTTGATGTACTCCTTTTCCTATTTGGAACCAGTCTGTTGTTCCATGTCCAGTTCTAACTGTTGCTTCCTGACCTGCATACAGATTTCTCAAGAGGCAGGTCAGGTGGTCTGGTATTCCCATCTCTCTCAGAATTTTCCACAGTTTATTGTGATCCACACAGTCAAAGGCTTTGGCATAGTCAATAAAGCAGAAATAGATGTTTTTCTGGAACTCTCTTACTTTTTCCATGATCCAATGGATGTTAGCAATTTGACCTCTAGTTCCTCTGCCTTTTCTAAAACCAGCTTGAA
>SJXQ01002987.1:241442-431243 GCA_006408695.1 Aepyceros melampus | reverse complement strand
TTTGTTGACTGTATAGAGCTTCTCCATCTTTGGCTGCAAAGAATATAATCAATCTGATTTCGGTGTTGACCATCTGGTGATGTCCATGTGTAGAGTCTTCTCTTGTGTTGTTGGAAGAGGGTGTTTGCTATGACCAGTGCATTTTCTTGGCAAAACTCTATTAGTCTTTGGCCTGCTTCATTCCACATTCCAAGGCCAAATTTGCCTGTTACTCCAGGTGTTTCTTGACTTCCTACTTTAGCATTCCAGTCTCCTATAATGAAAAGGACATCTTTTTTGGGTGTTAGTTCTAAAAGGTCTTGTAGGTCTTCATAGAACCGTTCAACTTCAGCTTCTTCAGCATTACTGGTTGGGGCATAGATTTGGATCACTGTGATATTGAATGGTTTGCCTTGGAAATGAACAGAGATCATTCTGTCGTTTTTGAGATTGCATCCAAGTACTGCATTTCAGACTCTTTTGTTGACCATGATGGCTACTCCATTTCTTCTGAGGGATTCCTGCCCACAGTAGTAGATATAATGGTCATCTGAGTTAAATTCACCCATTCCAGTCCATTTTAGTTCTCTGATTCCTAGAATGTTGGCGTTCACCCTTGCCATCTCTTGTCTGACCACTTTCAATTTGCCTTGATTCAAGGATCTGACATTCCAGGTTTCTATGCAATATTGTTCTTTACCGCCTTGGGCCTTCCTTCTATCACCAGTCACATCCACAGCTGGGTACTGAAACCATACTCACAGAAAACTAGTCACTCTAATCAAACTAAGACCACAGCCTTGTCTAGCTCAATGAAACTAAGCCATGCCCGTGGGGCAACCCAAGACCAGCAGGTCATGGTGGAGAGATCTGACAGAATGTGGTCCAATGTAGAAGGGAATGGCAAACGACTTCAGTATTCTTGCCTTGAGAACCCCATGAACAATATGAAAAGGCAAATGATAGGATATTGAAAGAGGAACTCCCCAGGTCATTAGGTGCCCAATATGCTACTGGAGATCAGTGGAGAAATAACACTTGCTCAGCCTGCTGTAAAGGTTCTGCTTAAGCCTTCTCTCCAGCGGCATCAGTGTAAGTTCTGGCTGAGTAATGTGGGGTAACTTACTTGACCTCTCTGTGCTTCAAATGTAAAGTGGGCACCGTAGTCATACTTACTTTATGGGGTTGTTATGAGGATTGAGTGAGCTTATAATTACCAAGGGCTTCCCTGGTGGCTCAGATGGTAAAGAATCTGCCTGCAATGTGGGACACCTGGGTTCGATCCCTGGGTTGGGATCCCAGGAGTAGGGAATGGCTGCCTACTCTAATATTCTTGCCTGGAGAATTCCATGGACAGGGGAGCCTGCCACAGAGGAGCCTGGTGGGCTGTATCCAAAGACATGACTGAGCAACTTTCAAATGTGGGACACCTGGGTTCGATCCCTGGGTTGGGATCCCAGGAGTAGGGAATGGCTGCCTACTCTAATATTCTTGCCTGGAGAATTCCATGGACAGGGGAGCCTGCCACAGAGGAGCCTGGTGGGCTGTATCCAAAGACATGACTGAGCAACTTTCACTTTACTTCTTCACTTATCAAGTGTTAAGCGAGGCACATGATAAGCACTAATATGATATATGCTAGCAATTCCTACCCACTCCCTGAGGCTGTTGACAGGATACAGTTCTAGAACCCATGAGGTGTTGCTTGGAACATGTCTGGCATGTGTCTGGCATGAAGTAAGAACTGAAAGTAGTGATTCAGTAACTAATCAAATGGCTTTTCCCAGCACCCACTGCATTGCCTATCCCAAGGTCCTACACTAGGGGCATCTCTGATATTTCAGCAGAGACCTAAGGAAAGTGACTTCTGGGGCAAAAAATTCCCATACAGAGTGGAGAGCAGGTGCCAATACCCTGAGGTGAAAAATCTCCAGAAGATAGTGAGGACAGAGGAGCCTGGTGTGCTGTAGTCCATACGGTTGCAAAGAGTGAGACAAAGTTAGCGACTAAACAACAGGAAAAGCTCTTGGTCTGTTCTGGGAGCAGCAAGGAAGCCACTGGAACTGGAATGCAGGGCTGAGGGAGGCAGACCAGGAGAGAAGTTCAGAGGGTAGGAGGAAGGCAGGTCACCTATGGCCCTGCAGCACAAAAGAAGGACTTTGGGGACTGTGGATTTTATTTGTAACTTATTGAAAGTCACTTAGTGACTTGATCAGATATGACACTTTAAAGGCTCTATCTGGCTTCTGTATTGAGAATAAATTGTAGAAAAGTAAAGATAGAAAGATAGACACGAGTTATGATCACTGTAACCAGGAGAGTAGCAACAGAAGCAGCAAAGAAAAAAGGAAGCTGCATTCCTGATGTAGTTTACAAGCAGAAGCAAGGAATTTACTTATGAGTTGGATGTAGGGTTTACCAGAAAGAGGGAAGTCTAAGATGACTCCAGGAATTTTGGTCTGAGTAACTGACCAGAGAAAAGACAGAATTGTCACGTACAGCAAAAGGAAAACTGGGGGTGAAATAGATTTTGTTTGGGGGGAAAGGCATGAAGCAAGAATTTGCTTTTAGGGGTGTTAAGTTTAAGATACCTATTAGACTGCAAGAGGAGACACCAAGTAACCAATGGGATATAAACATTTGGCATTCAGGCCAGGGGTTAGTCCTGGAGACATAGGTATGGAAACCTTTCACATATAGTTACTTTTTTTGTTTTTATTATTCACATCTTAGCCATTTGTAATGCTTTAGAATTCTTTTTTTTTTTTTTTTTTTCTGACCGAGCTGAGTCTTTGCTGTGTGGGCTTGCAGGCAGTGGGGGCTGCTGCCTAGCTGCAGTGCACAGGCTTCTCCTCACTGTGGCTTCTCTTGTTGCAGAGCACAGGCTCTAGGTACATGAGTTTCGGTCGCTGCAATATACTGGCTTAGCAATTGCAGCTTCCAGGCTTTATTGCCCAGCGGGATAGTAGTAACAGAAGCAGCAAGGAAAAAAGGAAGCTGCATTCCTGATGTAGTTTAAAAGCAGAAGCAAGGAATTTACTTATGAGTTGGATGTAGGGTTTACCGGAAAGAGGGAAGTCTAAGATGACTCCAGGAATTTTGGTCTGAGTAACTGACCAGAGAAAAGACAGAATTGCCACGTACAGCAAAAGGAAAACTGGGGGTGAAATAGATTTGGTCTGGGGAGAAAGGCATGAGCAAGAATTTGGTTTTACGGGTGTTAAGTTTGAGATACCTATTAGACTGCAAGAGGAGACACCAAGTAACTGATGGGATATAAACATTTGGCATTGAGGCCAGGGGTTAGTCCTGGAGACATAGGTGTGGAAACCTTTCACATATAGTTAGTTTTTTTGTTTTTTATGATTCACATCTTAGCCATTTGTAATGCTTTATATATATATATATATTTTTTTTTTTTTTGATGGAGCTGAGTCTTTGCTGTGTGGGCTTGCAGGCAGTGGGGGCTGCTGCCTAGCTGCAGTGCAATGAATACAGTATTATAAAGCAAAACAAACTAAAAAATAAAAATTAAAATTAAAAAATAATAATAATTAAAATAAAAAAAATTAAATTATACCATTTGCAGCTACATGGATGGACCTGGAGATTATCATACTAAGTGAAGTACCTCTGACAGAGAAAAACAAATATCACATGATATTGCTTGTATGCAGTATTTAAAATAAATAACATAAATGAACTTATTTATGAAACAGAAACAGACTCAAGATATAGAGAGAAAACTTCTGCTTACCAGAGGGGAAGGATGGGGGAGGAGGCATTGCTTGGGAGTTTGGGATAGACATACACATGCTAGTATATTTTATGTAGATAACTAACAGGGACCTACCATACAGCACAGGGAACTCTGCTCAACATTCTACAATTACCTAAATGGAAAAAGAATTGGAAAAGAATAGTATAGGTCTATGTATAACTGAATCACTTTGCTGTACACCTGAAACTAATGGAAAATTGTCAATCAACAATACTCTAAAAACCATATCATTGATTGAAAGCAAAAGGAGAAGGAGGCAGAGGGTGAGAAGACACCAGATCACTCCATCATCATGTCTGAATACTCTCAAAATCATGAACATTGTCCAAACCACAACACCACCTAACTTCCTGCTGTCCTGCCTAAAATAAGTGGCTGCTGACTCTTTACCAAGTACAGCATTAAGCTCACTCTTGTTTGTCCTCTCTTTGGATAAGATTTATGAAAAGACCCAATCATAGATTTAAATCTACTTCCTGACTGCACTCAATCAAGATCAAGCCTTGTTTCCCTTAAACCCTCCCCCCAAAGTCTCTTAACATGAAACCTGAATCCAGTAAGTCTTTTTAACAGTCTCACTGAGATGCCCCATAGTTACCCATGGTGTAATTTCTTCCTGGCTGTGAAAATAATAAATTTAATTTTTCAACTAAAAAAAAAAAAAAGATGGTGAAAGAATTAAATCTACATTTCAAATCCTTGTCTTTGTTTTAGAATTATAAAAATTTTGTCATGGTAAGGATACCTTGTGTGAATTTAAAAAAATCTATATATGGTAAAGCAGATGATATTACATACTTGTGTGAGTTCATCAAATTAATTCACTCATGTGTAAAATATATTCCTCAAAGTAACAATTCACTGAACATATTCATAGTCCTAACTGTATAAAGGCAAAGAAAAACATGGTGAAATTTTTCTTTGAGGGCTTGACAACAGTAAGATAGAAGCATGTCTCACACGGTCATACAAAATCTCTAAAATATAACATGAAGAAGTTTTTTTAAAAAACTTTTATTTTTGGAGTATTTCTATATTCAAAAAGATTTGAGAAGGTTACAACAGAGATCTCCCACATACCTAACAAAGTATTATTAATTTGTTACATTAGTATGTGGCTTCCCTGGTGGCTCAGTTGGTAAAGAAACTGCTGGCAATGCAGGAAACCCCAGTTCCCTGGGTCAGGAAGATCCTTTGGAGAAGGGAATGGCAACCCACTCTAGTTTTCTTGCCTGGGAAATCCCATGGACAGAGGAGCTGGTGCGCTACAGTTCACAGGTTTGCAAAGAGTCGGACATGACTTGAGTGACTAAACCACAACCACATTAGTATGGCAAAGTTGTCAGAATTAATGGAGCGATATCGATATGTTATTGTTAAATGAAATCCATATTTAAATCCGATTTTCCTTAGTTGTTTTTTCCTATATTTTCTGTTCCAAGATCCCATCCAGCATACCATATTATATTTAGTCATTTATACTGCTTTAGGTTGTGACAATATTTTAGATTGTCCTTGTTTTGGATGATGTTGTTTTGAGGAGTACTAGTCAGGGAAGCAATGGCGCCCCACTCCAGTACTCTTGCCTGGAAAATCCCAGGGACAGAGGAACCTGGTGGGCTGCAGTCCATGGGGTCGCTAAGAGTCGGCCACAACTGAGCGACTTCATTTTCACTTTTCACTTTCATGCATTGGAGAAGGAAATGGTAACCCACTCCAGTGTTCTTGCCTGGAGAATCCCAGGGACAGGGGAGCCTGGTGGGCTGCTGTGAATGGGGCTGCAAAGTGTTAGACACAACGGAAGTGACTTAGCAGCAGCAGCAGCAGTCAGGTATTATTTGGAATGCCACTCAATTGTGATATTTCTGATACTTTATCATGACTAGACTAAGGTTGTCATTTTTCTGTGAGGTGGACTACAGAGTTAAGTATCATTATCATCACATCAAATCAAGGATGTTGACTATGAACATGACTTTTCATTGTTGTTGTTACCTGCATCACTTCTAGGTAGTGTTTGTCTGGTTTCTCTACTGTACAATTACTCCTTTTCCCCCACTACATACTGTCCTCTTTGGAAGTTCCTATGTGCAGCCTAGCTTAAAATGTGCAGTTATTCTTCACTGTCTCTAGAATGGAATATCTTCATCAAATACTTGGAACTCCTCTGCACAAGAGATTTCTCTCTTCTACCAGTGACTCAGACAGTAAAAATTCTGCCTGCAATGCAAGAGATCTGGCTTCAATCCTTGGGTCAGGAAAATCCCCTGGAGAAAGGAATGGCTACCCACTCCAGTATTCTGCCTGGAGAATTCCATGGACAGAGGAGCCTGGTGGGCTACAGTCCATGAGGTCACAAAAGAGTTGGACATGACTGAGCAACTAACACATATGTAAAATCTGTATTTAGTCATTTATATGTGTCAGTATAGATGTTTTACATGTTAAGACATTATCGAGTAGTAATTTATTAATTTTGTTTCTCAAATTGAGCCAGCTTTGAACCTTGCTGCTCTTTCAGTTGGCTCTTGTGTACATACCCTTCACTATGATTTAATCCGTCTTTTTTTCTCTTAGCAGTATTAATTTCTGGCACTACAAGATGTGTGCTAGACTTATCTTGTATATATTTTACCTGAATTCTATAGTTATTTCTCCAAAAAGTCTTGGTTCCTTTCATTGAAGAATAGTATTTGAAACTAAGATGTTGGCTCTAGGTATGGTCTTTTTTCCTGGGGTGTCATGATATCTAGGCCCTCTCAGCTGATAAAGCAGGAAAATATATATGTACATTGTAAACCTGTGTATATACACATATCTATAAATATGTCTGTGTGTATCCATATGTATCTATATTAAGGTAACCTAAGTTCATACTGGTCTTTATCTCTAACCTATTATCACATGGGTCATTCTACCCTTTTCCCCTTGCATATCTGTAATCTCCCACTCCAACAGTGAGAAAATGTCATCCATTTACTTAATTCTAGTATCTGCATAGTGGTTTCAGAATTGTAACCTGTACCATCACAGAAAATTATTTATCAACTAGAGTACAATGAATATACAGTTTCCTTTGCCTGTAGTCTTATAGTCTCTATTCATCTTCAAAGTCAGCACCTTACTCACATCATTTTCATTGAGGTTCCAGCATGGATTTCTATTCCAGTTAGATTATTTTTTAGATATTTTTTCCAGTCTATATTTCAGTTTGAGATTTGCCAATCTCCTAAATGACTTAAAATTTTCATACATTAAAATTCACTCAGTTCTGTGAAGTTCATTTGGTCTTGACAAATGAATTGTCATATATTACCATTATAGTATCATGCATAATAGGTTTACTGCCCTATAACTTTCTCTGTTCCCATCTATTAGCACTGCCAACCCCCACCTACAACAAAAAACTCCTGATAAACATTGATCTGTTTATAATTTTGCTTTACCCTATAATCATATAATCATACAGTATATACTTATTTCATAGGGGTTATGTTAGTTTGCAATATGTATTGAAGATACATCTACAGCTGTTTGTGGATTTTACATATAAACGTTTACATAAATAGCATGTGTTTTAGTCAACATTTTTGCCAGTTAGCAGTCTGTATTGGAGACAATCCCTTATAGTTCAGTACAGAGAGACCATTTCTCAAACTATGATGTAATATACCAGAGAATGGATAATCTATCGTATTCAAACATGCCACTACTGATAGATATTGTGAAAGTGAAACTGTTAGTGGCTCAGTCATGTCTGACTCTTTGCAACCCTGTAGACTGTAGCCTGCCAGGCTCCTCTGTCCATGGGATTCTCCAGGAAGAATACTGGAGTGGGTCACCATTTCCTTCTCCAGGGGATCTTCTCAACCCAGGAATCAAACCCAGGTCTTCTGCATTGCAGGCAGATTCTTGACCATCTGAGCCACCAGAGAAGCCCCTACTGATAGATATTAGTTGTTCCTAAATAATTTTTCTGCTATTACAAATAGGTCTTCACTTATATAGCTTTGCATTTGCATATTTGTTCAATCATTTATAGATACCACGAGGCATCGATTCCTTATTTGAAGGTACTGTTCAGTTCAGTTGCTCAGTCATGTCTGACTCATTGCGACCCTGTGAATCACAGCATGCCAGGCCTCCCTGTCCATCATCAGCTCCCAGAGTTCACTCAAATTCATGTCCATTGAGTCAGTGATGCCATCCAGCCATCTCATCCTCTGTCATCCCCTCCTCCTCCTGCCCCCAATCCCTCCCATCATCAAAGTCTTTTCCAATGAGTCAACACTTTGCATGAGGTGGCCAAAGTACTGGAGTTTCAGCTTTAGCATCATTCCTTCCAATGAACACCCAGGACTAATCTCCTTGCAGTCCAAGGGACTCTCAAGAGTCTTCTCCAACACCACAGCTCAAAAGCATCAATTCTTCAGTGCTCAGCTTTCTTTACAGTCCAACTTTCACATCCATGCATGACCATTGGAAAAACCATAGCCTTGACTAAACGGACCTTTGTTGGCAAAGTAGTATCTCTGCTTTCCAATATACTATCTAGGTTAGTCATAACTTTCCTTCCAAGGAGTAAGCATCTTTTAATTCCATGGCTGAAATCACCATCTGCAGTGATTTTGGAGCCCCCCCCAAAATAAAGTCTGACACTGTTTCCACTGTTTCCCCATCTACTCCCCATAAAGTCATGGGACCAGATGCCATGATCTTAATTTTTTGAATGTTGAGCTTTAAGCCAACTTTTTCACTCTCCTCTTTCACTTTTATCAAGAGGCTTTTTAGTTCCTCTTCCATTTCTGCCACAAGGGTGGTGTCATCTGCATATCTGAGGTTATTGATATATCTCCCAGCAATCTTGATTCCAGCTTGTCCTTCTTTCAGCCCAGCGTTTCTCATGATGTACTCTGCATATAAGTTAAATAAGCAGGGTGACGATATACAGCCTTGACATACTCCTTTTCCTATTTGGAACCAGTCTGTTGTTCCATGTCTAGTTCTAACTGTAGCTTCCTGACCTGCATATAGGTTTGTCAAGAGGCAGGTCAGGTGGCTGGTATTCCCAGAAGGTACTGTATGCTACTTTATTTGAATTTTCATTTTGAAGGAATTTTCGGTTTACAGAGGATTGGCATGAAAATTCAGAGCTCAGAGCTCCTGTCTAACCTGTTCCCTAGCTTTCTTAATGTTTGATTAACTATGATAATTGAGCTGATATACTATACATAGTGCATTTGCTGTCCAAGAAAGCTACACCAATTTACATAAGGAAAACTTTTATACATATTTTTTAATAGTGATGCCACTCAAATTTTGCTAACCTGATATGGATATATATTATATGTTATACTCAGTAGCATTTTTTTCTGATTTTAGTGAAGGTGAGTCTCTTTTCATATGATTGCTGTCAAATTTTATGACATTCTGATGATTCTTCTGTTTATTTTCTTTGAGCATTTTGTTATATATTCCTTATTAGTTTCTCTCAACCTCACAAGCTGCCAACATGCTCAGCTGTCAATCACATCAGCAATAAGCAAACGTGTTCTTGATTTTCTTCTCCCTATTTGATTTCTTATTGCTCCCAATCTTTCTGCCCTGAGAATGTGTCTTACAATAAAGCATTTTGCAACTGAAACCAGACTCAGGCTGTTTTTTAGTGGAGTTAAGTAAGACTCCATTTCTCTCTTGAGCAGTGTTTTACTCTATTAATTTGCAAAAATATTATGTATTATGGTAATTAATTTATTTCTGTTGTATATGTGCTAATTATTATTGCAGTGTATACTTGTCTATGAAGTTTATTTTATAGTACACTTCCTCATACAAAAGACAATTTTAGACATTTTATTCTGTTACTTTTTTCCCCTTTATGATTTCTGGAGATTACTGTGTTGTGTGGAAAGGCTTTCTCCATTCCAAGACTATTTTACAATTCTGATTAAAGTATAATATTTTAAGGTTTTTCTCCTTAATTGATTTGAAATATATTTTTATGATAATGGAAGGCACAAACCGATTTAGACTTCAAAAGTGAGGTGCTAAATTAGTTTATTCCCAGCTCTTTTTAGCTCACACTACAAAGTCTTTAGGACGTACCTGGGGAAAATTGGGGCTTCCCAGATGGCACTAGTGGTAAAGAACCTGCCTGCCACTGCAGGGGATGCAAGCTCTAACCAAGATTTGATCCCTGGGTAGTGAACATCCCCTGGAGTAGGAAATGGCTGTTGCTGCTAAATCACTCCAGTTGTGTCCAACTCTGTGCGACCCCATAGATGGCAGCCCACCAGGCTCCCCCGTCCCTGGGATTCTCTAGGAAGAACATTGGAGTGGGTTGCCATTTCCTTCTCCAATGCATGAAAGTGAAAAGTGAAAGTGAATTTGCTCAGTCGTGTCTGACTCTTTGCGACCCCATGGACTGCAGCCCACCAGGCTCCTCCATCCATGGGATTTTCCAGGCAACTGGAGTGGGTTGCAAACCACTCCAATATTCTTGCCTGGAAAATTCCATGGACGGAGGAGCCTAGCAGGCTATAGTCCCTGGAGCCGCAAAGAATTGGCCAGAACTGAGCACACATGGGGAAAATTGTGAAAGAAGCTACACTCAAATTATCAAAAAAGACCATTTTCGCTTTAGTTCCAACATGTCAGACATAAGAGCATAGGCCTATGACTTTGACCTGACAGAACTCAGTTAAAACCCTTCTGTTAGTCAATTCCTCTTGAACTTCCATTTCCAGGCATTAATTTGTCCTCTATTTCCTGATAATAAGCAATATCTCACCAAATTAATTTACACAGAATCAGCAGCATACTTTTTTGGTTCAATTTAAATTCAGGACTATTAGAACCCAATTAGCACTCTTGTGCCAGCTAGGGGAAAAAAAAAAAAAGAGGCTATCCCTTCTGGATGAATGTAGCTCTGTAGGTAGGCAGCTGGGCAAGCTCTCAGCATTTCTGCGCACATTAGAAGGCTCCATCTCAGGATCAAGGCAGCCTAACTCAGACAAACAGCATGCATTGTAGAGCCAAGATCACTTGAATTTCTGTTCATACCAGCCTCCTAGGCCTGATACACCAGCATAGTGAAACTGTTCAATCTACGCTGGGCTCTTGCCTAAGGCCTTGCTGTCCATGCCCTCTCACCCCAATACATATTGCAGGATAGATTCCCTCTTTGAAGGAAAGTACAAGATATTTGAACACAGAAAAACAAGGAGGCAAGGAAAAGGTATATCATAAAAATTCTGAGATCTGCCTTCTAAGACCCCCAACTCCCTGGAGTCTCCACACAAGGCCAAGGGCTTCCCTGACATAGACTCATGTCCTTGTTACTTTGTGCTAAACATCAAATGCAGCAATCCTAGCCTCTGCTTCAACTCATCAGTGTATTCTTATTCCATGTGGTCCCTTTTTATTATCCACAATAGAGGGGTACAGGACATTTCATTTCTGTTAAATTTATTCTGTCTTGAATATTCAAAATATCTTTTAAATCAATGCATTCATTGTTTTAGGGCAAAGCTGATTGTCTCACTATATGTTAACAAAGCATCATTTCCATGAACTTACATAACTCACTATTTTTCTCACTTTATATTCCATTTCCAATTCCATCTTATCTTCTTCCATTCAACCACCACAGTATTATTTCAAGATATATACTCCCCAAAATATATGCTGCTTTTATGCTATAAATTTTTTTCTTCCTTTTATACTCAACATATATATTTGAGTTCAGTTAATGTGAGTATATATAACTCTAGTTCATTACTTTTAATTGATCCAGATACAAATATATATTTTATATATAATGCTTTTATTTATCCATTCTTCCATTATTAGATTTCCTCTGTTTCTACCCCATGGACTTTGCTAATTCCCAGTGGTTTTTATCTCCTTAAACTACTTCCTCTCCTGGGATGACATTTCTTAGCTTAGTCAGATTTCTTACTCTAGAGATATCACTCTCTGTACAGAGAAACCACATCTATGCTAATATATCCCTTGGGTAGTCTATGTATTAGAAAGAGAATGCACTCACCATCCATGGTACACCTTTTCCATCAAGTATATCTTTTTAATGCACTTAAATGTTTTTCATAACTGGACACTGAATGTCACTTTACGTTTGATTCTCAAATCCTTCATCCCAGTTTTGACCATTTCTAGTATTCTGAATAATACCATCAGAATAACCCTTATGCCACTCAATTCAGTCTTGCATTTTTTTTTAAGTCACTGGTTACCCTTTTGTTTTGTGTACATTGTCCTTCCTGATGTTTCACAGCTGCATTTCAGCAGTGTGCCACTGTAAATAATTAGTAATACATTTTTTGTACCTTTGTTAAGGATAGTCATCCAATCAGAAAAAAAAAAATCAATCACATTTTCTTTAGTTTATTATGCTTAAGATCAGGCAATGGGAGTCATTACTGCCTGCTAATTCATACCCACTTACTCTGAGCATCTAGCTTTTAATTCAGGTACACCACTATTGTATTGCCCTCAGCAGCCGGTATATCAGCTCTACTTTGTGCTCCTCCAAATTTTACAATTCTATGATAAGAAAAAAATCATGAACCCAAGTCATTGAAACTAATGTGGTCTCATATAAAATGCATTTTTAATTAAAAATTTTAAAAACCTGCACTTCTAACTTTAGAGTCTATAAAGAAGTATTCTACATTTAAAGGGAGATAAAGATGTACAATCCTACCTCTTCACATTCTCACTTAAGCATCAGAATAAGAGAACAGAAGAGAAGGCATACACAGAATCAACAAATAATTTAGCTCTTTACCAGTTTCCATGGCAATCTTACTGTATAAAACTAAGAAAATGAATTCAAAAATTTAAGATTTGCCTCAGCCTTTGTCTTGACACTCTCAGCATGACTTTCTTCAACACAACACAAAAAGCAATCAAATTTACACACGAGGCAAAATTTTAACACTACATATAAAGACTTCCATAAACACTAATGCAGGACAAAAAAATTCTTTTTAAAAGTCAACTTAAAAAATTATGAACACTTGCCTATGAAATGACTGACATGAGCTGGTTCATAAATTGCCAGTTTAAGAGGGATTTACACAGGCTGGCTCTGTCCCATCCGCTCCTGAGATAAAATGCCTTTCAGCTATTTCCCTGAAATTTCATTGCTGACCCTGAGTCACTGAAGATGAATGACTTCTCTAGGTTGTCCCAATAGAATCAATAGCAGCCTTAAAAGCCTTCAAAATGAATCCTCTGGGACCCTAATCTTTGAAAATAAAGATGCACTTTGAATTGCGGACTCCTTGTGGTTCTGAAAGAGGGAAGGTGATGCTGTGACACTTGGCACTTGATTCTCAGGCTTTAGAACGCTCATGTTTACAGACAAATATATCTGATTCCTCTGTCACAGCAGCGTCTATGGTTCCACAGCACAATGCTGTCTGGGTTAATTTCTTCACAAGATGTTTCCAAGCTATGTGTATATTTTTTAAGCAGGAGAAGGAAGCATTTATTACTTGCAACAAATAAGGAGAACATTGAGGATCTTTCCTGAAGCAGTGTCTTCCCTGCTACACGTATTTTAACAGATGATATTCTTAAATGGTTTTTATCATCTTAGTCCAGACTCATGATAACATTTGAAAATTTCTGAACAGACATGTTCTTTATAGAATCATGATTTTACTTTCATTTTACACTTTTCCTGCATTATAGATTTGCTTTCTTTCCATTTGAATTTATTTTTAATATATATTTGATCATTTTACAGTGAGGTATCACCACACACCTCTCAGAATGGCCATCATCAAAAAATCAACAAACAAGAAATGCTGGGAAGGATGTAGAGAAGGAATCCTCTTGTTCTGTTCCTGAGAATGTAAACTGAAACAGCCACTATGGAGAATACTATGGAGATTCTTTAAAAAGCTACAAATAAAATTAACTTATGTCCCAGCAATCCCACTAGTGAGCAAATACCCTGAGAAAATCATAATGAAAAATCTAACAAAAGAACACATGTACTCCCAATGTTGTTTCAGCACTGTTTACAATAGCTAGTACATAGAAGCAACCTAGATCTCCATCAACAGATGAATGGATAAAGAAGTTGTGGTACCTATATACAATGAAATATTGTTTGGCCATAACAAGGAATGAAACTGGCCAATTGTAGTGATGTGGATGAACCTAGAGTCTGGCAAGAAGGGGAAAGCCAGTGGAAAGCTACTGTGTAACATATGGAGCTCAGATCAGTGCTCTCTGACAACCTAGAGAGGCAGGATGAGTGTGGTGGGAGAGAAGCTCAAGAAGGATGGGATATATGACTAAATATATCTAATTCATGTTGTACAGCAGAAACTAACACAACATTATAAAGCAACTGTTATCCAGTTTAAAAAGTAAAAATAAAAGGAAAGGGAAAAGTAATAAAAACATTCTAAATTAAACTTTGTTGAATACATTTATTTCTAGGCTTAAGGAAGGAGTTATGGATATGCTAGACCCCTGTCACTAACATATTTATGTTCAGGGTTCCAGAGAAAAATACAAATTATACTAGTGATGACAAAAAAGTATTCTAGGAATTAATATTACTGAGCAAAATTTTCTTCTGGGGAGGGAGGAATTATCTACTTAAAGAGCTAAAGGAAATATTTTTGGCAGAAGGAAGGAATCTCTGGTGTGAGACAATGGATGTATGAAAGAGACTGGCAGATGCAAAGAACCAGAAAAGATATCCAACATGCCAGAGAATGGAGGGAAAAAAAAAATTGAAAACGCACTCGGTAATGAAAAGTATGGGACACTGTTGTGAGAATTCATGAAAATATTTTGATTGCATTTGTATGTGACAAAATTTGTACTGGGAGTATTTACTAAAGAGTAGAGAAGCACAAGGTAAGAGACACAGAGGCCATGGAAGTTAATTTTAAAAATCAGTAAGAATTGATCAGTGCATCTAGCAGAAGGAGGAATGAGACAAGAACAGGATTTCACTAAGGTTAATTAAGTAGATTGTTTCTATATTATACTTATAAGTTTATTTTGAAATAATTTTAGACTTCCAGCAGAGTTCCAAAGATAGTACATAGTGTTCCTTAACACCTTTGCAACCAACTTCCTCCCAATGTCAATATTTTATGTAACATTGTTAATGATTAATTAAAATTCAGTTCAGTTCAGTATTAAAAGTATTAAAATTATACAGAGTATGTTTTCTGGCCATACTCTAGCTTTAAGCTAGAAGCAAATAACAAAAAATGAAAAATTCTTATATATTAGAAAAGAACTATTCTGAATAATCTGTGTGTCAATGAGAAATTCATAAGAAATATTTTAAACTGAACTATATAAGTTCAGTTCAGTTGCTCAGTCATGTCCCACTCTTTGCAACCCCATGAATCACAGCACACCAGGCCTCCCTGTCCATCACCAACTCCTGGAGATCACCCAGACTCACGCCCATGGAGTCACTGACGCCATCCAGCCATCTCATCCTCAGTCGTCCCCTTCTCCTCCTGCCCCCAATCCCTCCCAGCATCAGAGTCTTTTCCAATGAGTCAACTCTTCACATGAGGTGGCCAAAGTACTGGAGCTTCAGCATCATTCCTTCCAAAGAAATCCCAGGGCCGATCTCCTTCAGAATGGAGTGGTTGGATCTCCTTGCAGTCCAAGGGACTCTCAAGAGTCTCTCCAACACAACAGTTCAAAAGCATCAATTCTTCGGTGCTCAGCCTTCTTCACAGTGCAACTCTCACATCCATACATGACCACAGGAAAAACTATAGCCTTGACTAGACGGACCTTAGTCGGCAAAGTAATGTCTCTGCTTTTGAATATGCTATCTAGGTTGGTCATAACTTTTCTTCCAAGGAGTAAGCGTCTTTTAATTTCATGGCTGCAGTCACCATCTGCAGTGATTTTGGAGTTATTCCAATCCCAAAGAAAATATGCATAGTATTTACCATTTTAACCATTTTTAAGTGTACAGTTCCGTGGCATGAAGTACATTCCTACTGTGCAGCCATCACCGCTGTCCATCTTGAGAACTTTTTTCCTCTTCCCCACCTGAAACTCTGTCCC
The DNA here is from genome assembly GCA_006408695.1 of Aepyceros melampus. NCBI lineage: Eukaryota > Metazoa > Chordata > Mammalia > Artiodactyla > Bovidae > Aepyceros > Aepyceros melampus. The sequence goes on along the minus strand of SJXQ01002987.1, from coordinate 415,393 downwards.
CACTAAAGGAGAGCTCTCCCTCTCTTCCTCCCCACAGCCCTCAAATCGTGGTGGGTCATTCATTTTGCTTCAAGCTTTCGTGCTGCCAAACAGTGGCTTGACCTGGGAGTAATGGTCACCATTTTCTTTCCTGGACCTGAATAACCTAATCTGTTTTATCAACAGGACTGTGCCTTCAAGACCACAGAGATGCTCTGACCTCAGGAAGTGGTGCCCTGGACCACTGCTTGCTCCCATTTCTGGCTTTGTCATTCCCTCTCGGCACTGGCAGCTTATAATGCTTCACAAATCGATCCGTTTAGGACCAAACTGATCCTGCAGCTGGATTTTGAAACAAGACAATTTAACCTGTGTCTGCTCACTTTGGTGGTGACAGTCTCCTCGAGAGCTGGTCGAGTGGGCATCCTGTGTCAGTGCCAGGCGTCCTGGCCAGACCCTCAGTCTGCTTGGTTCAGTATCGAGGCCTGGACTTTGGTGTTCTAGGTGTAGCTGGGGCAGAGCTGTACATTTTCTAAAAGTCCAAGTGAACCAGAGAGGTTGCTGTTAGAGCACGTGGGGCTCTACCCTCCAGTCTTCCCTCACTTTTCCAGAAGAGGAAACTGGGACTCAGAAGATGAAGCAGCTTGTCCCAGTGCTGGGACTAATGGTGGTGTGTCCTCTGTCCGAGGACTGTGGCCCCTGAGACACCGTGTTCCCATGCTGTGTGTGCTGTGGAACCTCCAGAAGTGAGTGGAATGACTTGGGGTCATAGCACAACCCACCGTCCATGCCAGGCTGTGGAGCTCAGAGTTTAGGTGTTCTGGTGCTGTGGTTGGCATCAAGAACTGGTAGAAAGGGTGAAAAGCAATCTATGTGTTTTGTTACTTGAGTCATCAACAATATACTGCTTTCTGTTGAAGGTGGGTGGAGCTAAGGTCTGTACCCAAGGGCATGTGTCACACCTGGGTCTCCTGGCACTGGGTGGGTGTAATGAGAAGCGGGGCCAGGTTAGGGTTAGGGTTATGGGGATATCATTTTATTCAGAACCCTGACTACACAGGATTTTCACTTAGCCAAAACAAAAACAAAAACAAAAGAAAAAACCCCACTGAGATTTTATGATAGATTCCATTATTCAAAAGATATAGATATATATATCTATCTTGTCAGTAACTGACAAAAACAGTGTGACACGAATTAAAAGATATATATGATTAGGAAAAAGATTAGGAAGAAATATACCCAAACCTAAATAGTGATTATCTCTCCAGGTAGTTAACATTAAAGTAATACTTTTCTCTTTTCAATCTCCTTTATAATAACCATGATTACTGTGATAATCAAAAACAGAAATGTAAATTCAAAAGTTATACAGGGATTAAAATTTTTTTTCCAATTCTACTTTCTTTTCTCTATTTGTTTTTACAAAGAATTGATATTTAGTAAATTTGCAGAGTTCTGCAACTACCACCATTATCTAATTCTATTTATTTATTAAAGTTTTTTTTTTTTTTGATATGGGCCATTTTAAAAGGGCCTCCCAGGTGGCTCAGTGATAAAGAATCCACCTGCAGGTGATGTGGGTTCGATCCCTGTGTCGGGAAGATCCCCTGGAGAAGAAAATGGCAACCCACTCCAGTATTCTTGCCTGGGAAATCTTGTGGATAGAGGACCTGGCGGGCTACACACAGTCCATGGGGTTGCAAAAGAGTCAGATATGGCCCAGCAATTAAACAACACACTACTTTTAAAAAAGTATTTTTGAATTTGCTACAATATTGCTTCTGGTTTACGTTTTTTTTTTTTTTTTTTTGGCCGAGAGGCATATGGGGTCTTAGCTCCCTAACCAGGAACTGAACCTGCAGCCCCTTCAAGCGAAGGCAAAGTTTTATCCACTGGACCACCAGAAAAGTCCCCAAATGATATCTCTGAGGCTCATCCATGTTATTCCAAGAATCAATACTTCATTCCTTCTTATAGCTGAATAATACTCCATTCTGTTGATCGACCATGTTTTCTTTATCCATTTACTAGCTAATGGACATCTGGGTTGTTTCTGCTTTTAGTCTGTTATGAACAGTGCTGCTATGAACAAATGCATTTGAGAGACCAGATTTTCACGCACTCCAAGGTCCCTAGACTGGTAAGATCAGACCCCAGTGCATCTCCTCAAGAGAGTGCCCGTAGAAGAATAGGCTCCCTGGTCTTGCCACCGTTGGCTGGGCTGGCTTCACATGCAAAGAAGGCTGAATCTCAGCCAGAACGTCTGGAAGTGAGCTCTGAGAAGTGCAGGAAGGCGGTAGACTTTTCTAGTCTCTGGGCTAGAGGTGTGCAGCATGTGTCTTACACTGGGAATCGTGCATCTCGGTGGCTCTGTATGGAGAGGAGTGTGCAGAGTGAGGCTGCCTGCAATGGAGAATAATATGCAGAAGAGAGAGTGAGAGGAAGGAAAGACAGAAAGCTTGTTTCTGAGCTCCCCAGACTCTGAGCATCAGGACTATTCTCTGTCATGTCCTATTAGAATAGGTACCTGGTAGATTTTTTAAAAATTTATTAATTATTATTATTATCTGTGGTAAAGGAAAATGCAGTGTTTATCAGAAAGTGCCACACAAGGAGAATGGGTGGCTCGTGCTCAAAAAGCCTGAACTCCCTGGGTTGAGTTTTGAATTAATTCAGGTTGATTTGAAAATTCTCTTTCCATACTTACAATCATATCTGTTTGCATTTCCATAGGTTTCCCTCTATTCTGAGAAGAATGTCCTCCCTTCCCCTACCTGGGGGAGAAACAAGTGTGTATGTGGGATGGAGTGTTTGTGAAATTCAGAGCAGGGAGTCCACTCCAGGGACCAGGAGGGAGACCTGAGCTGGGCATCTCAAGGAAGCTTGAGGCCCAAATTCTGGGAGGAAAATTGGGAGGATGGGCCAATTCATGGGGAACCACAGTTCACATGTGGCCCCTAAGTGAAGGCTGGGCGCCCTTGCTGGATTCTGAAGTGTGTTTGTTAGGGCAAGGTGGGGGGGGGGGGGGCAATCTACTCCCCCCAGTTCCCTCTTCACGTCTGGGCATTTGTTGAACCTTTGCTAAGTAGCTGTGAGCAAAGAAATGCCATGTCTTTTATTTCATGTGAACAGGGCTCTAAGCTACACTTACCTGTGCTCACAAGTGGAAGTGAACCAGGATCCCTCTCTGCAGGGTCATCCTTCATATTACTCAGTTCAGCCCTATGTTCTATTTACTACGGCTCTGCAGGATCACTATTTTACAGGTCCGCATTTTTTTTTGGCATGTGCCCTATAAGCCAAGAATCTTGTTGCTTTTTAATTCCTAAGCATTTTTTTAAATTGCTGTGTTAATAGAGATCTTGCCAATCTCATTTTATATTCTGAAAACATTTAGTAGTAAACCAACCAAAAACTTGGTAGAAAACAGATTTGCAAACTATAGCGCCAGGTTTCCATGGTTAATACTTGATGTAGAACTGAGGCAATTATTCACATAATTCAGACTCAGTTCTTTAGAAGGAGAAATAATTTGAAACCTGAAACTGTTTTTTAAAAAAAATTCCAGCATTTGGCTTTTTTGCTTCCATCTTACAGAAACCAAAGAAAAGGCAAAAATAGGGGAAGAATTGATTTGGAGACCGTTTCTAAACATGACAGTTTCATTTCATTCATTCAGCCCATAATTATTTATTGTGACTTTGCCCTGTGCCGGTTAGCTAAGCACAAAAGTCAACCGTGCCGGATGTCTGTTGTTGAAATACTAACCATGTGGCAGGAACAGATATGTAAACTGATGCAAGATAACACTGTAAGTGCAGGAAGAGGAGTGAGGATAAAATATCACGGGAGCTTATGACGTGGAGTAATTAACTGTCTGGGGATAGCTCAGAAGTCTCCATAAAAAGATGGCTGGAAACAAGAACACTTTGTGAGGCTGGAGAAGCTGCTTCTAGGAGGAGGAAATCCTGTGGCTAGAAGTTGTGGGAAGAAGCGGTCATAGATTTTTTCAGCTGGATGTTGGCCTTGATGAAAGCCGGGGTGCTGGAGGCAGGGAGAGGAGAGGACTCGAGTGAGGAGGGAGGGCAGGGAGGAGCAGTTGGGAGGCCGGGGCAGTGACAAGGACCGACAGTGGGGGCTTAGGTGAGGGCTGTGGGGATGCGAGAGCAGAGGCTGGACGGGGAGTGAGACTGGACTGGGAGTGATGGGGGAAGGAGAGTCAGTGGGGATGGGGTTCTACCTGGGGACCGTGCAGGTGGTGACGCTATTACCCAAGCTGGGGAAGAGGGAACAACAAGAAGAACGAGCTAAGAGACCCCTTGGCAGGATGAACTGAGCTGGCAGAGATGGGCATTTGCAGACAGCATTCTAATGCCCAAATCAGTTTCCCCCCCCGCCCCCAATGAATGTTTGAAAACAGTGTTTAAGATGGTTGATTTGACTGGTCAGCATGGAAATGTGCTGCCATCAGGTAGATGAAGGTTAGCTTACCTCTCCCCATTCAGACAGAACAAGCTCCATGCATCGATGCCCATGGAGAAGGCAGCATTTTCTGGCCAATTTTCTGATTCAGAGCCCTACTCTCAGTAGAGGGCTCTGCAGCCTGTCCCTTCTCTAGAAAAATGCTCAGACCATCACTAGCATAGTCATCAGATGACACTTCATAGTTTGCTTCAGATACTGATGATTTTGTAATGATACGTTTAGAAAAATCAGCCCGTGACTCAGCTCAAGTGGCTGACTTAAATATTTAAATTTTATAATATTTGAGGGCTTATAAGTCACCAGGAAATTTGCATTTAGGATTTCCCGTCCTTGTAACAGCACAGCAGGGCAGGTGTTTGCAGCCTGTAGATGGGGTGACAGGCTGAGCTGGCCCTCAGCTAAGCTGGGGTGCTGCTCCTTCTGAGGGGAGCAGAGTGCCAGGACCCCCTTTCTGTGGCGTGTATTTGCTGCTACACACGGCTCTGATCACAGCCCTTCTATTACCAGATCTCAAGAGTTCTTTTACTGGGCCATTTTGTCAGTGGCAAAATTGGCGCCAGTATTCTCAATGTGATTGATATTTTACTGGTACTTGAAGTAATGAGGAATGATGGCTGGGTCTTCAATGTATTTTTCTTCCCAATGGCTATAACAGCTGAGATAAGGGGTGTTAAACTGGCTTAATTGGGTTGCCATCATAACTAATGGCTCGATTTTATCCAAACTAGCATCTTTTAAGTAGAATTAATCTAAATAATTTTACTACATCCCCCATGCAGGCTTGGTTGATCTACAGAAAGGGAAAGACGATAAATGGGGGCATCATCTTGAAGTTCAGATTCCCCTGTCATCCCCGGTTTGGGCGCCATTGTTATCTAGTAGCTCAATGGTCATTTCACTTATGGAGCCAAATTACTTTTTTTCTTTTTGAATCAATTTAAAAGTCCTTTGTACAGTATTTCAATTTTAAAGGGCTGGCATTATCAGATCATATAGGAGACTGAGGGAAAAAACAGGTTAGGATATAATAGATCTTAGCTCATGAAAAATCATCTTAGTCTATTCCATTTTAATTGTACAGCTGTTACACTCGGTTCTCTGTCTGTGTTTTCTTGGTTGCCCACAGCACATTTTTCACCGACAGACTCAAACATACTTTAACTTGTACAAGTTGCTAAGTCATGAAAACATGTTGCTGAATTTAGCCATAATTTGGCTTGTTTTTTCCCCTTATTCTTTTAAATGAAAATAGATGGGATGCAACACTTGATATCCTATAAAGACTTCACATGGACGCTAGAGATAGTGTGTATTTCCTGGCTCAAACTATTTCATATGCACTGAGCCTTAGGAAGAACTAATGGGGATAATTTTTTTTCTTTTTTCTTTAAACTCTCTGCATAAGCTGGGTGCTGGAAAGCAAGGGCATTTGAACTTCTTGAAGCAAAATACTTGTCTTTGGCATTTGGAGTCACGATTTAAGATCTTCTGAGGGTGTAAGAGCCATTCCATAGCAGTCATGCACTGAACCCTACCCAATTTCAGAAAAGAAGGGGGAGTGAAAACTGAGGTTATAGGTGAGAAGGAGGCAGGAAGACCAGCCTGATGGAGTCCTGAGCAGAAGGCAGGGAGCCAAGAAGCCGTGGCCAGCTCCGCCTTTCCTGCCCAGGACAAGCCTCTTGCAGGGGTAGTTCCTGGACTCCGAGGAGAAATTGCTTGTGGCAGCTTTCAGCCCACATAAGACAGTGAGACTCACATCCGACCTTTCTGGTGATTACCTGAGCAGGCGCGATGACCACCTGGGATTTGCCCAGTGCCAATTGCTGTGGCTTTGCCTCCTTGTTGGCACAGCCCCAGAGGGATGCCATCTGACTGCACTCCTGAATGCTCTCTCTCTGCATCTTGGTATTTTCCTTAACAGTTATTAACATTAGTTTTTCCCCCTTTCTTAAGACAGGCCAGCGATTCTGTGTTTGTTAAGTCTTTAATGAAGGAGTTCCTGTACTCTGAAGGCACTGTCTTAACCTTTTCAGAAAATCTGGACCACATAAGGTAAATGACAACATCCATCTTTAAAGATAAAATGCTTGCCAACAGGAAAGGTCACACCTTATTAAGCTATAGGATGAAAGGCTGTACTCTTCCAATCATTTATCTACAGCAGCCTGTTCTGCTTTAGCCAAACAAAAGCATTTCACTTATAAAAAAACAAGGTTGTTGGGTAATTTATAGCTCATTAAAATTGATACCAGTTTACGAAAACTGCCTTGTACATCTTCGAGTGTTCTGTGGGCGCAACCTAGCCTCTGTCTGTGTCTTTTCCTCCTCAAATCATCTGTATCCCAGGCATTATCAATATTATTATGAAGTGCTATTCTAGAATCTACATAGACGCACATTTGGAGCTGTAAGCAAACAGATCCGAAGGGTTTTTAACCTCTGTTAAAGAGTTTTCTCTTTAACTCTTCTAAAACTTCTAAAAGTTTCTCTAAAGCTCTTCTGTGAAACAGTGTTTAACTCAGGATAGATTTGCAGCCCTGCTTCTGACTTTTTTTTACATTCCTCCATTCTGATCTCACAGCTTCTAGTCTCTAAGAGGCTCGCAAAAGATTCTCGTTTGGTGCTGCCTTGCCATTGTTCTGAACGGAATGAGCAGAGCTTGTGTAGGAGCTATCACGGCGTCACTTCTGCTTTTTCCTAAGTGTTACAGGACTGCAATTATGCACTTCGCCTCGTTCCCTCTGCAGACGTCCTGTCACTCCACTCTCCCGGCGCTACTGCCCCCTGCCGTCCAGCAGCTGGGGACGGTCCTTCCTTAGAATGACAAGACGCTGAGAGTCTAGCTCTAGGGTACCAGGTACTTAGAGAACACATGAATGGTTACAGTCTCCTGGAGAAGACACAGTGGACCAGAGACATGCTTTCTGTGTAGTTTTATATATACATATATGTATATGTGTAGTTTTATATGTATATATGTGTATATATATATTTCTTAAGTTGTATTGAAATATGGAACATTCATTTTCTATAATGACGCAGCTTGAAGAAACTGCAAAATCTGAACATACCCAGGTAGTGAGTCCAATATATACAAGATTAAGAAACTCCTCTGGAGTTCCTTACAAAACTGCCTATATGTATGATCCTGCAATCCCACTCCGGGCACATATGCAGAGAAAACCATAATTTGAAAAGATAATGCACCTGGATGTTCATTGCAGTACTATTTACAATGGCCAGGACATGGAAGCAACCTAAAAGTCCGCCAGCAGATGAATGGATAAAGGAGATGTAATATATACAATGAAATATTCTAAACCTTAAAAAAGAATGAAATAATGAATGAATTTGCAGCACCACGGATGAAACTAGAGATTATCATACTAAGTGAATTAAGTCAGGCAAAGAAAGACAAATATCATATGATATTGCTTATATGTGGAACCTAAAAAAAAGATACAAATGAAATTATATGCAAAACAGAAACAGACATAGAAAACAAATTTGTGAGTACCAAAGAGGAAAGTGGGGAGAGGCATAAACGAGGACTTTGGGATTAATACGTACACACTACCATATATAAAACAGATAAACAATAAGAACCTTCTATATGGCACAGGGAAATACACTCAGTATTTTGTAATGACCTATAAGGGAAAAGAATCTGTAAAGGAATATACATACTCTTTTATAGTTATATATATATATAGTTATTTACAACATTGTGAATTAACTATACACTTAAAAAAAAGTCCCTTGAGTAGTGCTGAAGCAAGGGTTAGTTTGGCTTGTTCGACCTTGATAAAATGGAATCATTCAGTATGTGATCTTCTGCTTCAGCCTTCTTTTTGCTCAGTGTTGTTTGCAAGATTCATTCACTTGCTGTCAATAGCTGCACATCATTCATTCTCAGTGCTGTAGAGACCCAATTGTGCGAATGTACCATTCATTTATTCCACATTTGTGGGGCATTTGGATGGTTTCCAGTTTTGAGCTAGCATTAATAGTGCTGGGAGTTACACTCGGGTGTGCGGGTTTTGGTGAAGAGATGCGTGCATTTCTGGTGGATGTATAGCAAGGCACGTGACTCCTGGCCACAGGGGATGCATATGTTCGGTGGTATTTGATACCTGCAGCTTCCCGAGTGGCTGTGCCGGATCGCCCTTCTCCCAGCTGGATGGTAGAGTCCCGGTGATTCCACACCCTTGCCAACACCTGGCACTCCCCCTCTTTTCAGTTCAGTCATTTCGTAGGTGTGCCGGGTGTTGAATGTCATCGTGTTTCCTTGATCGATTCGTATTTTAATTTATATTTGCATGGTTTAATTCTTATTTCTTGACGAGTGTTGAGCAGCTCTCCATACATTCACTGTCATTTGCATATCTTCTGTAGTGAAGATCTGTTCAAGTCCTTTACCCGTTCTTTGCCTGGTGTCTTTTGCATACACGTCCCCTGTAGCTCAAAGCATGGCAGATGCCTTAGAGAGAGAACGGCTGTGTGTTTAAGGTGAGTTTGCTTGCTTTGTTAGGTCTTTGTTTCAGTGAGACCCTAGGAGATTTCACTCTGCCCTTTAAAAGGCATTTATCTATAACCATGTGCTTAAGGGCCCTCAGGTTTTCACTCTGTCACACCAGTCACATAACTGTTACAAGTATTTCTCATTCATTTCTCTCCATCCTAGGGCTTGCCTGGATCAAGCCTGAACCTTGCCCAAAATCTAAAATGGCCCCCCAGAGGAAAAAATGGCTAGGGGCCGTATACTCTTTTTAGAACACTTCTTCCCTTCTTTCTGTTTTAGTTCTTAGTTGATTCAGGTGTCACTGCTTCTGCAGCTCTCTGATGCCTTTACAATGAAGACTTTTGTGATCTAGCCACATTTTTTCTAGTTTTTGCAGTAGGGACATTGGGTCTACTATATCCTACCAGAAAGTTCCCACAGCCATGTATTTTATTGACATGTTTTGGCATAAATTCCTGAGGGACTCCTTGTTTGTGCTGTGCTTAGCTGCTCAGTAGCATCTGACTCTTTAAGACCCCATGGACTGCAGTCCACCAGGCTCCTCTGTCCATGGAGATTCTCCAGCAAAGAATACTGGAGTGGGTTGCCATGCCCTCCTCCAAGGGATCTTCTCAACCCAGGGATTGAACCCAGGTCTCCAGCATCGCAGGTGGATTCTTAACCAATTGAGCCACCAGGGAAGCCCAAGAATACTGGAGTGGGTAGCCTATCCCTTCTCCAGGGGATCTTCCTGATCTAGGCATCGAACCAGGGTCTCCTGCATTGCAGGTGGATTCTTTACCAGTTGAGTTACCAGGGAAGCCCTTGACTCCTTGTTTGAAGAGAATCTATTTTGCTTAGCTTCCCTCATGACAAAAATTCATTATACTTTCATCTCATCAAATACACTGGATTTCTATAAAATTAATAAAATAAAAATTCTTACTTTGTTTAACATTGAGACATCTGTTAGTACTATTAACTTTGATCTCACAGGTAAGGGTTGGTTTTACCTGGTGGAACATAATATCCAGACACAAGGTTTTGATGAGTGACAAGGAGACTTTAAACGAAAGTTTCTCTGATTTATGAGGTATTTTAAAATTTATACTGTTTTTTTTTGCTGTAGGTCTTTTGGGCCTTGTTCAAGATTATCATCTCTAATGACAGCTCTCTATAGTGATGCCAACCTGTTTTTTATTTACCACTCCATCTTCAGGGACATTTCTAAACTTTGGAAACATCTGTGATGCCAGCTTTTGAATTTCCTTGCCTGATATTAGTAGTAATGGAGTTAGAGAAGAAATACATTTCAAACTGTATATTCCTTGAGGTCCATTTTTTCCTTCCTTATAACCCCACTGGGGTGGGACTGACATTTACTGAACATTCACCATGACTCTTGATGGGAACTGTAGAGGGCCCAGCACTTCATCTTCTCACAACAACCTTATAAGCAGAAGTTACCTTATTTTGTAGAAGTAGAAGCTGAATCGCAGAATCTATAAGCAGCTTGCCCAGTCACACCTGTCTCTGGCAAAAATTAAAGTTTACTTCATTTCTAGGTTTTTTTTTTTTTGGATGACTAATTGCATAAAATATTCAAACTTCCTTCATGGTGTTCTTAGCTGAGAGTTTTCTCTACATGTACAGATACATTTACATGGCTCTCGGAACTCTGAAATCATTACTTCAGCTGATCCTCACAGACACCATTTGTTGGAACAGCATTTTAAACCTCCTTGGCTTGTTGTCTTCCACTGCTGATCCCTTTCTAGACTTGCTCCTTCCACAAAACATATCTGCTCTGATGGTGCCCATCGCTCTTGCATCGAGAGTCCCTGAGAAAAGCCTCCTGGCCTCTATTTCACCCTGTCTTGCGCATCTCATGGGTCCATCTCAGCATCCACTCCACACAGACACCATGGCAACAGTCCTCTGAAACAAGTTCTATTTCAGTTAATGGACTAGGTTTCTGACTAGAAACTTACTATCACCTTTCTCTGTTTCATGTTGAGTATGCGTTGTTTTCAAAGCCTTGTTTCTTACATCCAGATGTTTTCTGGATTTGCCCTTTCTAACTCGCTTCTGTTGCCACCAGGCTGCGTGATCCCTTTAACTAAGATACGTGTGATGGCTTTCAACTTGTTTCCCGGCTCTAGACTCAGTCCACCCAGACTACTTCCGCCGCTTCTCTTACCTTGATTTCTCCACGGCTCTCTAGGGCCTTCTTACCTCATGTCTCATCACGACCTGACTGATTCTCCACACTGCCGTGGGGATTACCTTCCTAAAGTACAGTTATCCTGGAGGAATTTGAGAATCCAATCAAACTTCTCGGCATGGCCTATGGAGAATGACCTAATGTATGGTCTATTCCACAGATACATGAGTGCCTGCTCAAAGTCTGGCATGTGATAGGAGCTGGGCATTCCACACAAGATCCAGTTCCCTTATCTCTGTAAATATGGAGCCTCCAGTCACACTGAGCAACGTTTCAGGGTCTCACATATCCACTTTCTTTCAGGCTTCTAGCAGAACGCCTTGTCCGTTTTCAACTTATCCTTCATCACTCAGGTTAGAGATCCCCTCAACCAAGAAGCTCCCCATGACCACCTCTGAGTCTGGATGTTCTGGGGCTCCTCTGGTTAATTTCCGCAGGACAGCTATGATGTTCTTTGGTCATCTGCTGCTTTCCAGTCTAACTCGCTGGGTAGCTTGTTAGCTCGCTGAGCACAAGGATGATGTATTGTTCATCTCTGAGTCTCCAGGACCACGCACAGGGTCTGGTCCAGCTCTCTGCTGATGAGTGTTCATGCGCTCTTTCATCACGTCACTTTCCTCCTCAAGAGCATGTGGGTGCCTGCTTCCTCAGACGACTTGTCTTGAAGACGTTTTCCACAGCATCCAAATGAATTTCTCCACATTTACGCACAGGGGATATAACCCTTTTCTTACCTCCCATGCCATACCCCTTTTTAGTTTTGATTCCACCGCTCTGTGGCCCCAGGTACCCCACCTCCGACGCTGCTACCTCCCCCAATCCTCCCTGCCTTTCAAGGCCAGACTCTACGGGGTACTCACTGCGGAGCCCACTCTGCCTATTGTGAGCCACACCGGCCGCTCCCTTCTCAGATGTGCCCTCCTATCTGGTGTGCATGGAAGCATCCAGCCTCTGAGAAGCCTCAGTTCACCCATTATAGGGGAATGAAGGCACATATGAAGAACCCTATAAATATCTATTTCAATGTATTGAAATAGATAAAGAACTGAGTTCTTTAGCTCAGTTCTCATAGCTAAAGAACTGAGTCTTTAGCTATGAATAGCTGGCTTCCAGGAATTACAGGGAGAGCGAAACTTCTTGTGGGACTGATACAGTAGACATCTCAGCTTAATATACTTGAAAACGAGTTCTTATCCCCCTCATCTCAACCAGTAGCAAATCCTGTTAGCATTGCATCTGAGATCTACAGACTGCCTCCAGAATCTGACCCCTTCTCATCCCCTCCTCTATTAGTGGCCCAAGCCACCATCTTCCCTAGACTGTCCTAAGTTTCCCTAAGAGGTGTCCCTACTTTGGTCTTATCTCCTTGTCTCAACAGAGCAGCAGAAGGATCGTGGCGCTTGGCAATGGTGTCCATTTCACACAAAGAAGAAGCCAAGGGTCATATAGGGGCCCCCGCGACCCTCCACGATCCGCATCCTGGACCGCCGCCCTCCTTGCTCTGGCCCCCAGCCTCCTGGCTCCTCCCTGAGATTGCTTCAGGGGTCCCATCCCCACTTCCTTCATGTTTGACTCAGATGCCACTTCTTCAGCGAGCCTCTCAGGGCTGTCTAGTTAAAACTATAGCATCCTTTTGTTTGCCATCTCTTCTTCCTGTTTCCCTGTTTCATACATAAATAGTATTCCTTTTTCTTCCCCCAAGCACATTATATATTTTAGTCAGATTCCTTCCCTTCTCCATAAGTGTGCCAGCCGCACAAGGACAATGATCTTTGTTTGTTCACGACTCTATCTCCAGGGTCTGGAACAGAATCTGGCTTGTGGATATTGTATCACTAGCTTCTGAATGAACAGGAATTGTTTTGTGATTACGAAGGTACTAGCTGAGGGGACTTGATGTCTTTCTGTGGTGTATATCATAAGAGGAACAAAGCTGTGGGGACAGTTCAATCATCAGGATCCGTGATGTCCCCTGGGATTTTCTTTCAACGTGCATTAGGGAAAAGAACTGTCCCTGCAGATGAGAACAGGAGCCAGGATGAAGGACATCAGCTTGGCTTCTGAGCCTAGGTGCCTGCCAGAGCGGAACGGGGTGAGCTTGCTGCTCTGACCTCTGTCTAGACAAAGAGCTGAGGATTCCAGGACTTGGGGGTTTCACTGACTCGCTGTATGTTTATGCACTTTGCTTCCCTGCCCTCACACATTTCTGTTCTTACCAAGAACACCTCTAGACCTAACAGAAGAATTGTAAAAGTGCAAAGATATATTTAGAACTGAAAATACACACTTATTGGAATTTAAAAAATTGCTCACCACTGTCAATTGCCAGGAAGAGGGCAGTGTAGACGCTGTTGTGGACGAATGGGGACTCGCGGTCCAGCACTGCCGTGGTGTCAACAGTCCCGTTGATGGGGTTGATATTCAGCCAGCCTGCTGGATCCTTGTAAACAGAATACCTGAAAAAAAAAAATCCCCAAACAATGACACATTATATTCAAAATAGGTTCAAAAAATGTTCACAGAGTGCTGGGCACAAGCGCCCATGCTAGCTGCCAGATAATTTTTAATACAAATCCAAAAACATCATTAGAGTGCAGTTGTTCATCCAGAAAGTAATGGCTGACCATGAACTCTGGGCTATCTCTGTGCTGAGTGTTTTGTACATGCACCTCCTTTATTCCTGGTGACAAGCCTGGAAGGAAGGAGCTCATGTCTGCCCAGCTTCACAGTGGCAGGGTTCACAGCCTGTCTCTTGAGTTCAAGTCCAATCTCCCTCCACCTTTTACACCTTGGATGCATCTCGTATGCAGACCAGCTGGGAGAAGCACTGTCATGAAGGTACAGGCAGGGCACATGGACGCCTGGGAGAAAAAGGATCATCTGTGATGGAGGGTAACCGTGGGGTCCTCACAGAGGATGCGGCATCTGAACTGAGACAGATGGAATGGGGGGATGTTGTCAGGGAATGGGGGGATGTTGTCACAGAATGAGAGGACAGACACATAGGGGAAAGAAGAATATGAATTAACATGGAACAGAGATAGGCACTAAAATACTAGTTTCACAGTAGCAAGGATATCTGTTTACTGTCAGGACCCCATCTCCTGGAACACTGCTTAGCACATATAAGACACTCAATAGACAGTTGTTGAATAAATAAATATTTAGGGACCGGAAGGTAGATGGTTGTGGTTGGAACATAGCTTCTCCAGGGGAAACTGAAAGGAAATGAATTTGGAGGGACAAAGTACAAAGAACCTGAATCATTTAAGAGGTTGGAATTCTAGATATACGGAAACCATCAAAGAATTTTAAAATGTTCTATACACATTCCTTTGTTTAAAATAGATAATCAACAAGGGCCTATTGTATAGAACAGGGAACTCTGCTCGATGTTCTGTAATCACCTAAATGGGAAAAAAAATTGGGAAAAGAATAGACGCGTGTTTATGTATCACTGAATCGCTTTGTGGTGCGCCAGAGACTAACGCGACATTGTTAATCAACTACACTCCAACACAAAATAAAAATTTAACAGAATGCTCTTATTCTTTTTGAGGCTGTTATAAAAGTAACACATGCTCATCGTAAGAAGTGCAAGCAATAGAAAGGCACAGTAAGCAAGAAATGAGAGTCTTGTCTTGTTTGTCTTTGAAAGAGAGTCTTGTCTTTGACCCGGGTGGCCAGGGAAACGTGGGCAACTAAGAGGATGCTAGATGCTAGAGACCTTATGATTGCCTTATTTCTCTATTATTAAACTACAGGCTGTAGATTTCTTAGTTTTGCTGAACTTTGGCCATTTTAAACCAACTTGTATATTAAAGAAAAAACAAGTAGGATGTTTTATTTTTTTTTTAATTTAGCACTTTGACTTTTTGCCAAGGAAAACAGTAAATATTATTCCAGTGGGAAAGCAAACCAACTCAAAACAAAAACAACTCCACCCCCTCACCTCCCACAAAACACACACCTGGAGAGATAAATGCCTTTGCCAAGGCCAACGGCTAGTGTGCAGCAATGTTGGGATCTGAACTTTGAGCCAAGACCCTGCCCTTAACCTCCACACAAGCTCTGCCCAATTGCACATGTTGTCAGCATCACGGGGGAGTTAAAGGTATAGACTTCGGAGTGAAGAAGACTCGGATTCTCCGTGAGTCCATTTCCTCCTCTGTTAGGTGAGACGATCCCAGTGGCCTTAGTGGCGGCTGTGAGAGTCGAGCGAGGCCCGACTCCAGGGGGCCGCTGTGCGCGCCAGTGCAGGGGCCACTGGCCAGGCCCAGTGCGCTCTCTGGATGTGACCCACCGCGTCTCCTGGAGTGTTCTGGAAATGCGTGACTTGGTGAGCCCTTGGGAAACAAGGCTTTGAAGCTGAAACAGTGACGGCGAACAGATGGAGAAAATGAACGAGGCTAACGGAGGTTTTCTCACCATTCTCAATGCCTCAGTTATCATTTCCATATTTCTTCAAAACAGAAGAAATGTATATATTACTCCTGAGAGTGAACTGCTTTAAAAACACACGCCTTTCAGTTTGATAGTAATTTCCACTTCCCCCTGGCAAGATGTTATCTGCTAAGACCCATCTGAAATGTGTCCTCTGCCCGCCTCCCACCGCCCCCACTGCTTTGAGTCCCCCGGTTAGAAGGGTTAGTCACTCCATCCTCTCGTCCTTGCTGGGCACACACCTGGATGAAAATGCCTGTCAGAGCGGCGTATGGGCCCTCATAAGTCTGCCCCTTCTGCAGTTTCTCAAGGTCTTCAGTTTCTAGTGTCAGGATGAGGTTCGAGTTGGCTGTGTTACTGCTTGCTGTACCCGGCTTTGTGCTCACCATTCACAGTGGGTGCCCCAGTGACTTCTGCACGTCACAGCAACCTGATGAAGTGGGTATCATCCCTCTCTGAAGATGAGATAACCAAGACTCAGAGAGGCGTAGCCACTTGCCCAAAGCGGCACAGCTAAGAAGCAGCCGAGATGGAATTCAGCACGAGTGTGCCAGGCTCCTGGCACTGGAGCCTAACCAGGATACAGTGTGTCCATGCCCAGGACCAGGCGCTGGCCGCTCTGCATTCCCTGGGTGGAGTGGAGTGGCTGCCTGTTGGATGTTACTTCATTCTTTCCTTTTCGGTTGGAACATCAAGCAAACAGAAAACACGAAGAATGGTGACATTTGTTTCCCATCTTACAGGGTAACAAGTTCATGGTTGACCCAGGAGAGATTTGTGGCGCTTCAATATATCTGAAGTCATGAAAAATTTAAATGGACTGTACTTTGTTTCCTGATTACTTAACTCGGAGTTTAGATTGTAAATAAAAAAACTGAATTAAGTAATCTAGCGCTCCACGTTGGCTAAGAACGCTCTTTCACTCTCCTGTCTTTGTTTGTGGTCCTCCGCTGCCACGGTTTTGCACTATAATCAGCATGTTGGCTTTCTGTGTAGGGAAGAGTTATACTGAATAAAAAGCTTACAGAGGTTGGTTGATTGGAAGCTGTCCCCCGAGAACAATGCCCAGTGGTTTAGGTCTGTTGCTGCTGCTGCTGCTAAGTCGCTTCAGTCGTGTCCAACTCTGTGCGACCCCATAGACAGTAGCCCACCAGGCTCCCCCGTCCCTGGGATTCTCCAGGCAAGAACACTGGAGTGGGTTGCCATTTCCTTCTCCAATGCAGGAAAGTGAGAAGTAAAAGTGAAGTCGCTCAGTCGTGTCCGACTCTTAGCGACCCCATGGACTGCAGCCCAGCAGGCTCCTCCGTCCATGGGATTTTCCAGGCAGAGTACTGGAGTGGGGGCCATGCCTTCTCCGGTTTAGGTTTGTACCTACCACATTCCCAGTGAAAGCAAGAGCTTGAGTGTTTTTACAGGATAATACCCCGCTATTTTATTTTCTTTGAAAAATAACCAGGTCTGGGAGCTTGCCTGGTGGTTCTGTGATAAAGAATCTGCCTGCTAATGTAGGAGACACAAGTTTGATGCCTGGTCCCGGAAGACCCCATGTGCTGAAGAACCAGGATCCCATGTGCCCCAACTATGGAGCCTGTGCTCTGGAGCCCAGGAGCTGCAACCACTGAGGCCCTCTCACCCTCCGGTTCCACAACGAGAGAAGCCACCGCAACGGGAAGCCTGAGCGCTGCAACTAGAGTAGCCCCCGCTCGCCACAATCAGAGAAGAGCCCATGTAGCAGTGAGACTGAGCACAGCCAAAACTAAATCAATCAATAAAAAATTATGTATGTATGAACAAGCAACCAGGTCTCCACCGCTGTTCTGTTTAACTGCAGGCCTGCTGGGCCCCTTGCCCTCCTCTGTTAGCTGATGGACTTTCTCTGTTGCCTCTTCCCACCGAGATGTTGGGGAGGTCCGCCTGGACCCCAGATCTCCTGGATGTCCCTCTTCCTGCATCTACTCAGGTTTACAGCCGTGGAGAGGGCAGGGTGGGGTCATTCTATTTACTGAGAATTCCCGAGTGCCCAGTGCTGTTTTCTCTGAACCCACGGCCTCCAAACTCAGAGCTTGTGGAAGCCCCTCGAGGTAGCTGTGCCCCTCCTCAGCTCTGGAGGATCTACCCTCGAGGGGAAGAAAGCCCAGCACTCATCACCCAAGCTGCCCTCCCACCTCCTGGCCGACGAGCCCTTGAGACTGACTGGCCAGGCACTCTATGTGCGTTTCTGCATTTTCAAAGCCGTCTCTTTAATAACCTTTTGGCGCAAGAATACTCGTGTGCAAGACGTTTTCTGTGCTTCTAGGCCTGAAAAATGCACATGCCTTATTAAATTGGAATTTCCAGGCAATTTGTCTGTGATGTGAACTTTGCTTGTATAAGGGAAGAAAAATCAAATTAAAGAACAAGACTCCTTTCAGCCCGTGTGTAGCTTCACAGGAGCTGCTCGTGAGCTTGCCGAGGCTTGGCCTTTTCCAGGTGTCAGTGTCAAAGATGCAGGCCAGGCTGATCGGTAGATCAGGCCAGTGGGGAGGCGGGGCGGGGGCATCTAACCACGCTCCAGGCCTGCATCGTCCTGGGAAGCGGGCTTACTCTGGTCAGGGCCCTGGCAGAGCACGGAAGGAAGCTTCCAGGCCAGAGGACTTCCAAGCCCGAGGCCCAGCTCTCTGGGGGCCTCAGTGCTGGTAAGAAGGAGGGAGAGACTTTGACAGGACCACTCTGCAGGCTTCCTGGGTTCACTTCCACCACACTGAGGATGCATATTTGTTCAGCATGGGATAGCAAAATCCTTGCTTTTATTTTAGACTTAAAAATATTACAAAGTAATTATCCTCCATGGAATCTGGTCCCATCACTTCATGGGAAATAGATGGGGAAACAGTGGAAACCATGTCACATTTTGTTTTTTTGGGCTCCAAAATCACTGCAGATGGTGATTGCAGCCGTGGAATTAAAAGATGCTTACTCCTTGGAAGAAAAGTTATGACTAACCTAGAAGGCATATTAAAAAGCCAGAGACATTACTTTGCCAACAAAGGTCCGTCTAGTCAAGGCTATGATTTTCATGTGGTCATGTATGGTTGTGAAAGTTGGACTGTGAAGAAAGCTGAGCACCAAAGAACTGATGTTTTTGAAGTGTGGTGTTGGAGAAGACTCTTGAGAGTCCCTTGGACTGCAAGGAGATCCAACCAGTCCATTCTGAAGGAGATCAGGTGTTCTTTGGAAGGAATGATGCTAAAGCTGAGACTCCAATACTTTGGCCACCTCATGTGAAGAGTTGACTCATTGGAAAAGACTCTGATGTTGGGAGGGACTGGGGGCAGGAGGAGAAGGGGACATAGAGGATGAGATGGCTGGATGGCATCACTGACTCGATGGACATGAGTCTGAGTGAACTCTTGAATTGGTGATGGACAAGGAGGCCTGGTGTGCTGCAATTCATGGGATCACAAAAAGTCGGACATGACTGAGTGACTGAACTGAACTGAACTATCCTCCAATTAAATAAATTAGTTTTAAAATTTTGCAAAGTAATATAGCTCCTCACTTAATTCCAGCCCAATGGGCCCCTTACGTTAAATGAAATACCCTCTTGGGTGATTCAAATCCACCATTTTATTTATAAACAGAACTGGAGAGAATTCCTGGCAGAAGGCAGAGAATTCCCGGCAGTGTGCTGGCATAGCTCATGTAGCTGTGGCTCTGAATACGTACTTCACGTCTCCTGACAAAGCACACAGAGGAGGCTGGAGGACATGCGGTCCCAGAGTCCAGGCTCAGATACACAACACAGGCTGGCACAGGGTTCTTGGAGAGATGGGGACGGTGCTCTGTCCTGCTCCACAGGAACCAGGGCCCAGGAAGGCGATCTCGGTAACAGGAAGGACGTTCCCTGGATGGTGAGATGCCACAAAGGGAAAACGTGGACAGAAAGAGCTGCCCGGTGAGTGGCCTAGGCAGGACATCATAGAGTTGGGGAGGTGGAGGTAGAGCTTGCCCAGCCTAGCGTGAGGCGATGACCTTCCACGAGGACAAGGGGAAGAGCTCCCGACACCTATAGGCTCTTCCCTGGACTGCCCTGCCAGGCATCCAAGAGCCCCTGGTGGAGTCCTGAGGTCCTCCTGCATGAGGTGCTATGAGATTACAATTCTACCATCACACTCTCCTGGCAGTTGCCATCTTGCGATGGCAAATGGACCAAAGCTTAGTTGGTTCCTTACAGACATTCTGACCCTTGTTGTTGTTTAGTAGCTCATTTGTGTCCGACTCTTTGCGGCCCCAAGGACTGCAGCACACCAGGCCTCCCTGTCCATCACCAACTCCCAGAGCTTGCTCAAACTCATGTCCATTGAGTCTGTGATGCCATCCAACCATCTCATCCTCTGTCATCCCCTTCTCCTCCCGTCTTCAATCTTTCCCAGATCAGGGTCTTTTCCAATGAGTCGACTCTTTGCATCAGGTGGCCTAAGTATTGGAGCATTAGCTTCAGCATCAATCCTTCCAATGAATTTTCAGAACTGATTTTCTTTAGGATTGATTGGTTTCATCCCCTAGCAGTCCAAGGGACTCTCAAGAGTCTTCTCCAACACCACACTTCAAAAGCATCAATTCTTTGGCACTCAGTCTTCTTTATGGTCTAACTCTTACATCCATGCATGACCACTGGAAAAACCATAGCTTTGACTCGACAGACCTTTGTTGGCAAAGTAATGTCTCTGCTTTTTAATATGCTATCTAGGTTGGTCATAACTTTTCTTCCAAGGAGTAAGCATCTTTTAATTTCATGGCTGCAGTTACCATCTGCAGTGATTTTGGAGCCCAAGAAAATAAAGTCTGTCACTGTTTCCATTGCTTCCCCATATATTTGCCATGAAGTGATGGGATGCCATGATTTTAGTTTTTTGAATGTTGAGTTTTAAGCCAGTTTTTTCACTGTCCTTTTTTACTTTCATCAAGAGTCTCTTTAGTTCTTCTTCGCTTTCTGCCATAAAGGTGGTGTCATCTGCATACCTGAGGTTATTGATATTTCTTCCATCAATCTTGATTCCAGCTTGTGCTGGACTACCATGATGACAAACAACGTACAGCCCACCCCAGGAGCTCCCTTCCCACCCTTCAGTGGACCCGGGTGGGCTTGCTGTGAATGCATTATCTGCTCTGTCATAGGAAGCAGGCAGTGAGATCATTAGCAAGTAACTTCTGCTTCGACCACTGCGGGCCTGACTCTTTGCTTCTGTTCTGCCTGCTACTGCCAGTTCTTCAAAGAGCAGCCAATTGAACATTCACCATTTTTCTTTTTAAAAAAATTTCCTTATTTATTTTGGCTGTGCTGGATCTTTGTTGCTGTGCACAGGCTTTCTCTAGTTGCAGCGGGCAGGGCCTTCTCTCTGGTGGCAGTGTTCAGGCTTCTCTTCTGAAGCATGGGCTCGAGGGCCCTCGGGCTCACCAGCTGTGGGGCAAGGGCTCCGTTGCTCTGCGTCATGTGGAATCTTCCCAGACCAGGGATGGAACCCCTGTTCCTTGCATTGCAAGGTGGATTCTTAATCACTGGATCACCAGGAAAGCCCTCAAATTCACCATTTTCAATTTGTATCTCATATGAGTGAGTTCCTGCTTAGAATCCTCCAATAACTTCCCACTGGGTGCAGAATAAAATCCAAACTCCTGATCATGTCTTGCAGGCTTTGCCTAACTCTCTACTCTCCTTTCATCTGTCTCATTCGCCTGTGTGTCTGGTGCCTAGAAGAGTACCTGGCACACATGACGCAGGCACTCAGGGGTTGGATGGATGGATGAATGAATGAAAGAACAAGCCTTTTTCAACATGGTTTGACTGACCCAGGCCTGAGCTCCCACGACACTCACTCGGAGATGTTAGGTGACCAACTTGAAACGAAGCAGCCTATCTTTCTTTGATTTCCAGGACAGAGGCTGGATTTCTTCCGGGCTCTGCAGGCATGTAGATATGCTAGTCCAGTGTCCTGTGGCTCGTGAGAACCCCCCACCCCCACCCGGCTCATGATTATCCAACTTTACTAACACTTATTAGCATTAACAATAAGTAATACTTATTAGAAAGCTGAAAAGCAAAATAAAACCAAGTAGTCTTGGTGTTTCAGAGTGAGACGGATCAAGCCCCCAGTGGCGTGTGGCCATACTGGAGGCCTCTCCTCCCAGGGCTGTGCAGCTTCCAGGGCGAGTTCCATGTCTGTCTGTCAAAAGGACGGTGTGGTGGTGTCTGCGCCAGGTGCTGTTTCCAGGGTGGGTTGTCTTGAAGAAACATGCTCGCTGGGAGAGCAAACCCAGATGTCAGAAGACCAGCAAGGCAAAGCAAATCCCCACTGTATTTGTTCTCAGACTTTATTTTTATTGGGTGATTAATTGACAGGTCATGCTTCTGCTTAGCACCTGAACATTTCAGCTCAGCTCAGACCAAGTCGAGGAGAGGTGTTGGCGCTTTTGAGTGTTGATGAGTGAGGTTGTGGCAGAGACTGCAGTGGGATAGATGGATGGCGGAGATCAGCTTCATGCCTTGAAGGTCAGTGAGCACCACCTGGCAAGCTGCCACCGAGGAGGTTCCTACCAGTGCCTGCTTAGGGGACAGGCCTTCTCCCTCTGCTGGAGACCAGCGGTGAGCGATCCCAGACATTGTTTCTTACCGAGGCTGGGCTGTGGGAGACCCACATGGTTCTGGGGAGGAGCTGAGAGGGTCTGGGCTTCGTGCGGAGAGACCTGGCCCAGAGCACATCTCCACCTACCTTGGCCTGGCCTGTGGTCTGGAGGAGCCATCCTCTAGCAGCTGACTCTGTTGGCCCCCATGAGGGAAGCCCTGGCCCCCCAACCCCCACCAGCCCTGGGCACTGATGCCCTACATTTTTGGAAGACCTGCTAGGAGCCCAGAGGTCTGCTGGGCATGGGGGAGGCTGTAGTGAGCAGAGCAGGAAGCTCCCGCCCCGAGGAAGACTTTCACCAAGGGGGTTCATCCCTGGACACTGCATTGGCGCTCGACGGGGGGAGTGCTCAGAGGAGGGGCTGTCCTCCCTTCCCAAGTCCAGGGCTCTGTCTTGTGTCTGGTCCATTGCAGGCCTTAGTCAAGGATGGGTGGGCGAATGAGCAGACACCAGTGTGTGAAAAGTGACTAGGAGGCAAATAGGTACAGAATTCTGAGGAGTCAGTGTCCCGGGATTTGCAGGGTGGGTGAAGGTGGCCGTGCACCTGGTCCATGAGGGACGATGGGTAGTGCCCCGACGGGGTCAGCTGTGCGGAGTCACAGAGCTTCTGACAAGGGGGACGACACATCTCGGGCCTCTGAGCCTCCCACTGCCTGGGGCCGCCAGCTGTTTCCACATTCATGCCTGTAGACCTCCACCCTCCCTGCCTTCATTTCAGCCACTGGTTTCCACCGGGAATTTTGTCCCCAGCTCTCTGCTTGGCTGGCTCCTTGCTACTCTTCAGACCTGAGTTCAAATGTCGCCTCCTCCCTCCCACCCATTTCAGGGGCTTCTCCCAGGGGCTCCCCAGTCCATCATGCTGTTTCCTCTCCTGCAGGCTGTATGCTGCACTCCGTTAACACGGTTAAGCATTGATTTACTTGCTCACTGCCCATCTCCCCACTGGAATATAAGCTCTGCAAGAGGACAAAGGCTAGGCATGGCCCAGCTAGCGGTGTAAGTTTAGGAACTGTTTACTGAGTCAGTATGGAGGCACTGAGGCAGAACATAAGAAGAGCAGTCAGCCCGTCTAAAACATTTACTTTGAGCCTTGTTTTATATCAGAAGCAATATTTACAATGGATATTTCTCAAGGGTCTGCTGCAGCATTTAAAATTTCCTGTAACCCTCTGAGATAGTCCGTATGAGACACTTTTACTCATTTTATACATTTTCTTGTCTGAATTCTAGAAAATGAAAACTTAACGCTTTCTGGATGAATCAACCTCTTCTAAGTTGACTTCCCAAAAGAATCAAAGAAAGCCCAGGTAATTCTTTGCACTTGTCTTGATTGTTTGAATGTTTAAAAGAACATCACTGGTTTGTATTCCCACCAACAGTGTAAGAGGGTTCCCTTTTCTCCACACCCTCTCCAGCATTTATTGCTTGTAGAATTTTGGTTCAATGCAGGATACAGGATGCTTGGGGCTGGCGCACTGGGATGACCCAGAGAGATGGTATGGGGAGAGGGGTGGGAGGGGAGTTCAGGATTGGGAACATGTGTACACCCATGGCGGATTCATGTTGATGTATGGCAAAACCAATACAGTATTGTAAAGTAAAAAAAAGTAAAATTAAAAAAAAAAGAAGTGAAAAAAAAAATAAAAGAACATCACACAAGCTTTTTGAGTCTGAACTTTTTCATCCAATTGTGATTAAAAGAACATCTTGGTTTAGCCAAGAAGGAAGCTTTGTCTCCAACTCTGCCAGTTCCCAAAACAACATTCTTAGAAGGAATGAAAATCCCTTTTGTCTCCAACTTTGGCAGTTCCCAAAACAACATTCTTAGAAGGAATGAAATCCCTTGAAACTCTGTATCCTTTGATCTAGAAATTCCTTTGCCAATAATTTAGCCAAAAAACAGGAAGGCAGCAATTTCTAAAATTTGGGAATGCTGGGTTAATAAAATCAAAGCTAGTCCCTCCTTTGCAGGACTTCTCAGAGCCTTGAAAATATATATTCATACTGTGGATATCCCAGAAAGGGTCTCAGAACAAAGTATTACTCAAACTTATTTGCCAGAGTTACTCAGCTACAAGAATGTTTCTTCCATCACTGCTGAGTGCAGAAAAATATAAAAAATACCAGGTAACTGTCTATCAAGGGGCTTCCCAGGGGGCACTGATGGTAAAGAACCCAGCTGCCAGTGCAGGAGACATAAGAGATGCAAGTTTGATCCCTGGGCTGGGAAGAGTTTGGAGAAGAGAATGGCAACCCACTCCAGCGTTCTTGCCTGGAGAATCCCATGGACAGAGGAGGCTGGCAGGCTACAGTCCATGGGGTCGCAGAGTCGGACACGACTGAAGCGACTTAGCACACATGCGCACAACTGTTTATCAAAAGTGATTGGTTACCCAGCCAACAAAGCACTAAGCAGACCTTAAAAGGTCAGAGAGACACAGCACAGCAGGATGACTGTATTCAAGAAATGCAGATGGCGGTGAAAACCTCACCCACATGCTATAGAGGCTCATGTGTAGAACAGAGAATGCCCACAGGCTAACGCAGGAGGTGCTCACTGCCTCCTTCTCACAAACGTCAGTAACAACTTTCCTCTGGAGTCCAAGGCCAGCTTCAAAACCCCTCTCCCCACCGTACCCTGCGTGCCAAGCCCTTTATCACACTGCTGGGCTCGTAGTCCCCCTTGGAAGGGGATGTTAGTGGCAGCCACATTAAGAATAATGGCAATGATGATAACAGTGATAGAATAGAAGATAATATTAACACTTACTGAGCACTCACTTTGTGCCAGAAACTTCCTCAGTGCTTCACACAGGTCGACTCATATTACCCTCACAAATAGCTTCATGGGGGTTGGGATACTGCCCCATTGTACAATTGGGGGCGCTGAGGCACAGAGAAGCTATGTGATTTCTCCAGGTCACACAGCAGGTAAGTAATAGATCCGTCCAGTCCCAGGATCCCACTCTGGGCTGAGATGCCTCCCTGTCTGACTTTGGCCTTAAGAGTAGCTGTGCCTGTGTCTGGCTAGTTGGATTTGCATTTTTCTTATTTTTTCATATCAGGATTTCTAAAACTTCTACCATGAGCCTATAATCTTTTTGCAATAAAGTCTTTTTTTCTTTCAATAAAAGCTAATAATATAAAGATGTCTTCCTTGACACCCCCATATCTCAATTTCCCTCTTGGCAAAGTCAGAGTTTCTCTCCTCTGTGCAACCTTACTGCTATAGAAGTATAATATATATGTGGTCTGTGTGTGTCTACAAAAAAATATATGTATTAACTTCTACTAAACAGTGTACTAGGGGGTTTGAGCTTGGTACAATAAGGCTGGGAAATAAAAAGCATGTAGATTAGACAGGAATAAGTAAAAGTTCCTCCATGTGCAGATGACATAACCAGGTATAAAAACCTGAAGGAATTTAAAAATTAATAACATGAATGTTACTTTGGCATAGTTACAAAGTGCAAGGTCAATACACAAAATTCACTTGTATTTATGTACTAGCAAATAGTAATTGGAAATAAAATGTAAATAATAGCATTTAGGGTAGTCAGGACCTGTAAAATTCTTAACAAAATATATGCAAGATCTATATCCTGAAAACTAGAATACATTGCTAAGACAGATTAGGGAAGTCCTAAATGAATGGATATACCATGTTGATGCTACAAAACTAAATACTGTGAATTTAGGTGAATTCCCCCCAAAGTTATTTGTAGATTTAATACAATATTAATAAAAAATTTAGTTTTTTGCATAAAATATTTATATATGTATTATACATGATATGTAATACTATATATGGTGTAGGGACACACATACAATGTATTAATTACACACCTGTTAGGGTTTCCCTGACAGCTCAGTTGGTAAAGATCCGCTTGCAATGCAGGAGACCCTGGTTCGATTCCTGGGTCAGGAAGATCCCCTGGAGAAGGGATGGGCTACCCACTCCAGTGTTCTTGGGCTTCCCTTGTGGCTCAGCTGGTAAAGAATCCGCCTGCAATGCAGGAGACCTGGGTTCAATCCCCTGGAAGACCTGGGTTCTTCCCCTGGGGAAGATCCCCTGGAGAAGGGAAAGCCTACCCACTCCAGTATTCTGGCCTGGAGAATTCCGTGGACTGTATAGCCCAGGGGGTCACAAAGAGCTGGCCATGATTGAGCGACTTTCACTTTCACTTTATGTATTGAATATCTGTGTTCCCTCACCTCTCCCCTAATTCACATGGTGAAGTCCTAACTCCCAGTGTGGCTGACTGTGCGGACGGGGCCTTAAAGGACATAATAAAGGCTAACCGAGGTTGCAGGGTGGGGCCATGCTCTGACGGGATTAGCCACTGTATTCTTATTAGAAGGAGAGGCCTGAGTGCAACCCCTTTCCACTCTGTGCACGGATGGAGGAGAGGCCACATGAAGACACTGCGAGGAGGGGGCCGTCCTCCAGCCAGGAAAAGGGCTTTCACGAGAAACTGTGTCCACCAGAACCTCGATCACGGACCTCCAGCTTCGGAAGTGTGAGAAGTAAGTGTCTCCTGTCTTAGTCCCCCAGTCTGCAGTAGTCTGCTAGGAGCCCTAGCAAAGTGACAAAACACTAGACAGATATTAGGCTGGACCAAAAAGCTGCCTTTTTAGTGGTCAAAACCCATCAAATATCAGCAATTTCATATGGCCCAACCTAATCATAAGTGTATAGACCATAAAAAGACACATCCTAATTGTGTGCTTCCCCCTAGTGGACACACTTCTTTGTGGTCTGGGAGACACGTCTTGTTTATCTGTGCTTTTGCATCTCCCAGGGTATCTGCTGGCCTTTGGTAAACACTGGTGACTGATGAGTAAATTACCCAGATGAACATTTTGAATTCCTGTTCCAACAGAAGACTTAATATAGTTATATCAGGCTACCTCTCTCATTAAAAAGAATTACCTTGCACTTATCAGCAGGAGCTATTGAACTGTTTGCCAAGACCTTTACTTCTCACTTCGTAGTAACACAAAATAAATGTGTCTTCATAACACACACACACACACACACACACACACACGTGTGTGCGCGCATGCACCACACAGGCCAGTGTCTTCCAACCCGTGAGTCACACCACTCACACACTGGCTTGTGGGGCCAGAGGGTGAGAGCGGATGGGCTGGGAGGCAGAGAGTGAGTGGGGTGTGGTGTCAGCACCCACCCGATGTCCTGATCCCTCTCTTAATGCACCAGGTCTGCTCCTGCCCATCCAGACCACAGCCTTGGGGCGTCTGTGCATGTGCTGCTGGGCCCCTGGTCTGGGAGGAGCTGGGGCTCTGGGTACCATCACAATTCTAAAAGCTTGTGCTGTGCAAGAAAAAATGAAAAGCATCTTCCAAATGTACGAGTCAAAATTGACAGTTAAACTAAATCCCTGAATCTCAGAAAGTCCCCCCAAACAAAAAAACCAACCAACCAACCAAACAAACAAAAAAAACCCAGCCAAATTAGCAGATGCAGGAAAAGGCTGCTGTCTCCCTAAACCATGAGGCTTACTCCCTGGCTCTCTCACTGTGGACCACTGAGCCAGGCTGCTGGCTGGTCCCTTTGAGATGCCTGTCGTTCCAAATCTGGTCAGTCTTTGGGCCTCATGTCCCTATCACATGCTCTCTTGGAAAACTATTCCAAGCCTTCTCCAACCTTTGAACGTAATTCTATCTTTCAGGGCTTCTAATGTCAATTTACTAACATTCTTGGCTTTTAAAATCTCCTACATTGATATTTTATTTTGAAGAATTGAGTATTTTTCCTTCTGAATACGGCAAGGTTGGAAGCTGCTTCCTTGAATGCCCACCACTACAATGTTAGTCTGTCGGGGAGACAGGTAGATTTGCAGTATAGTGAGTGGAAGAAAACAGTAGAATCTGGGTGAGGGGTGGATGAATGCTCACTGCAAATTATTTCAACATTTCTGTGCATTTGAAACTTTCATAAAGTTTATGGCAAAAAAGGATGAATGTGTCTTTTCTTGAGATAGTAAGCATATCCCTGTCTTTCTAAAAAGACCAAAAACCTAAGGAGGTCATACACTGTGTGACTTCATTCATATGAAATATCCAGTCTAGCCAAATCCATAGAGACCAAAAATAGATTAGTAGTAGATGAGTAGAAAGATTAGTGGTTGCTATGGCAGAGGAGAGGCAGAATGGAGGTGATGGTTAAGGAGAATAGATTTCTTTCTGGGGTAAAGAAAATGTTCTAAAATTGATTGTGGAGATGGTTGCACAACTCTGTGAATATACTAAAACCCACTGAATTGTATATTTTAAAATGGTAGATTGTGGGGTTTGTGAATTATGTCTCAATAAAGCTATTATATGCAAGAGAAACATCTTCAAGGAAGCAAGCTCTCCATGGTTTCCTAGGTGATAGAAGCACAGAAAAATGACAAAAACCAAACATCCTTTTCATGGTGTGCTTCAGCATATTCTACTAATGAATTGCAGAGGACCCCCAAATTACAGGGTATTTTGATGCTGTTTCATTTTTGTCTGCTTGACATATGCTGAGTCAAACAAAGAACTCTCTAAGGCTCATCTGTGGGGTCGTTAGTCTTACTTGTAATGACTGTAGCAGAAGGGGCCAAGGTAACTAGTCGCCTGGTGAATGAATAATGAAGGAATGAGTGAGCAAGCTTTTCCTATCGACTCACGTCACTGTCTTTGAATGAAGGCTTCACTTAGTCTTGCTCATGAAGGTTACAGCTGTTTCTTCACGCTATCAAGGATTCTTATTTTCTCTCAAACCCAAACAGGAGACCAGGTCTTGTCACCAAATTGTCCTGGTGACAATACTGCCGACTGGAGTTCTGGTTTCCCGTCTAACAAAGGGCAGGTTCAAGGATGGTCTGGAAGCTTCTTTCTAACACTAGTAAGTTATGACAGTCTTTGCCCAAACAATAGCTATTCTGGATGAGCAAAAGTTGTAAATTCTTCCTGGTGGGCACATTCACACTGAAGTCCTGGGAGTTTCTTCCATGTGACAAGTGACATTTTACAAGACAGAGTAAATGCAGAGAGTGAAAAGGCAGTCATTAAAAGGTGAGAAAAATAAACAGCTGGTGAAGAATGCCTGTATAAATTGCTCACTCTGACTTCAGGGGGATAATTTTTTTAAAGAAAGATCATGAGAAGTAGATTTATGTCCCCAGATCCAATGCAAATGCAGGATTTGCACAATAACCATTTATCAGTTCCCAAAGATCTGATTTATGGCCCCACAGCCCTACTTTGTATTCTGACGGGCTCAGAAAGTTAACTGACAACACAGAAAGAAATATCCTCCAACTCATTGCAGATGACGGGTTATAAATGAGCACAACTTGATTTTCTGCTTTGGAAAATTAGTGTTTTGAAACTCTCATTAGAAATTAGTCGTTAAAGCTGTGCCCAGACTTGACTGTTTGGCCCATTGCTTTATTGTTGCTTTAGTCATTTAATTTGCTGACAGCATTGGGCAGGGAAACCACTGCCTTTGCTGTAGAACATTCTAGGTTGACGTCTTTGTCTAGATTCAACACCATGTCTCCAGACAGGCTGTGCCCCTGCAGAGACTGCGCCTGTGTAGGGCAGCTGGGTGGCATAGAACTGGTATCCGCTTTGCAGGAGGCGCTGTGCTGGCCCAGGGCGAGTAGACAGAGGGGAGACTTGACTCCTGATCCTTCTCCCCAGATATTAGTGGAGAGACTGAACTAGTGTTTCCCAAACTGGGTGCCCTATGGTTCTGGCCCCAGAATCACCAGCAGAATTAAATACACAGATTCTCAGGTCCTGACACTGGAGTTTGGTCCTGACATTGAGTCAGTAGGTCTGAGGTGGGGCTTAAGCCTCTGTAATTTTAGCACCTCCCGTGGGCTTTTGATGCTGGTCAGTTTGCTGGTCCAGGGATGGGCACTTGGGACTCGCTGGAGCCTGATGCTCAGCCATTTCCTCCAAGTCACAGAAGATTGAGGCACTCAGGCAAAGCATGGAGTCCAGCATATTTGACCCGCGGGAGGACAGCAGGTGGGTCAGGAACCTTCTCCCTGGCAAGGGGTTGCCACAGAGGTTTCTTTTCAGCCTCCAAGCCCACTTAATCACCAAACCATACAGATTCCACTGTCTTCATGCTTCTCAGCTTGGCTGCACGTCTTTGAATTCTCCTCCTTGCTGTTCTTGTCCTAGGTGGCAGCATCTTAGGTGACCTCTCAGCCTCTCCTCTCTTCCCCTAACATCTGTCTTGTGCTTGAATGAACTTTTGCTAAAATTCAGATCTGATCGTAACATCTGTCTGCGTTCAAGCCTTCCAGTGCCCTCACTGCCTACAGATGTAGGCTTAACTCCCACCGTGGACCACACGAGACCGCGCAGTCGTGCCCCTTGGTCAGTGCGCAGTTCTAGCCTCTGTGCCTCTGCCTGCGGTGTTTCCGGGGCCTGATCACCGCCCCCTGGGCTGCCTTCAAGCATCGGCTCGGCTCTTCTCTTTGACTCTAACAGGTGAACACAGACTTGCCTTTCTCTCTGCCCTTGTCAGACTGTCCTGTTTTGCACCTGGAATGTCATTTTCATCACAGCTTTCATATTTATAATTAAAAAGTGTTTGTTTATACAGCTACCTGTTCTTTTAGACTACGTGAGCTTGGATGACAGAGGGCATGCAAGATTTGGTGTCTGTATCCCCCGTCTCTGTGAATTAGGGGCCCGGAGGGAGAAGGGCCCTGCAGCTGGTCAGAAGGCTGGGGAGATGAATGTAGGGTTCACCCAGAGGCCACACAGGGGAGCTGCTCCAGTTTCAACACAGCCCTTTGTCAACCTCCAGCCTGGATTCCCACTGATCTCACTCTACTGTTAATGGAGTGAGGCTGGCACTGCTCCGTTTGCTGGGGAAGGTGAGGTAAGGATACAGGTCTCCAGGAAAGCTTCCTGGGACCCCTTCAGGAGGGCTGAGAAGATGAGTAGCTGCAGGAGGCCTGAACTAGGGAGGATCTCCCATGGCCAACATGAGCTTGCTCAATTTCATGTGCCCATATACCCATATATCTACCCATGTGCCCACCCACATACACGTTCATATGTCCATCCTTCCATGCATCCGTTCATCCATCTATCCACACATCCATCCATGCATATATCCATCATTACCCAATCACATATCCATCTCTGCATCTGTGCGTCCATCCCACGTCTACCCATTCACGTATCTATCATTTCAGTACTCATCACACAGCTGCTGTGTGTTAGGGAACTCTTGTTTATGTATTACTGTGTCTATGACAGCACTTACACTCTAGAAGAAGGAGCAGGATTATAAGCAACATGTAAACAGATCATATGACAGTTTCAGAGAGTGACATGTGCTCTGGAAGCCATCACACTGGGCAGTGGTACTGGGGTGACTAGTAAATGGGGTAGTACGGGAGGGCTTATTTACTGAGAAGCAAGCAAGGAGAGCCGCTCAGCGGGGATGACAGATGCGGTATGAATGAAAAGAAGACAGTCAAGTAGAGAGATGGTGGGGAGGACGTTCCAGGCAGAGGAATCCGTGGTGAGCCGATGAGTCAGGGGGAGTCTCCAACTGGGAAGCAGTTTGGAGACAATGGCCAGAATGGAGGCCAGCGCATGGACCTGAGTTCAAATCCCCACTTAGTCATTAACACCTGTGGGTCCAACCTTTCAGAGCTTTCACATCCCTGTATGTAAAACGGAGACACTAAAATCTTACCGGTAAGGTGGTTGTGAAAACTGTATCATATGTGAAGCATGGTCCTTGGCATGGGGTAGGGAGCTTCCCAGACCCATGTATTTCAAAATCTGTTTGCCAAGCGAAAGTCCCTGTGCTTTTCGCATCAGCCTCCTGAGACAGAAAAGATGGATCGCCTCGATTCTGGTAACCAGTTTCCAACTGACACCTCTATCTGATTTCGGCTTCCTTCCATATTTTAAAAATGCTCTAGGTACTCCCTTTATTATGCGTGTCACCCCGCTATAGTTACTGTGGAACTAGAAGTCACAGCTTGGCTCTGGGCTCAGAAATATGGCAGCTGTCAGGCGCATGATTTAGGAAGTTGGCCTTCCTCAGTGGAACCACAGTGCAGTAAAATCCAGTGAACAATTCAGCCCACTGCTGCCGAGTAAAAGCCGGGAGAAATCTTCAGCAGCTATATTAACATGAAACTTTTTATGAGTAAATGTTTTTCGCTAGATGACATTGAACCCCCGCTTCCCTCCTCCAGTCTCCAAACAGCTTAGCTTTGGAAGAAGGGGCCAGAGACTCTGAATAGGAAGCAATGACTCTGCTGGACCAAAAAAAAAAAAAAGGCCCAGATTCCCAAACAAAACCATGATAAAAATAAAGCCCCTTATAAGAGTGGGACCACAGGACACACAGCCCCCGTCTGCTCAGGCTCAGGCTCAGGCCTGCAATCCTAGGCTCTCTCTTTGATCACACTCACATCTGGCTCTTATTATATTTTCCTCGTAGATTGCTAGAGGTTCAACATCCAGTTTTCTGGAGGAAAAAAAGCCCCAAATATTAGCATTTGCCCATTTCCATGGTGTAAATACTTCCACTCTGACCTACTTCAAGTCACTCGTGATGCCACAGACTGCAGAACTGGGAAGAGATGGTAACACTGGCTCGTGAGCTGGTTTGAACCGGCTCTGGGGCACTACTGCCACATCACTGCCCTATTGTCATGACCACTGGCTCTGGCTGGGTGCACTGTCAGACACAGCACACGTGACAGCTCGTATAATCTCAACCGGCATCATTTGCGGCAGGGATTGCTATCACCAGCTCAGGGATGAGGGGACTGAGCTCAGACAGACTGTGGCCAGCACAGGCTCCCAGAAGGGGGTAGCACTCTGCCCCTGCCCCCATTTCAAGCCCTCCTGTTTCTTCCCTGGATTAGCATCTGCTTCCCAACAGGCTCCTTGACTGCAGGACTGCTGGGGTCCTCTCTTGCTGCTCTTTTGTGTGTATAACCATCTACCCCAGTTCAGAACTGAGTCCAGTTTATTTAGCTCAAGCTTACCAACCCAGCCCTGCCCACTCATGCACACAGTAGGGGCTCACTTAGTTAGAGTTTCCATTTCTTCCTGCATTGCTGGTGTACCCTCTGAGAACAATGGCCTGGCCCATTTCTCAGGTGTTTGTGTCTGTTTTGTGTGATAGAAGATAAAACTGGGACTTTCATACCTGGTATTAGTGAAGTAGGCAATTCAGACCAATGCTCCCACTAAGCAAGCTATAAGATATTGGAAAATACCCATAAAAAAAGGAAATGGGGAAGAAGTCAGGACAGGTTAGAAGACTACAGGACTGCAATCAGTATGGGTCTCTATTTTCTCATATCCTCCATGGTGAGGATCTCATTTTGAGGGGAGTCTCAGAAAGTGTTGCAGGTAATGTTATCAATCTGAAAATTCAGTCAGTTTCAAAGAGTTTTTGACTTTGGAAAGAAGGACCAAGACTAGAAGATTATATCTACTCAAGTAAATAGTCATTAAAGAGGCCAACAAGGGGAGGAAAAAGTGAAGAGGAATGGTCTCCAAAGGATGGTGGGAGGGAGGGGGATGTTGGGCAGAACACAGAGGGCTTCCAGGGAGGGACACTACTGGGGTGATGCTGTCTCAGCGGACACGTGTCTTTGCACCTGTGTCCACACCCACAGGACATACACTGCCAGCAGTGACCCGTAGACTCGGGACTTGGGGTGATGAGGTGTGTTCATCAGCTGGAAGACATGCTGCACCCTGGGGGAGACTATGCATGCCTGGGGTTAGGGGATATATGGGAAACCTTCACACTACCCCCCTCAATGTTGCCATGAGTCTAAGGCTGCTGTAAAAATAGTCTATTAAAAAAGTGGACAAGTCTAAGTTTTCCAAGCTTTATGAAAATAAAATGAACTCAGCAAAATGGGAGATTGCATCAAGAATATGATATTAAGGGTTAGTTGTATGCACAGCTGAGGTGAAAGATTTCAGACAGAACATCCATCAAACATGGAGGGAATAGAATCACAGGTTGGAAAAGTGGGAGGGAGTAATACATCCACACCCCTCACCTTGAGAGTTCTTCCCAAATTTTGGTAATACTGCTCTGATTGCCACTACTCCATTCCCATTGAAGTCTGCCATCGAGGTCAACCATCCCTTGGCTATGGGTGGGCCTCGACCCAAACTAGGCCCCCAAACTCACTCTGACATCTGAGCCCAGGCCAGGGCGGATGCTGGGCCAAGCCCATCCTGATGCTGCCGCCCCTGGTCTCACCTGGCTCTGGGTTCCCCCTGCTGTGACACCTGCCTGTTGATTCTGTGAATGGTTGCACAGACTTCTGACACATTTTGTTTCTTTTGTAGACACCTTTCAGAGTTGACTTCTGATGCTTGCCTCCAACTCCAACAGATAAACAGACCATTTCAGAAATAAGACACTATTTGGAAGTCCATTTTACTAATACTGCTGCTGCTGCTAAGAAGGAGAGGTGTTGGGGCCTGGAACTTGGGAACTCCAGGCTGGGGGGAATTAAAATCCCCTGCCCTCTCCATACCTTCAGAAATACCTGAAAATATTGACAGAAACAAATGCTTGAAGGAAATCCCAGCACTGCCTGCTGGGCAAGTCAGCAAGGGTAAAATGGATGTGTTCTTGAAACCAAAGAGGAGCGGCGAAGGAAGCATTATTTAATCCTGATCAAGGAAAGGAGACCACTAACCTCTGATGAGAAAACAGACTTTGCACTAGCTGTAAGTAACCCTGTGACAAGTGGATGAATAGCCCAAGTGATTATCACACAGAATTTAATATTTAGGCCAGCATGAACTCAGAGCAATAAAGCTCCATTTCATATCTTTTGTGGAATGAGGCGGGGGCATTTATGAGCAAAGGCATGCATGCATGAATGAAGAAATACGCTAAATGTAGCCATAAAACTCCCACTCTTGTTTCTAGCTGTTGCTTCATCCAGCCCTAGCTGGAAAGCCCTTGCTCAGCAAATAACAATGATCTGAGATGACAAATGATGTAAAGAAACAGGTGGGCATACAGAACACACTCATGCATCTCCTTCTCTTAGAAACACAGGAGAAATGGGAAAAGGTAGTTAGCAAAAACTCTAAGTAAGCAATAAAGATGCATTCTTGTTGAAGATGAAAATAACTGCATATTAGAACCCTGCCTTATGGGAGATGAAGAAGGTATTTTCCAATTCTTTTATAAAAAAGCCTTTCAATGTAAACAAACCAAAAACATCCACAGACTCCAGGATGTCAATGCTTGGTCTACTTAAGTCATGAATTTTGAATAGTTCCTGA
Source organism: Aepyceros melampus (assembly GCA_006408695.1). Classification (NCBI taxonomy): domain Eukaryota; kingdom Metazoa; phylum Chordata; class Mammalia; order Artiodactyla; family Bovidae; genus Aepyceros; species Aepyceros melampus. Next base: position 379,770 of record SJXQ01002987.1, on the reverse strand, counting down.
CTCCATTTTGTGACACTAATTTGTGTTATAGTCTCTAAAAATATTTTAAAACTGTTTCTTACTGATAGTTGAGAATTTTTATCAATAGGTAAAAAAATTAAACTTTAGTGACAGAAACAGCATCACATAGTTAGTTATCTGATATTTACACAGCAATTTGGTTGTAGGGAACTGGGAGAGAGCTCCTCTCGTAGCCACAGAAAAGGAAACATAAGGAAACATACCTGCCCCTAGGGTGGGGCAGCCCAGTTGGGTAGACAGTCAGTTTGGAAGGATGAGTCTGTGTGTGTGCTCTTTAATGCCAATTGCATATTACTTGTGTGTGTGTGTGTCTTAGACGTGCAGTCATGTCCGACTCTTTGTGATCCCATGGACTGTAGCCCACCAGGCTCCTCTGTTCATGTAATTCTCCAGGCAAGAATACTGGAGCAGGTTGCCATTCCCTTCTCCAGGGGCTCCTCCTGACCCAGGGATCAAACCCACATCTCCCGCATTGTGGGCAGATTCTTTACCATCTGAGCTTTAGAGTGTAGATTTTACATCTATTAAGTATTGCTGTTGACAATAATAGCAATCTTTTAAGGACAAGTTTATTAACAGCACTTGAGGCAAGTCATTAAAGCAACCTGACCCTTTTGACATTTACAGAACCCCCAGGAAGGGCCCATCGACTCTCATGGGACTTGTGTGGACACGACTCTTGTGGCTTCAGCAGCGTGTGTCTACCCCTTCTTCTGGTGGCACCACCTGCCTCCACTTTGGGCAGCCAGTCCACTCCCCTTGACCCGAGAGTTTTGTTCCTGCACCAGCTCCCCTGAGATGACCCAGGCCTGTGGTCCATGATTGGTCTAGGCAGACCCGTGATCTGCTCTAGGCTCAGGAATTCTGCTGGAACCCTGGGAAGGAACTTTCCTGGGACTGTGAACCTGGAGCTATTGCTGGCGTTTTGTAACATGAGGTCAGAGCTTACTTGAGAGTGAAGCTGACAGAGGGGAGAGGAGAAGAGGGAAAGAAGGTTCCTGAGAGCCCTGCCCTAATGGCACATGCAGGGCTGACATCACCAGCGGGTGCTGTTCTGATTGGCTGCTGTCACGGCTAACGGTTCCTATTTGAAAGTTTCCCACCAATACTCAGACCTGGCTCTGCCTAAAATCTCACCTCCCAGTTAGGGCATTGGTTCTTTTTTTTTTTTTTTCTGATCCCAGTTTGAGTTAGGTTCCATTTGTTATTAAGAGTCTTGACTGTAGATGAACCCGCCATTTGTGAGGGTTAAAATTTAAGTAACAAGCCTTTCTACTATAGATTTGAAAATTAAACTTGTTTTTGGTAGGAGAGAAATTTGAGAGATGCAAAGATCTACTTGGGTTGTATTTCTCTTCTTTGAAACCTGGCCTCCCCGTTCTGTATAAAAGAGTGTGCTATGCTTGTTAGAAATCAGCCTGGCTTCATCAACAAGAATCTCATTTCTCATGAAAGTGAGGTATCTTCTACCTGAACCCAGGTGAAGCATTTCATACTGTCATGTGGGAAAAATGAATGACAGGGCAATGACCAGCTCTTGGGTGAGCTTACCCAGGCAGAGTGGCCATTTCCAGTGAATGCTGGGTTATTACACTCCGATCCGTTGATTCGTCAGATAGCTGAGGGGATTGGGTGGAAGGAGGAGGGGATGAACCCACACAGAAAGAGGTGCAGGCAATTGCTCCTAAGTTGGGTCTGTCTGCTTTGTGGTGATAGAGGCTAAAACACATGGCTCCCTTTCTACTGGATTGAACTTTATAATCAGTCCATTCATTAAAGCCCAAAGGGCTCAGACTGCTTTGATCTGAGGCTTGAATCATGGTAGTCTTTGAAAGCAAAAATCCCCCAACCCCTTAGCATTTCTTCACCAGTGTCTTAGAAAGACACTGTCATTTCAAAGTCACTTTGCACAATTTTTTAAACTATTTTAATAAAAATCCAAGTGATATATGAACAAAATTAATAGGGCTGAATTTTTAGAGAAGCAGTGTTGCTTTACATACCTCTCTACACTTTCATTATATGTGTGTTTAACACAATACATGGCAGATACGATGTGTGGTGAACTGAACAGACAGCCAAGTCACCCAGAGCAAAACAGTGATGGGAGCACCAGACCCTCTGACCAGCCTCCTGAGAAACCTGCGTGCAGGCCAGGAAGCAACAGCTAGAACTGGACACGGAACAACAGACTGGTTCCAAATAGGGAAAGGAGTGTGTCAAGGCTGTATATTGTCACCCTGCTTATTTAACTTATATGCAGAGTACATCATGAGAAATGCTGGGCTGGAGGAAGCACAAGCTGGAATCAAGATTGCTGGGAGAAGTATCAATAACCTCAGATATGCAGATGACACCACCCTTATGGCAGAAAGTGAGGAAGAACTAAAGAGCTTCTTGATGAAAGTGAAAGAAGAGAGTGAAAAAGTTGGCCTAAAACTCAACATTGAGAAAACTAAGATCATGGCATCTAGTCCCATCACTTCATGGCAAATAGATGGGGAAACAGTGGAAACAGTGAGAAACTTTATTTTGTTGGGCTCCAAAATCACTGCAGATGGTGACTGCAGCCATAAAATTAAAAGACACTTACTCCTTGGAAGAAAAGTTATCACCAACCTAGACAGCAAATTAAAAAGCAGAGACATTACTTTGCCAACAAAAGTCCATCTAGTCAAAACTATGGTTTTTCCAGTGGTCAGGTATGGATGTGAGAGTTGGACTGTGAAGAAAGCTGAGCGCTGAAGAATTGATGCTTTTGAACTGTGGTGTTGGAGAAGATGCTTGAGAGTCCCTTGGCTGCAAGGAGATCCAACCAGTCCATCCTAAAGGAGATCAGTCCTGAATATTCATTGGAAGGACTGATGCTGAAGCTGAAACTCCAATACTTTGGCCACTTATTGTGAAGAACTGACTCATTAGAAAAGACCCTGATGCTAGGAAAGATTGAAGGTGGGAGGAGAAGGGGATGAGAGAGGATGATATAGATGGCTGGATGGCATCACCGTCTCAATGGACATGAGTCTGAGTAAACTCCAGGAGTTGATGATGGACAGGCAGGCCTGGCACGCTGGATTCCATGGGGTGGCAAAGAGTCAGACACGACTGAGTGACTGAAGTGAACTGAACTGAAATGAACATTGAAACCAAGAGGCAATATGGTATTTTTTCAAGAAAAGGGAAATGCATAGACAGATTGAATAATGGAGGTAAGATATAAAATATTGGCTCAAACTCTGTAGCAAAGCATCTTTGCCTTGCTGGTTGTGTCATCACAGCAACAGGGCTTGCCCACACCTCAGGGGGTACATCTGAAAACACAAAGTAACATGAAGAATGCAGGGCTGCTGCACCAGAATATTTCTTTCTCTATCACACAGTTCATTAAGGTAAAGTACAAAGATTTTTATTTTGCCTGTATTTTTCTTAGCTATATTTTTTCTTACTGTGCCTGCTATATATAGAATAGATCTTATTTCTGGATCAGGCCTCTCCCAACTCAGGGGTGCACAGTCCTGGAGTTTGGTTTTCAAGAGGTTGTGAAAGCCACAGAAGCTCTGAGGGCTTCTCCCTTATCCACCCCAGTCCCCTTTGAAAGGTGTTGCCCTGAGTTCTAACTGTGTCTGTTATGGACTGAATTCTGCCTCTCCTAAAACTCTGTGCTGACATCCCAATCCCAGCTCCTCAGAGTGTGGCTCTATTTGGAGACAGGGTCTTTAGAGAGGTGATTAAGGCAGAATGACGTCATTAGGGTCGGGCCTGATCCAATAGGTCTGGTGTCCTTGTACGAAGAGGGAATCAGGACACAGACACACACAGAAGAAGACCACAAGCAGACGCGGGGAGAGGACGGCCGTCTACACGCCAAGGAGAGGGGCCTCGGAAGGAACACACTTGTGGATACCTTGATCTTAGACTTCTTGTCTCCAAAATTGTAAGAAAATCCGTTTCTGTTGCTTAAGTCACCCAGTCCCCGGTCCTTCACGGCAGCCCTAGCAGATGAAGCGAGTCTGTTAGGTGCTCAGACTTGTGCTGGTTGGTGTGCCTCTCCACCATTAGGCAAGTTTGCTAACCGAGACAATTACATTAAGATACACCCTCCTGAAATAAGCCAATTCCTATTCCAGTATCTGTTATGCATGCAACAGCTCATTTGCATTTGTTCCCCAGTACTGTTCGCTCACAGAAGGCAGTGCACAGAGGCCTTCTCCTTCTTTGATCTGATTAATTCTGTGACACATCACTGTTGAAGAGTGAGGCAGGCAGACTACAGTCAGCCTTCCATATCTACAGGTTCCACATGGGAGAATCAACCAACTGTAGATCAAAAATGTTTGGGGAAAAAATTCCAGAAAGTTACAAGCATAATTTGAATTTTCAGTGTGCTGGCAACTATTTACATAGCATTTATCCTGTATTGACTACTATTTACATAGCATTTACATTGAGTTAGGCATTACAAGGAATCTAAAGATGGTTTGAAGTACAGGAGGATGTGCGTGGGTTCTGTGCAAATACTGTGCAGGTTTACGTAAGTGGCTTGAGCATCCATGGAGTTTGGTATCTGCAGGGGTCCTGGGACCAGGCCCCTGTGGACATGGATGGACGGCTGTATTGACTTTCCAATGGGGTGACTGGAACTTTCTCTGTCTGGAGAAGCCCAGGGAAGGGCTACTTTGGTGGCTGCTCCCTGCCCAGGCGGTGGCCCCTGCTTAAAGTGAGGTGGGGTGTGCCATGGCCCTGTGTTCGTCCCCAGGGTCCACATCACTGAGACTGTTCCAGCACCCAGGAGGGGGGGTTTTCTCTATTTCTGAGCCCCAACATATCCCCTAGAATTCTGCCCGTTCATCCCAGTTTGACCCACTGGAGATAACTTCCTCTCTCCGGCAAACATTGCAAGATAGCGATCGTGGTTGTCGCTTAAGGGTTGCTTTTCCAGTCCGAGCGTCTTCCGAGTGCCTCACAGCACAGAGTTTAGAGTCCTCTCCCATTCTTAATAACAAGCACACCAGCCCTATTTACAGAATGCTTGTGGGGTGGCAGTCACAGTTGTCGAACTTTTCTCATTACCACTTGATTGTTAAACCATCTAAGATAAGGAAACTCAGGCTTGGGGATGCTAAGTCAGCTTTCCCATGTCTCATAGCTGCTAAGTGGCTGGACAGTCTGGTTTTCTTGGATTCCAAAGTCCTCTTTCTTTTTTTCACTCTTTAAACTGAAACTCTATCTATTAAACACTAACTCCCCCTTCCCACCTCCCTCCAGACAGCGGCAACTACCATGAGTTACATGACTCATAAGGAGGAATCATACAGTATCTGTGCTTTTGTGACTGGCTTATTTCATTTAGCACAGTGCCCTCAAAGGTCAACTCTGTAGAAGCAGGTATCAGAATTTCTTTCTTTTTAAATACTGAATAATATTCCATTGTCTAAATATGCCACATTTTACTTATCCATTCATTTACTGAAGGACATTTTGGTTACTCTCATGCTTTAACTACTGTGAAAAATGCTGCCATGAACTTGAGATCATGCAAATATCTATTTGAGACTTGGTTTTCAATTATTTTGAGTATATACTCAGGAGTGGAATTGCTGGATCTTATGCTAATCCTGGGCTTCCCTGGTAACTCAGCTGGTAAAGAATCCGCCTGCAATGCAGGAGATCTCGGTTAGATTTTTGGGTCAGGAAGATCCCCTGAAGAAGGGATAGGTTACCCATTCCAGTATTCTTGGGCTTCTCTGGTGGCTCAGACAGTAAAGAATCCACCTGCAATGCAGGAGACCTGGGTTTGATCCCTGGGTTGGGAAGATCCTCTGGAGAAGGGAACGGCTACCCACTCCAGTAGTCTTGCCTGGAGAACCCCGTGGATAGAGGAGCCCGGCAGGCTACAGTTCATAGGGTCTACAAGAGTCAGACACGACCAAGCAGCTTTCACCTCACATGCTAATCCTATTTTTTTTTGAGGTATCACTATGCTATTTTCCTTAGCATTTTACATTTTCATCACTAGTGCACAAGGGTTCCAATTTCTCCACAATCCTGGAAACTCGTCTTTTTTTTGTCGTTTTTTGTTTGTTTGTTTTTGTTTTTTGGTATTAGTCGTCCTAATGTGTGTGAATGAGATGGTGTTTCACTGTCGCTTTGGTTTACATTTCCCTAATGATTAGTCATGTTGAGCATCTTTCCATGTGCTTATCAGTCATTTATAGATCTTCTTTGTAGACATTCACGATCCTTCTTCTTAAGCTCTCACAAAGAGTCTCTTTTCCCAGGTTGTCCTTCTTGCCAAGAGCCCCTTGAGAAGAGGCAAACGAGGATCACAGAAGCTCAGCACAATGCATGGTGGCTCTGGCTCTGTGCCTGCTGTTGGCTTTTGAGACTCCAGCTTTTCTAGTTGAACAGCCATAAGATAGTTTTGCTCAAGACTGAGCTTGCAGTTGGTGAAAGCCTCCGGGCCCTTAAACATTGCCCTGAACTGGTTTTAAGCCTGTTCTCCTGTTTTGAATCGGGTCATTTGGCCAAGTTTCAGCCCATTGCTCTAGCATAAGGTTTCTCAACCTTGGCACTCCTGACATTTGGGGCTGTTCTGTGCATGGTAGGACATTTAGCAGCAAAACTCTGGCTTCTAGGAGCCAGAGTAGCAATCACTCTCCAACATCAGCCCTGTCACTTAACGAGGCATCTAAAGGCAGACGACATCACTTTTGGGGAAATCCAAGATTCTAGAGGAATGAGTAATGTGAAAAAATCTCTGTTCTTCCTAGGAATGCAGACAAGTAGAGACAGAGGTAAAAATAATGAACTGAGGAAGAGACAGGGTCAGGAACTGAGACGCACACATCAAATAGATTGGTCATGTATCTGACGCAGACAGCCAACACAAATGCACAGTGAATGCTCAGGTTCTGTTGCACAGGATGATAAAGTTCATGAGTGAAATGCCTATTTCCTCGTAGCAAAAATGATATTATTCATTTCACTCTCCCACCATCACGTGTGACTAGCTCCAGACAAATACAAGTAGATCTGCTGATAAAAGGGTTCTAAGAGGCTCACCGTGGAAAGCAATGGAGCACTAACTATCTCAACAATTAAACAAGTGTTTAGCGGGTGCATGCTATGTACGAGGCCCTTGTGGGCACCGGGATGATTAAGGCACAATTCCTGTGCCAAGGGAATGCTTCCCAAATGCAGCGCATGCAGTCCCCTTGGCCTGGGGGATTCTAGGTGTGTGTGGATGAGTGTTGAGGGAGCAGTTTTGATCATGGGGGAACACTCTTCATTTGGAGGAGAGAAAGAGATGAGGGTTAGCATATTAGGTTCTTGTGACTGCTGGAGCAAATTATCACAAAACTAGTGACTCAACTCAAATTTATGATCCTACAGTTCTGGAGGGCATAGTCTAAAGTGAAGGTGTGGGCAAGGCTGTGCTCCTTCTGGCAGCTTCAGGGGAGAACCCGTTTTCTTCCTTGTGCAGCCTCCAGAGGCCACCTGCACCCCTTGTCTCACAAGCTCGTCCTTGCGCCACTCCAACCTCGTGCTTTTGTTATCACGTCTTCTCTGACTCTGAGCCTCCAGCCTCCCCCTTTACAGGGTCCTTACGATGACACTGGGCCCACGTGGATAATCCAGGGCAATTTCTATAGCAAGAGCCTTAATTTAATCACACCTGCAGAGCCTCTTTCTGTCACAGAAGGCTACACATTTACAGGTCCCAGGGACTGTGGGCGTCTTGAGGGGTGTGAGGCAGTTGTCAGCACGGCACAGTTAGCAAGGAGAGAAGGTAGACGTCTGGGGTGGGAGGAGGCTAGGGAGGGACCTCGCAGAGTCTGAGGTCCTGGAGTTGGTGGAGGTGTGGGTACTAGTAAGGTTTCTGGCTCAAGTAGTTCACCTAGATTCCCTCGCAGTTTTAGCTGAAAGCTTACGGTGGACTGTCCCAAATAAAGGCCATGCTTTCCAGTATTGCTGCATCTAACCATCATTTTTCTTGCCTTATGTGGATTCACCTGGTTTCCATGACTGCATTTTATCCCTGTCCCACAGCAGGTCTGGGGTATGTGTTTGCCAACCACTAAATCCTGCAGAAAGACGCTGTGGTACTTGTCTGAGACAAGTTCAGTTATTGACGAATTCACACTCTGGTGTGTCCATTTAACATCTGTCTGGCTTTGAGCACAGTAAGTTACTTAAGTGACATTAAGTCTTTGTTTTTATCACTCAGGAAACAGGAATTTCAATGCTGATCTCATAGTGGTGAGTGAAGATGAAAAGAGAAGAGCGATGAGAAAGTACACAGCCCAGTGCCTGGAAAGTTAACAGCTGCTTAATAAGTGCTTGCTAAGTGAATTGTGATTAAGACGCTTCCTTAACAGGTTGTAGCTCTCACACAAGTATGAACACCCCATAAACATCAAAAGCACTATGATGTTCTTTCTATAGATAGCAACTTCCAGGCTTAGCATACGGCAGACTCTGTCAGCTGACCCACTGAACAGATGCATGAAAGGGTGCTGTGCCCAGGTCTCCCTCTACAAGAACCAGGAGAGGCTCACTTAGGATACCATCCATTTCCTTCTCCTTTTGCCTCACCCAACACAGCTGAGATGCCACCAATTGGGGGCCACGGATTCCCCAAAGGAGGCATCATCCCCTTATAGAAGGTGCAACTGGTTTCTGGCTGTGTAGCGACAAACAGCAGGAGGTAGGTGAAAGTGTTCGTTGACAGGAGGGAACCCAGGGCAAGCTCTGCCCTAAACAAAGTACACCTTAACCCCCTCATATGGAGAGTCAGCACTGACCACCCTTAGTCCTTGACAGCACAAGCCCCAGATGAAAGAAAGAGTAAATGTTTGCTGAGATCTCAGGATAGGTCCATGCCCTGAGGTCCACAGAAGGAACCCACTGGCTTGGACCTGCCCTTTCTGACTGTGTGATTCCAGACAAACGTGTGTAATGTTTGTTACAGCCTCGGCTGCAGTCTTCTGTGATACGGGGACAGTAAGACCTGTCTGATGGTTGCTGAGAAGATGAAACAACAAAACGCACAGACAATGCCTGGCCCTGAGTGGTTGCTCAATAAAGAGTAGTTTCCTTTTTCTGAGGCTCTTCATCTGATACTATTTATTGCTTTTCTTCTCTTTTCAAGTCATAAATCTTAAAAAAACCTAGTTTTCTAATTTACTTTCCAGGGAGATTCCTGGAGGCAGATAAAGTGACCACAGTATGATATTTTGAGAGCACAGAAGACAGAAAAAGCCCAAATCCAGTGAAGCCTTGCTTCAGTTCATTTATCAACCTGCAAGAATAATGACCTCAAACGGCCCTGAATTCCACCCTTGTAGTCTGTTTAAGAATCAGGAGAGCAGCTATTTTAGAAACCTAGTCACAATACACAATACCATGGTACGTGAAGGAGTGAATTCAGCTTCACAGAAAAGTTATTTGGTGACACCAGAGAAACCTAGAAATTTCCGGATTAGTGCTGGCTTTCCAGACAGTTCAAACCCAGGGAGCACAGGCTCTGGCAGCTTCGCTGCAGCGCAAGAAACAGTGTGATCTCACTCACGCTCAGAAACTCTTTTCCTGAAACCGGACCCTTGTTACTAAGTTAATAGAAAAAACTCCAGTTGAATGTCAGAAGATTTTTTTCTATTATGGTAACATTATAGAGTTCAATTTGGTAAAAAATGAGCACTGAAGGCTTTCAACAATTTTCTAATGGAGCTTAAATTCAATTCTAAGAATAGTCACTGTATAATTGGCAACGAAGGAGCACTTAATTCCTGGAAATGCAATGACGGGGAAATGACTCTTTCCCTGGCACGGGGGCCTGGAGCAGCAGGGCCATGTGGGCTGCATCTCAGAGTGATTCTCCTGAGGGTCTCGGGTGGTACATGCTCTGCTGAATCCATGTGCTTCCCTGAACGCCCTAAGCTTTCTTTCTCAGGCACGAGTTTGAGGTTGCCAGTGGCTCGTTCCATGGGATGTGAAGGACTATCTGTTCATATTCTGATGCCAATGTGGGGTCAACAGTGCATTTTATTGTTTTATTGTACCTTTTAGAATAATTATCATTTTTGTTAATAGTGTCTGTCACTCTAACCATCTGACTTCAGTGGATTAAAACCCCTACCCAAGACGAAACATTAGAAGCATGTATCTATCCTTTAACTTGTTTTGAGGCAGTTTGATTCCTCCAGATAAAACCGGAAATCATAGCTCCAGGGGAAACGTGGAAATGTTTTCCGACCCGCCCCTCACTCCCGCCCCCGCCAACACATATTTCTGAGCCATAACCCAGGTTAGAGATGAGTGTGCTGTGGAGTCGGGGTGAAGGGCCCCTGCCATTTTTGTCTTTATAGAGAACTTACAGAGGGGTAAGCCGTTCTTCCTGTAAAGAAAAGTGCTGTCTGCGGGGTTACTGGGATGAGACTCTGGAGGACATGTCTGTGCGGGTGAATGGGTGTGAGGACAGCTGAAGGGGTGCGTCCCAGGCAGCAGCGGTTAGTTTGTGACTATTACACTGCGGGGGCCTCGTGGTCCAGGCCAGCACTTGCTCTCACGTGACTGTAGAGAAGGACTGCAGGACCTCTCAATGGAGTCTGCAGAGAGAAGGGGTGGCTTTCTTAACATGGACCACAATGTTCATAGCAGCACTATTTACAACAGCCCAGATGTGGAAGCCACCTAAATGCCCATCAACAGAGGGATGGATAAGGAAGAGGTGGTGTGTATGTATGCACAGACACACACACACACACACACACACACAGAGGTATACACATACATGCAATGGAATATCACTCAGCCCTAAAAAGAATGAAACATTGTCATTTGCAGCAACATGGATGCCCCTAGGGACGATCATACAAAATGAAGTAAATCAGACAAAGGCAAACACCGTGTGACATCACTCATATACAGAACCTTAAAGAACAATACAAATGAACTTATTTACACAACAGAAATGGACTCATAGACACAGAAAACACATGTGTGGTTACCCAGGGGAGAGGGATGAGAGAGGCAAATTAGGAGCCTGTGACNGAATGAAACATTGTCATTTGCAGCAACATGGATGCCCCTAGGGACGATCATACAAAATGAAGTAAATCAGACAAAGGCAAACACCGCGTGACATCACTCATATACAGAACCTTAAAGAACAATACAAATGAACTTATTTACACAACAGAAATGGACTCATAGACACAGAAAACACATGTGTGGTTACCCAGGGGAGAGGGATGAGAGAGGCAAATTAGGAGCCTGTGACTGACAGATATACACTGTGTGCGTGTGTCAGCCGTTTAGCGGCTGACTCTTTGCGACTCTATGGACTGTAGCCCAGCAGGCTCTTCTGTGCATGGGATTCTCCAGGCAAGAATACTGGAGTGGGTTTCCATTTCCTTCTCCACAGATATACACTACAGTATCTAAAACAGATAAACAACAAGGACCTACTGTAAAGAACAGGGAATCCTATTTGATATCTCGCAATTGAAAAGAATATGAAACATATGCATAACTGAATCACTTTGCTGTGCACCTGACACTAACAGGATATTGTAAATCAACTGTACTTCAATAAAGCATTATTTTTCCTGTTTATAAAGTAACATGTTCGCATAGAACACTTGACGATACAAAAGAGTGTGAAGAAAAAAGTTAAAAAATCACCAGAACTTCCAGGAACCTGAGGGAACTGCTCCTAATTTTGTGAGGTATTTTATACACATGGTATATGTATTTATTTCCACAAGTGAGGCATATAATTGGGACCACATAGTTAAGCAACTTGGATGTCCTACTTTCCCCATTTTAGTTTGTATCAGGAAGTAATACTTCTCCCTGGCTTAAAAATTCTTATTAAACACAGTTTTAATGGGTGTGTATTATTCCATCATATGGCTGTCCCATAATTTATTTATCCAGCCTCTTATTGTTGGAACCTAAGGCTTATATGCAGAGTACATCATGTGAAATGCTGGGCTGGATGAAGGACAAGCTGGAATCAAGTATGCCAGGAGAAATATCAATAACCTCAGATATGCAGATGACACCACCCTTATGGCAGAAAGCGAAGAAAAACTAATGAGTCTCTCAATGAGATTGAAAGAAGAGAGTGAAAAAGTTGACTTAAATTTCAACTTTCAGAAAACTAAGATCATGGCATCTGGTCCCATCACTTTATGACAAATAGATAGGGAAACAGTGGAAACAGTGGCAGACTTTATTTTTTCTGGCTCCAGAATCACTGAAGACAGTGACTGCAGCCATGAAATTAAAAGATACTTGCTCCTTGCAAGAAAAGCTATGACCAAACTAGATAGCATATTAAAAAGCAGTGACATTACTTTGCCAACAAAGGTCCGTCTAGTCAAGGCTATGGTTTTTCCAGTAGTCATGTATGGATGTGAGAGTTGGACTGTGAAGAAAGCTGAGCGGTGAAGAATTGATGCTTTTGAACTGTGGTGTAAAATATCAATAACCTCAGATATGCAGATGACACCACCCTTATGGCAGAAAGCGAAGAAAAACTAATGAGTCTCTCAATGAGATTGAAAGAAGAGAGTGAAAAAGTTGACTTAAATTTCAACTTTCAGAAAACTAAGATCATGGCATCTGGTCCCATCACTTTATGACAAATAGATAGGGAAACAGTGGAAACAGTGGCAGACTTTATTTTTTCTGGCTCCAGAATCACTGAAGACAGTGACTGCAGCCATGAAATTAAAAGATACTTGCTCCTTGCAAGAAAAGCTATGACCAACCTAGATAGCATATTAAAAAGCAGTGACATTACTTTGCCAACAAAGGTCCGTCTAGTCAAGGCTATGGTTTTTCCAGTAGTCATGTATGGATGTGAGAGTTGGACTGTGAAGAAAGCTGAGCGGTGAAGAATTGATGCTTTTGAACTGTGGTGTTGGAGAAGACTCTTGAGAGTCCCTTGGACTGCAAGGAGATCCAACCAGTCCATTCTAAAGGAGATTAGTTCTGGGTGTTCATTGGAAGGAATGATGCTAAAGCTGAAACTCCAGTACTTGGGCCACCTCATGTGAAGAGTTGACTCATTGGAAAAGACTTTGATGCTGGGAGGGATTGCGGGCAGGAGGAGAAGGGTACAACAGAGGATGAGATGGTTGGGTGGCATCACTGACTTGATGGACATGAGTCTGAGCAAGCTCCGGGAGTTGGTGAAGAATAGGGAAGCCTGGCGTGCTGCAGTCCATGGGGTCACAGAGTCGGACATGGCTGAGCAACTGACCTGAACTGAAGGCTGTTTTCCAATTTTTTGCTATCATAAGTAAGGCTTCAGTGAAGAATTCTGCACATATATCTCTGCTTCCTAGTACATAAGTCTTTGACACCATTTCTGATGATTTCTTTGAGATAAATTCTTAGGAGTGAAATTATTGGTATCAAAGAGTATCACTATTTGAAAACAGTTGATATGCAATGCAACACATCTTTCAGAAAGTTTGCATTCCCTAACTTCTCTTTAAAGCACTGCTTGACACCAGACAATACGTTCTTGTTGCAGGGTTGGGAAACCAAGGAAGAAAGTTCTTATCAGACCTGTCACTGGAACCCAGGAGACCCAGGCGACATGGCCCGGGCAGATGAGCTGAGATGCACTGCCTGCACTCAGGAGGCTGAGGGCTCCGAGCGCATGAGGCAGCCCTCTTCCCACCCCACCTCCACACACATCCTGTGTTCCTCTGGTAGTGAACTACTTTTATACAATGATGTCTGAGGCTCAAGAAGGTGCTGCTGTTATTGGTACAGCCCCAAAGGGGCCAGTTCCTTGCTACCTCTCTGTCCATTTGTACCTTCCATCACCTGGGCTTGGAAAGCTGCTTTCCCTGGAACCAGCTGGTCATCTTTGGAGTTAATTCTTAAGAATCAGCTCAAGGGAGGATGGAAATGAACAAACAGTGGACGAGCATATGGTTTGTACCCTCAAGAGTCACTTGGCTGAGTAGGGGAGACGGGAAGCACCCTTTTGGTTGAGGCAACTTTATTTTCCACCTGAGACAGAAACTAAAAGCTGGGATACATAGGCAGGCTGCACATACCACCTTCCCTTCCAGACAGGTGGGGTTTTGATGCTGACTGAGGGAAAGTGGGTGGACATGAGAATGTGACTTCTGGATCTGGCCACCAGACCCCTGTAAGACCCTCCTCCCTCTCTCCTCCTTCCACGGAGATCCTGGGGCTGCACATTGAAGAGCAGTCTCACAAGATGGAAAGTGTCAAGGAGCCTGGTCTTTGAAGGATATTGTGGATCAGAGCCATGTCCCTACCCCACCCCCCAAAATGGACAAATGGATTGTGAGATGAGGGAGCAATACATTTCTGCGTTAAGTTACTGCCAGTGGGGGCTTATCTATTATACATTTAGTGTTACACATCCTTGTTAGGATTCTCATGGGCAATTACAAAACGTGCATGGGTGTGTATAAATTGTGCTAAGTTATGCACATAGGGGAAGCCCCCTCTGGGGTTGGGATGGGTGACGCAGGAAGGCTTCGAGGATGAAGCTACGGTTGGAATAACTGTTGAAGGATTACAATGACAGCTAAGACGTATTATGTTCTTACTACATTCCAGTTGCCAGATTAGGCTGGTTTATCCTCCTATCTAGGTATTATCTTCTACATTTGGAGAGAATGTGGCCCGGGCAGGTGGAGTTACTTTGCCCAAAGTCCCATAACTCTCAGTAGCAGAGTGGATATCAAATTCAGCATGCTTACACGTGACTCTGTCCTGCAGATATAAGAGCAGGGGTTTAGCCATGTGGAGGTTACCTGGAGAGAGAGGCCAAGGGGAACAACAGAGCAAAGGCACAGAGAAGGAGAGACATGCGAATTCCTGGCATCCCTGAACACAGACAGGGTGCTGAAGAATCGGTGGGCGCTGACCGTGGTGCTGAAGAAGGGTTGCACTGTGGAGAGACCTAGAAGGTCCTTGGGGAGAGGCAGGGTGGGCAGGGGAGGGTGGCACTCTGAGCAGATGTCCTAGCACAGAGGCAGAGGAGAACGTGACGTATTTGGGAAATCACCAGATGTTGGTGAATCCACACAGGGGCATGGACATTCGGGTTTTGGCTTAGACACACACACCCTCAAAAGCCTGTTGGTCAACTCTGTGGAGAGGACAGCCGTGCACTGGGCTTAGCCAGTACTCAGATGTGGCATTTAAGACTGGCATTCCCTGGATGTGTGTCACCTGAGCATGCTGATGCATGAAACATGCAGATATGTCGCATAGGGAATAAGTGAACCAGAGGTGCCACATCCGTCATCAGGCTCCGTGATGCAGCCACCCCAGTGCCCCAGTCAGCTCCCTGCTTGCCTTCCCTGTCCCTCGACATCCTGACACTGAGGGTCTCCTCTTTCCAGTGACTGGGGCTTTCTATTCAGGCTCAGTAACTGCGGCCATCACAGAATTAAGTAATGACAAAGTGAGTTATTATCCAGCCTGGTTTCAGCTGGGGATGTAACCTGCAGCTGAGATACCTCACTGCTGGAAACTCACAACACTAAGCAGTGACATGAAAAATGTCCCCTCTAATTCCCCAGCTCAGAGCCATACATCCTTAGAGTCTTGACTCCACACTTGGTGGGGAATAATGTTGTTTTGTTGAGAAGGGGAAGAGGGTGTAATTAGATTCCTCTTAAATGTTACATTCATCCTTGTTAATCAAAAATTAGTAGCTGTTAAAAAAAAGTAAACACAACTCAGCTCCCCAGGAAGCTGATAGCAGTTCCCACTGGCCTGGTTAATTACACAAAATGAAACAAAACATGTTCCTTTGTCTCTCCATTGTGGAATTAGCACAATGAAATATAATGGTGGCCATATCTGCGTGGTGGGATTGAAGGTGACTTTCAATTTTCTTATTCATTCTTCCCTGTATTTGTTAAATTTTCTACAATGAGCATATATTCCTCACTAAATAGCATTTAAGTAACTTAAAAAAAGGAAATATGAGATTACATGCTAAAAACCTATAAACAAAAGACAGAGATGAATACTCTTCCTCAGCCCCAAACTCCAACCCCCAGCTCTCATTCCAAACCCTAGAAATACATTCTTTCAGACAACTTGTGAGGTGTTTTCCATTTTATTTATCACACCTCTTATATTTGGAGTCATTCTGCTGCTAGTTTCCTTACTTATTCTGACCTCCAAAAGGAAGGTCCTGTTTGCCTGACTCCCACTATGTCCCCAACAGCATACAGTAGGTTGCTTCTTAAACAGGTGTTGAGCCAAATGAGGAATGAAAGAATAGGCACAGGGGTGTAAATGTGCTATTTAATACAACCAAAATCTTCCAAAGAGAGTGGGGCTCTTCTGTTCTTCTGAACGTGTGTCCATTTGTTAGGGGTGAGCCTAAAGCTCATGGGGGATGGTGGCTGGAGAGAACTGAATTATTCTACAGACAGAATGGGCTTTCCTGGTGGCTCAGATGGTGAAGAATCTACCTGCAGTGTGGAAGATCTGGGTTCGATTCCTGGGTTGGGAAGATCCCCTGGAGGAGGGAACGGCTACCACTTAATATGTAGAGCATTAAGGAGCAGTTTATAAGGAAGAAGGCTGCCTTCCTCCCAGTTGATATATGGAGTGTGGGATGGGGTTGTGGGGGAAGGTGGTAACACAAAGAAATGGAAACAAAATCCCACCATAAACTCAGG
Source organism: Aepyceros melampus (assembly GCA_006408695.1). Taxonomy (NCBI): domain Eukaryota; kingdom Metazoa; phylum Chordata; class Mammalia; order Artiodactyla; family Bovidae; genus Aepyceros; species Aepyceros melampus. The sequence goes on along the minus strand of SJXQ01002987.1, from coordinate 363,043 downwards.
GAGCCTTCAAAGTTCTTATACTGAGATTTTTAATTTAATGTAACATATTTGGTCAACAGAAGATAAAAGTAGCATGGAGCTGAAGGCGGATATTAATTATGGAATAAACAAGCAAATTTTAAAAATTGGAGTCTGAATACAGTAAGGGATAGAGACTTAAAATACCACTCCTATCCTTTCTCTCCAAGCTCTATACATTCTTTTTTGTTTGTTTGATTGAGTTCAGCCTTTGGTTGCCACATTCTGGCCTGGAGAATTCTATGGACAGAAGAGCCTGGCAGACAGAACAGGGGCACAAATGACCGACTGCCCCACCCCTACTGCCAAGAGATGTGCTGAGTGAAGGAGGCCAGACAGAGAAGAGTATGGACTCTAGATGCCCAACTCACACTAATGCAGTGACAGAAAGCAGGTCAGTGGGGCGCAGCAAAGGGAGGACAGGGGGGAGGGCTACAAAGGGGGCAATTTTGGGGTGCTGGGTGTGTGTACTGTCTTGATCAGGGTGATAGTTTCATGGGTGCATCCATTATGGCAGAGCTTAACACATTATATGCCTCTGAAAAGCTGTTATGAAAATAAGCTGGGGAGGAGGGAGAACTGGAGAGAGGAGAGGAGGTGCTAAGATTGGGGTCCTCTGGGAGGATGAACTGTCCCATGAAAAATACAGAGGGACAGGGCAGCGAGGAGAACGTGCAGCTGACAGCTCTCCAGGGCTGAGACCGAAGTAATCTGACGTAACTGCTTCCTCCTCCAACATCTTCAACTAAGTGTGTCACATGTGCCACATGCTGATGCTGAAGGCCAGCGTGTGTGTGTGTGTGTGTGCGTGTGTGTGTGTGCATGTGTGTGCACATGCGTGGGTGCGCACGCATGTATGCTGTGTGTGCTGAGGCTGGACTAAGTAAAAATTTAACAGGTACAGGACTAAGTAAAGATGTACAGGGTGGGAGATAATTAAGAAACAGAACTAACTTGACAGAATTGGATACCTGAAGCCAGAGCTGACTGCTAGAAATGCAGGGCCTCCTTCCCTCACCTTGGGATTTTCCTGAGTTTTGGGGAAGATGCTTCAGGGCATGGAATCAGGATTCACTACAAGCTTATTGAAGTCTCACGGGCAGCCGGATTCCAGTGACACCAGGAAGCGGCCCCCACACTCGCTGTTTGTTGAATGAATATAGGAATATTTTTTTCACTTGTTGTCAGAAAAAAGCTGCTGCTCTTCTGAGTACTGGCAATGGGAGGCAGGATGAGGACAGGCGGGCTGTCACTGGGGCTTAGAGCGCCTCTCATCTGCTTGGCGTGTTTGACAACACTGGTGTTTTGGGGGGCCATGTCTTACATGTCACACATCTGTTGGCTGATGGTTTGCTGTGGGGGCAGGTTCTGTGCCAGAGGTTGAGAGGAACACAGAGAATGTGAGTCAGGCCTTCCTTAAAGAGCTCACAGTTCAGAGCAGAAAACAAACAAATCAACACCTCCATAGAGGAAGGGCTGTACTTCAGGGGTTGGCAAAGTGCAGAGACTAAATCTGGCCCTCTGTCTGCTTGTGTAAATAAAGTTTTACTGGAACACAGCCACTTCCATTGGGTCTGCATTATGACAGCAGAGATGAGTAGTTGAGACAGACCATGAAGCTGTGAAGTTTACATTGCTTATCATCTGAACCTTCGTGCAGAAAGTTTGCTTATTCCTGTTCTAACAGACTATTCAGAGCAAGCAGCTGTGACTAAAGCAACAAGTTCAGGACTTGCTGGCTTTACTTGTTGTCAAATCCAACTCTCAGGGCTCTGAGCCAGGTGGCTTAGCTGGGGGTAGAGGTCTTCCTGGTGCTGCCTTGTGGCTGAATGGGAAAGAGACTGGACCTCCCTTTCCCCAAGAGGTGTTGAAACACAGGTGCCACAGCCCTCCTCGGCTTTCCAAGTCAGTAGTATCTGAACACCCAGGTGATGCCATCTCCCCAGGTGATGCCTCAGGAGGACCCAGCAGGGCCAAGCTACTCAGCCAGGGACACCAGGAGAGAGTGGAGAGAAGGGAACATCTTCCATCCTCTCAAGCCCAAAGGGGAGGCTCAAACCAAGGAAGAGCATCACATAATAATCAAATGTGGAAGTTTAATGAGCATTTATCCACACTGCTTATTAAAGTCAGACCCTGATGGAAATCTATTTTCAGACTTTGCAAAAGGTATTAAATATTAACCTCTGAACAGGAGTCACTGAAGCCTAAAAGCCTGGTTAAAAAATATGCTTCAAAAATTGTTTATTTGAATTTATTCATGAAGTAAACAAAACTGTACTGAATGCCCGCTATGTACCAGGCTCTGTTCAAGAAGTCGACAGGAAGGGCGAGGAGTCTGGGGAAGGGAAACAGGTAGGGAACATGCAGGCAGGCAGGCAGGCCAACCCTAGTTACAGATTTATCACATCATCTCCAACACTGGTTCGTCAACACTGAACTGCACGCAGGTTAGGCTCCTATGAGTATCTGGTCATGTTTTCATCGGCCAAGCAATACACAACCTTGCCTTGCTTTATGTGTATTTCTGTTTAAAGACACACATCTCTCTCTCTCTCTCACACACACACAGTTGATTCATTACACGGAACTCACGGCTGATAGTAATACAGCTCATGCCTGAAAGAAGCTCGTCTCATGCATGGCTTTTCTCCTCAGGCCCCAGGAACAGCAGTTAGCATGTCAGCCTTACACTGGGGAACCATTTCAAAGAGTGAAACCACCAACAGGAAGCTCAAAACTGTGAGTAACTCGGCAGCTCACAGACCACAAGGAGCAAACATGTTTGCAGCTTGAGCAGAAACAATAAGCCGGAGCATCACTTCTTAGACCTCAGCTCGGGGTGTCCGTATTGACGGACACATTTTTCACTGTTCTGTGCCCGTCTGCAAATAACTGAGAAAAACCCCGAGTATTTTTTGGTTACAAGTAGCTGTTCATATGTAGGTGAACCCACAAATACAGAATGTGTGAATCATGAGGGGCAACTGTGACTCAGGGCAGAGAGAGTAATTTCCATGGCGTTCTGGAGTAGGGAAGGTGCTGGCGGAAGACCACGGTGGAGCAGAGACAGCCAGGAGAGAGAGAGGAGAAGGGCGGGGAGAGCAGGGCTGACTGGGAGGCTGCTGCACGGAGAGTGTGTTATAAGGATGCAGGAAGGGAAGAGGGGCCAGAGGGGCAATTACTGTCACCCCAGTAAACGACAGCATGCCTTAGACCAAGATTATGCCGTGGAGTTGCAAGAAAAGCACGGATTGAAGATCTGATTGGAGAAGGACCTGGTAAGATGGTTGATGTGTTTCTATCTATGCTTTTATCTATGTTAACTAGACAATCTATGTTTTAAGTATTTGTGAAATAGTTAATTTTTGAGCTAGAGATATTTGATTTTTAGACACGTAGGGTAAAAAAAATCAAATAGTAATCACTTGCCCAAAGATTTCCAGTCCCAGGGAACAGCTCACCTGTGGGCATTCCACGAAGGAGATTCAGATGGATGCCAGCAAGGACTCCAAAAGTTATCTTTCCATGATATCTGTCTACAGGATCCCCTGATACTCCCATCTACAGTTTTTAAAAGATGCCCAGACACAGATAATACAGAGACGAAACATTCTCTGAACACTGACCCTAAAGCTCAGTCAATGAAATAAAGATCCCACCTGGAACAGGATTCTGAAGAAATTTTATGGGAGAGAGTCCCCTGGACTGCAAGGAGATCCAACCAGTCCATTCTGAAGGAGATCAGCCCTGGGATTTCTTTGGAAGGAATGATGCTAAAGCTGAAACTCCAGTACTTTGGCCACTTCATGCAGAGTTGACTCATTGGAAAAGACTTTGATGCTGGGAGGGATTGGGGGCAGGAGGAGAAGGGGACGACAGAGGATGAGATAGCTGGATGGCATCACTAACTCGATGGATGTGAGCTGAGTGAACTCCGGGAGTTGGTGATGGACAGGGAGGCCTGGCGTGCTGCAATTCATGGGGTCGCAAAGAGTCGGACACGACTGAGCGACTGAACTGAACTGAACTGAAAGAAGCTGAACATTCTACTGGATACAGGGTTTTTTTTTTTTTTTTTTAAATTGCAGTTTCTCCTCTTACAACATATTAATAAAAGAAAGATTTTCTTGTTAAAATATCCTTTGGCATAAATATATCTGATTTTGAATTCCATCCCTTCCACTGACAAACTCCCCGACCCTCAGCATATTTTGGTCCCTTGGTTTCTCAACTATGGAATGGAGATAACCACGCCCACTTCATGGTGACCAGGGCAGTGGTGAGATTTCTAGATGTTATGTTTACTTTTCTTACTTTTCGCATTTGCCTTTTCTATTTCTATGTGCTCTGTTTTTTTTATTCATGGTTCCAATTTTTTCCTCTAACCATTTTAAATATAATTATTTTCCAGTCTAATTTTTTTTAAATCCACAGATTTCTTTTCTTTTGAGCCCAGCTATATGGATTCCACAGGCAAGGGGATTATGTTCACCTTGCATTCTAACTCTTGCAGAAATGGCATCGCCCTTTGTCTGGCCCACCATGATGCAGGCTCAGGGAGCAGAGGGTCCTCAGCGCTGCCTTGTGTTTAGCTGAACGCACGTTCAGTCCTGTTGCAGGGCCACAGGATCATTAAGCATTTCTGATCCCACCCTTTAAGTTTTCAGAAGAAATGGGCCTAAAGTAGAAAAGTGGCTTTCACAGTGCTGTGCTGAGTCATACCAGAGCTGTACACAAAAGGAAAACTCAGTCACTCTAGTCCTACTTTCCTTAAAAACTTGATATTTTTATCATGAATTTTTGCATTAACTTTGATTTTAAAAAATCATTGCATCAAACAGCAAATTCCCACTGTCTATTTTATGCAGGGTAATGTGTGCGTTTCCACGCTAACTCTCTGTTTGTTTCCACGCTAACTCTCTCTGTTTGTCCACCCCTCCTTCCTCCCTGTGTCCACAGTCTGTTCTCTATGTCTGCATCTCCATTGCTGCCCTGAAGATAGGCTCATCAGGGCCATCTTTCTAGATTCCAGACCTCAACCCAGTGCTCTGTGGCAACCTAGAGAGGTGGGATGGGGGGGAGGTGGAAGGGAGGTTCAAGAGGGATGGGACATATGTGTACCTGTGGCGGAGTCATGTTGATGTATGGCAGAAACCAGCACAACAGTGCAAAGCAATTATCCTCCAATTAAAAAAAAGATTATCTACTTTGATGACTGAGATTTCTGTGCACCGAGGAGAGTGCCTGGCTCACCTCCCCATCCCCACTGGAGGTCTTGGGGCGGTGCTCCCTCTCTGGCCCTGAGAGTCAGCCCAGAGCCTCGCCTTCCCCCGCCACCACCACATCTCGGGCTCTGCGTCCTTCTCCACCCTTGGTGCCCCATGAAGACTGACCTGCCTCTGGCCCATGAGCCCCATGTGCTCGTTCTGAGACAGAGCTCTCAGTGGAGTGACTGAATGTGCGGATGCTGGTCCCTCAGACCACAGGCACCCATCCTTGCAGGGTGCTCCCAGGGAGAGCTGTGGCCACCAACATTGTGGGAAGCTCCCATCTGCAGAAAGGGTTTCTACTGGGTGTTGACATTTCTGGCTGTTTGTCACCCTTCATCATTCCACACAGGATCCCAGGACCCCTTTTGGACAAGCTCCTGTTCTGTGCAACGCTGGTGGTGGGAGGCAGCCCCAATCCCAACCTTGCCCAGATGCGGTAGCAGTGGCAAGAGACGTGCACCTTAGCTCCAGTAAGCCCCACACACGAGCAGAAAGCGATGTAAGGGTGGGCGGTAGAGTTCAGGTTCAGACACAGGAAGCGTAACACGAGAACCGGGCTGATCCCTTTGGAATGGTTCACATTCACATCGTCTTCCCTCTTGAATCTTATTCGGTGGCCACTCATGTTTTCCCAATTTATCCAGTCTGCAATCATCTATCTCAACCTAGTAAATTCTTATTTTATTCCACTTCATGTGCTGACACTGGTTCTGTTGCTTGCACTCATGGATCCTGACAGATATGGGACTAGAAATAATGAGAGGTGCTGAACTGGGCTCTCCTTTTCTGCTCTTAGGTAATGGTCTGCTTGCTTCCCCTCTCTTCAAACATTCAACCAGATCTGAAACTTGTCTGGGTGGCAGAGTCCCTGCAAATCATGGTGTTATTTGCCCAGCATCATGTGATTTGCAGGGTGTCTTAAAATACTGATAAATTCCATCATGATGCCCAAACCAGGAACAGTTTTACTAGGAGAAAATATGACCATGTTATATGTACACTCTAGAAAGATTGCAAAATCAAGCACCCCTGTCCACCAAAGAGTCAAGCTGCGCGCCTTCAGACACCTGCTGAGAGAATCGTTAGTCTTTGATGACGGCTTGCTGTGCACGCACATGCCCCATCATCTCTGAGTTCTTGCCTGTAGGCAAGCGAAGGGCAGGTGAAGCAATGCATTCTTTAACGTTTTTTTCCTGCTCCATTCCATTTTCCTAGGAATGGTGGTTTTAGAAATGGCACAAATGGGATTTTAGCAGTGTGATACCTGGGCCAACTTGTAGACCACCGATAGGGGCTCTGGGAGTAGCAGAGATGGAAGCCTGCCAGCAACTTGGAGTTGTGGCTAACATCCGTTAAGTCGCTTCCCTGATAAGTGTCTCCGGAGACTTGCTCTCCTGTGGGTCCTTAATGCCTGAATACCACAGATTGTAGAAAAACACTGCTTTTCTTCTCAGGGAGCCACCTTCAAAACATGGCGACGTGTTTTGTTCTCTGACCTGTCAGTTAAGGGGGCTGTGCTGGGCATGCTGCAGGTGAAGTGCTTAACTTGGACCACCAGCTTCTTCACAGTGACCCTAACTGAGATGTTATTGGCCCATTTTACAAGTGGGGCAACGGGCACAGAGAAATGACTGTCTGCCCAGGGTTGCACACCTGGAGAATGGATGAGTGGGGTTTGTGCTCAGGAAGTCTGGCACTTGGCAGGCAGTGGGGCCACCGGGCCCTGGGCTCTGCTACTTCTTCATGTGAGACCGGGGGCCTTTCCCCTTCCGGTGCAGCCCACTGGGGCAGCTCCTGGAGGCAAGACAGAGTCTCTGATGGAATGAAAAGTCATGAGCTGTTTCCTTCATGTCCTCTGAGAAAACACCTCCTTCAAAGCTGACGTTTTCTAGTCTCTTCTAATAAATTTGGCAGCGTTAGGAAAGGATTTTATGATGGAGCTTTTGTTCTCCCTAAGACAATCATACATGTGGGAGCAAATGGAAGTGAATTAAATGGAAAGACGCCCAGAGGTGGGGGCAGCCTGAGAAAATGGCAGCATCATCAATCGTGCCGCAGATGTCCATCCAGCAGGTGAAGCCGTCCCTGCCTGACGATGGTGGGCAGAGGTTCCTCGTGAGGAGAAGAGTGTGCTGAGACACCTGCCTGCCTGAGGGACCAGTCTCTGGTCCAGGGAGTGCTGCCCAGACCACCTCCCCGTGGTCCTCATAGGCAGCTGGGCAGCAGTAGGCTTTGCTGTGACTTTCAGCAGAAAGAGGTGTCAAAGATTTGAAGACTATCAAGTGAGGATCAGAAATGGAACGTGCAATTGTATTCTGAAAAGTAGAAAGCCGGTGGAGAAAAGCTCTCGGGGCTGTCTGCAATCGCACATTGAGGGCTGAGCTTTTTCCGTGTATTGGTTTGGGAGGCAGAGTGTGGAGAGGCGAATTTATTTTCCTGTGTGCGAATCCCTGTGATCTTGGGCCAGTTTTCCAATCTCCCTGAGCCTCGGTGGCCTCAGTTGTGAAGTTGGGTGATGGTCGCACCTTTCTTACAGGGTTGTTGGGAAATCAGAAGTGATTGTACATATAAGGCATGAAGAACAGTGTCTGGGACATGGTAAGTGCCAGCTGCTCTGTTGTAAGTGTGAGCACACCAGTGTAGCCGCAAGAAAGAGGCTGACATAGACTGAACATGTTAGGAAAGTGAACCACAGGAGGCATTACAAGGTGCTGATGACAGAAGAGAAGGAGATGGACAGACCAGGCTGACCTAGGACCAGCCTGCCCCTGGCTGTGAGTGTCCACACCACCCTGGAGCCCAGGGAAGCCGTGCCTGGCAGACGCTGGGTCTGCCCCTCCAAGGTCTCACAGCCCAGCTAAGGGCACAGGCCGTATGCAATGATGCTGGCTCTGTGACTCAGGCAGCGGCCTCACGTACAGCACGCCAGGCAGGGCCACTCCGCAGAACAGCAGAACATCCAAGGGCTTCACCCGGGGGCCCTCTTTCTTTCCCACCTTTGCTCACCTCTTCGGGGATCTCAAAGGTGCAGGGTTGTAACCCCTTCTCTGGAGCTTCTGCTTCTGCTCCTTCCTGAAGTACTTAGATAATAATATATGATGCCTATTTCCTGAGTTTTTCAGATGCTAAAACCACCACCAAATGGAAGAAACTAACTACTCGATCATGAGCAGGTAGCCCCCAGGATTGAAACCCACCCGGTAATCAGAGAACTGTGCAGGAGCTGATCACACACCCTGGGACGCCCCTCCCTCTCCTGGCCCTGAAAGACGCTTTGCAGAAACCCTTCAGGGAGTTCAGGGGTTTTACGAGCAGGAGTTGCCTATTCTTGGGTGGCTCTGCAATAAAGCTTTCCCTTCTCCAGATTCCGACATCTTGCGTTTGGGTTTGTTTGGCCTCGCTGTGTGTTGGGCACAGGAACTTGCACTGGGTAACACCATCACCTTCTGAATGTTTCCAGTATCTGCCTGCTTCTCACGGCTTCTGCTGCTGCTGCCAAGTCCAACCTCCCTGACCCAGATCACTGCAGTGCCCTCCCCACTGGTCCTCTGCTCTCTCCCCTCCCCTGAATCCTTCCCACAGACTCTCTTCTAAAACTATTAGAGCCTTTAACTTCCCATCTTGTGTTCGATCTAGAGTGAATGTTTTACCTGCACACAACTCTGGCCTCTGCTCCCACCGCCTCGATCCCTCTGCATAGGCACAGTGACCTCCCCCGACATCACACACCCTGCACACTCAGCCTCAGGGCCTTTGCACCTGTATCTTCCCTGCTTGCACCACTCTGCCCCAGATATCTGCATGTCTCACCCTTCGGTTCTTTCAGCTCTTTCTTGAGATGTCAGACCCTACTGCTTTCTCTGTTTTATTTTTTTTTCTTTGCTACTATGCTATTTATTTTAAAATTTATCTTCTTGATTATTTTCTCTTTCCCCTACAGGAATATAATCTCCATCATGACAGATATTTTCAACTCTTTCACCTGCTGCTATATCTCCAGTGCCAAGAAAAGGGCCTGGCATATTGTAGGTGCTCATTAAGCGCTTGTGGAATGAATAAAACATGTAATGATTAAAGAGGTGGCTTATTCTGTCCTAGCCCTCATACAAATCCAGAGGCCCCACTGCACGGGTGCAGTCCCCACACAAGGATCTAAGGCTGTTAAAGTCGGTGACATGAAGTCTGGTTGTATCCTGAGATTCCTGTCTGTATGTTTAGACTACACAGGGAAACCTCCGAATTAAACATATCAAGAGAAAACAGAGCTTCAGGATTCATTTGGAGAGCAAACTGGGAGCAGAGATGAAGTGAGCTTCTTGAATGAGTTCAAGACTCACTGCAGTTTCATTACTTGAGTTAGTGCTAATGCTGTGATAAGCTGTTCATGAGTGCCCAAGGTGTGTTCCTTGGCTGGTGATTGACAGACAAACTGAGATAATAAAATAAATCGGCTATCTTTCCTGACAGACTTCTGTTGCAATCCTGAAATGTGTGGCTTTCTCAATCAATGCTGTATTGGTAGCTTCGGTAGCAACCCTCATCTAATTCAAATGCCTTTATTACAACAACAGCTAAGCAGATTTAACAGTTTAGAAAACATTGAGCAAGAAACAATATTAACATTTGTCAATATTTTCTTTATTGGCCCTGAAAATTAATTTCTTAGGCTGCCAACAGTGACCATTATAATTATATTAAAATGTAACCAATTTGAAACCATGCTTTCAATAATGAGAGTCTGGCCCATGGCCAGTTTATAATAATACGTAGATGGATGTTAAAAAGTGGGTAAATTGTAAAATATCCTTTCAACTCTTTTTCCAAATGGTCGGATGTTTCATAGCAACCAAACTGAGCACCTCTAATTGAGGTTAATAATGAAAGTCTTCCGTCTCTGGATCATTATAAAGGCCACAATTCTATTTTTAGCCACTGAAGCTGTTAAATCTATAAAGATTCAGTTGTTTAATTTATTAGATCTTGTTTCCCATTGCCATCTTCAAAACAGAAAATCTGATTGTTAAAAATAAGAGTAAGCTATATATTTCATAAATAATTAAAAATTCTATAGCAGAATTGGCAATAAAACAATTGCCACCACAATCTTCCAATGGAAGGACATCACTTTAATTAAAAATTACAAAGGTGCCACTGTACACAATTCATTTACATTTTAAGCTCTGTGTTGACTCAAGAAAGAAATACCTCACCAAAAAAAAAAAAATGAACTAACAGAAATGACCTCACCCCAAAGCCTATTATTGAGGTAAGCACATTTAATTAAGATGAAGTGTTAATAATATATTTAGTGGATGGAGGCTCTTTTCATTTCCCCAGGTAGAAATGTTATTATTTGGCCTTTAACTTCTGATTAAAATTTAAAAGGTGGGAGTCACTCCAAATTAAACTCTTAAATCTGGTTTTGAAATCTGTTTTTTTTTTTTTTCTTCAAAAGGAGTTACAACCCTCTTTTCTCCTCCCAGTAAGTGGTGAGCTACTATACATTTTGAATCTCTGTGTTCCTGAGAACTGATAGTGATGACAAAATCCTAATTTCCAAGGGAACTGATTTTTGCCATCTGCTTCCAAAGGTCTTAGAAGATACAGAACAAAATGCCACATAGCCAGCTGATGATTTTTGCTCAATTTCCTATCATTTTTTCGTGTGATTTCCTTTGAATGGGCCTCAACATTAGATTAAATGAGGTATTAAAGAAAAAGACTTGATGAGTCACAAGAAGACCAGAAAAATCTGAAAGTGGGCATTTTAGCAAATCTTTTTGGACTGAATTTTCATCACTGCATGTGCATTCTGCACCAGTTTGAGACCATGAATGAATCTACCCGGAGCTTAAAAGCTTCCAAGTCTAGAGGAGGAAGGGACAGGAAATGACTTAAAAAGACTCAAAGAGATCAGGGCAAAGTAGGCAGTGGTTTCCAAAGAGATGAGGATCCAATTTGGATCTGATTCCGATATTCTGTGTTTAAAGAATGGGCTCAATCTGGCTCACAGTTTTGGAAGAAGAGGCAGCTGATGGACCTGGCTCCTTAACTAAGTCTGTGGACCTGGGAAGCCCAGTGGGAGGCTGATCAGTCCTGCTCAGGCCATCCCCCTCCCTCCCCCTGGGGTTGGTTTAAAACAAAGCCACATGCAAATATGTCCACGGTTGGGAGACATTAGACGATACTTGAGGATGAAAAATAATAGTAATCCAGAAACAAAAAACCATGTCTGCTTATGCACAAATGCTTGCATACAGACGCTCCACCCCAGCTGCTGCAAAACCACGCTATGCTTGTTTACCAAGCACATTCATAGGCCAGGCCCAGTGCTGGGCTGTTTTAAGACCTTCAATCGGTACAAGTGTTATGGAAAACAGAATGGAGGTTCCTCAAAAGACTAAAGATATGGCAAAACCAATACAATATTGTAAAATAATTAATCTCCAATTAAAATAAATAAATTTATATTAAAAAAATAAAGATAGAGTGGTCAAACGATCCAGCAATCGCACTCCTGGGCATACAGACAGAACTATAATTCAAAAAGATACACCTGCCCTATGTCCGCAGCAGCACTGTTCACAAGCGCTGAGACATGGAGACAACCTGAATACAGACAGAACTATAATTCAAAAAGATACACCTGCCCTATGTCCGCAGCAGCACTGTTCACAAGCGCTGAGACATGGAGACAACCTGAATACAGACAGAACTATAATTCAAAAAGATACACCTGCCCTATGTCCGCAGCAGCACTGTTCACAAGCGCTGAGGCATGGAGACAACCTGAATGTCCACTGACAGGCGAGGGGGCAAAGAAGAGGTGCCCACGTGAGCAAGGGGGTACTGTGCAGCCGTACAAAGCACGGAATCAAGTCATTTGCAGCAACAAGGATGAACCTAGAGATTATCGTAGTTGGTAAGTAAGTCAGGAAGAGAAAGACAAATACTATACGGTAGCACTTATATGTGGAATCTAAACTATGGTGCAAATGAATCTACCTACACAACAAAAGCAGACTCACAGACACAGAGAACAAGCTTGTGGTTGCCAAGGGGAGGGGTGGGGAGGGGTGGATGTGGAGCTTTGGGGTTAGCAGATGTAAACTATTATATGTGGAAAGGGCAGACAGCAAGGACCTGCTGTGGAGCTCAGGGAACTACATTCCATATCCTGAGATACACCACAATAGGAAAAAATGTGGAAAAGAATGCGTGTGTCTATGTCTACCTGAGTCACATTGCTATAGAGCGGGAATTAGCACAACACTGTAAATCAGCTGTATGGGTGTTCTCAGTTGCTCAGCCGTGTCTGACTCTTTGTGACCCTATGGACTGTAGCCCGCCAGGCTCCTCTGCCCATGGGAATTTCCAGGCAAGAATACTGGAGTCGGTTGCCATTTCCTATTCCACAATCAACTACACTCCAATAAGATAACAAGAGAAGAACTTTGGGCCTCTAAGAATTTTCTCTGTCCATGGTGGCCTCCTCCCAAGTCACACCAAACAGACTGAAATGTACCACATCACCAATGCATAATTTTTGAGATAATTTTTATACTTCTGGAATAATTCGGCTATGGGAATATTTCACTAATAATCTTCTATGATTTTTCTAGTGCTGACCCAGACATCCTTACAGTGTAATCTACAAATAATTTGCAAATGGAAAAGACTCTGATGCTTGGAGGGATTGGGGGCAGGAGGAGAAGGGGACAACCGAGGATGAGATGGCTGGATGGCATCATGGACTCGATGGACGTGAGTCTGAGTGAACTCCAGGAGATGGTGATGGACAGGGAGGCCTGGTGTGCTGCGATTCATGGGGTCACAAAGAGTCGGACACGATGAGCGACTGAACTGAACTGAAAGGGTGTGTACTCAGTCGCTTCAACTGTGTCCAACTTTTTGTGACCCCATGGACTATAGCCTGCCAGGTTCCTCTGCCTATGAGATTTTCCAGGCAAGAATGCTGGAGAGGGTTGCCGTTTCTTCCTCCAGGGGATCTTACCAACCGGGGATGGAACACGAGTCTCCTGTACTGCAGGCGGATTCTTTACCCCTGAGGCACTGGGGAAGCGCTTAGAAATGGAATGGCACTTTTTCAAATATTAAATTCAACATGGCTCAAGTCATGTGCTGTGGACACTCAGTCTTTATTAACTTCAGTTTGCTGTTTTCTTTTCAAACTTTGGCGATGGCAGATTATGTGTTTGCGTCCTTGACATTTTTGTCAAGGACAAAAGTTTTGAAGACCTTGGTGCTGGGCCTGAGCGCTTAATTAACTAAATGGTACTGATGAAGCCCTAATGGTTTATCAGGGATGGAGATGAAAATGATCGTTACCCTCACAGAGGCCGAGGGTTAGTGGCAAATAACACTGTAACAGCGAAGCGTGATAAATGTTATACTAGACTTTCAGAAAGCCAGTGGCAGTGCAGTCTGAAAGTAAGGTAGTCACCTGCAGGGGGATGCCTAAACCTCAGGAAGACAAACAGACATGGGCGAGGTGGTGGTGAGACATGCCCCAGCAGTTCACCTCATTTGTATGTTTTCTTCCCATAAACCTAGGCTCAGAGAAGTTACGTTTTCCTCATAAAGGAGGTGGACGCATCATTTCTCATTCACAGGGTGGCTGTGAGAGTTAAGTAAGACTGCCCTCAGTGCTTTTGGTAAATGTTTCTATAAAAATGTCAGGCATCTTAGTCATGCAAAACTTGCATCCACGGGTCCTGGCAATCTTTGCCTAGTTTAGTCTGGTACCCCATTCCTGGGAGGCAGAGACCAGCTCAAAGGCATGGAGATGGTGGCATTTCTGGGGGATTTAGGAATCTGTTGACCAGTGAGACTACAATGATGCTTGGAAAGAATTTGTTGCTTGGCTCTTTCTCCCCAGCTAAGGACCACTGGTCCCTACTTTCCAAGGAGACAACTTCTTTCTCTCCTTCCTTCCTTTACCTCTCTCTCCCTTTCCCCCTCCCTCTTCCTTTGTTTCCTGGGGTATTGCTCTTGCTCTTTTGACTATAAGCTCCCTGGAGTCTCTACGTAGAGACCATTTCTTTCACAAGTGAAAACACTGCATTCAGCAGTGTAAAGCCCATAGTAGGCACTAAACAAATACGAGTAAATGAATTCAGTAAAGGAATGAATGGAAAACTATAATGCTTGTGGTTTTTTTCAAGCAGTTATCTTTGGTAACACAATTATCTATTATTTTGATTGTGTAAAATCTAATTTCATGGCATGTATTCATCTTGTAAAATTCATCCTGTAGTCTTTTACTACACAGAAAGGTCCAGTACCCAAAGGTGTTCATGGAAGAAGCTTCTGGTTGCCTTACAATAGCCACTCTTTTTTTCCTTTCTTAGTAAAGAATTCCACTTTTAATAGCTGGTTGCTACCTACCTAAAAATGACCATGCTTCCTAGTATTTCTTGCGGCTAGGTTGTGGCCATGCGACTAATTTTGACCAATCAGATTCAAATAGAAAAGTGTTTGACTTTCAGGAAGACTGCCTAAAATATAGGAGACTCCCTTCTGTATTCTCTCTCTCCCAAACTACTGTCTGAAACACAGATATGAAGGCTGGAGCACTAGCAACTAATACAGTCCATGAGGCAGAGATTGCCAGCTTAGAGGCGACTGAATGGTGAGCAGGAAGGAGCCGGGGCCCCTGCCAGCTTTGTGGAACTGCCATCCCCGCCCTGGACTGTCATAGCTGCTTTATACTTATTATATACAAGGAAAAAAAAAAAACAATTTCTATCTTCTCTGAACCACCATCGTCTTCAATTTTCCTCTTATAGTCAGCCAAACTTAATCCTCACAAATACAGTGCTGCTGGACAAACACTTGTGGGGCTCCCAGGATGAATGACCCTTTTTCCCAGAAAGCTGAGCAGCAAAGGGTAATTTCACTTGGGCAAGGACAATATTTTTCCTCAGCTCACATCTTACATGTTCAGTGTGTGGCAGAAGTCTCTGCTATAAGGTTGTTTACTACAGACCAGAGAGAGAAGATGAGTTCTGTCTAAAAAATGTTTGGAATAGGAATTGCTACTTGGCTGCCTCAATAGAAATCCCCTGATCATTCAGAGAATGAAATAAGTCCTCTCGGACCACTCAGAATGATGGAGCTGCTGGCCATATCCCTAGAGCAACCAAAGCAACAGACTTGATGCCATGGTGAGGCTGGTCCATGCTTCTCATCCCACTGCCGGAGGATGTTGTGGAAATATAGTCATTATCATTGAGCTGCTATTTCTGACAATAATTAGCTAGCAAGTTTAGCTGCATGGGTCCATTGCTCACTGGAGACACTAAAATGTCGAGAAGTGCCAGATCCCTGTCTGGTGTTCATGGAGGCAGATTCCATCCTGAGAGCTGAAGCCAGTCTCTTTGCCTCTGCGCATTGAAAGGCTGGGACACGGGAACCAGCTCTATTTTACAACATGTCAATGTTCACATAAACTTGGAGCAGAGAAACTTTCTAACCATCAATTCAAGTCATAAGGGAAAACAGAAATATGATTGCCTAGGTAAAAATAGAATTCTTTATATGACAAAAGCATTAGCAACATCAACACTTTTGCACAGCATTTTCAGAAAATTCTTCAGAAAATTAATGATGCATTAAACAATTTAGTGAGAAGCATGTCCACTGACCTTTTACAAAAATAATTGCATATGACTGGAAACAGCCTAAATAGCCAACAACAAGGGAATGAATAAATAAATGAGCATGTTTGTGTAATAGAGTAGTAGAATGCATACTGTTCAGTGACTAAAAATAGTGGCTATTTCTTGACATGGGAAGCTATTCACCACATATTGGGAAGTAAAAATGGCAGGTTTCAAAGCAAAGTGGGTGATGTGAGCCAATTTTGAAAATAAAAAGTACTCCAACATGTGACTAATATCCAAGCTGTTAAAAAGGAATTTCCTTGGGTGGGACTATCACAGATTTTTTAAATTAGATTCTTTATTCCCAACTGCCTTTTCAAAAGTTTCCTCCATGAACTATCTTAACTTTATAATAAGGATAAGAAGATACAAGTCATTAAGAAGAAGAATTTCATCTGTCATAGCCCACTGCTGTCCGTTTGGATTTGGCTAAGGGCACAATGTGATGGGCTTTTAAACAAGCTTTAATAACGCAGGCTTTTTAGTGAGAACATTCACTCTGAAGCCTGGACACCTCCTGTCTTTAGAGTTACAGGCTTCTCAGAGATCAAGGCGCCTTTCACTGGTTTTGACATTCCCTAGTGAGATAAAAGAGGGCGTCCCGTGGCAGCGGCAGAACTACTGTGTCTGAGACGTGTTTTCCATCCCAGAAGACAGGACAGGACGAGTCAGAAGTGAGGTCCTAAGTTTTGCGGGGGCTGGGGGTAGGGAGGAGTTTTCCTGTCTTGGCAAGGGAGGGAGCCCGCCTGCCCTCAGGGAGGAGGCCTGTCGCGGCAGGGGCAGGAGCTGAATGAGGGTGTCAGGATCCTGGCCGGGCGTGCCGGGTCTCTCACCGTGCTAAGATGCCTTGAGTGCCTGGCTAGTCATCTGAGATGAGATGGGGTTATTGGAGCGGAGGCATCAACAGTGTTGGAGTGAGATATTGATATACAGACAGGCGGAGAGGGAAAGACAGAGAAAGAAGAGGAGGAACAGGGGGGAGGGGGGTGATAGAGGGAGAGGGTGATAGAGGGAGGAGGAAGGAGAAAGAAGAAGAGGGAAAGAGGAGGAGAAGAGAGAAGAGAGGAGAGAGAGGAATGAATGGGAGGAAGGAAGGAACATCAGCAGACTGACGAGATGGCCATGGGACAAGAGAGAAAGACGATTCTAGAGGGACGGGGGCGATGCCAATAGGGACAGTGATTGGGAGGAAGACAGGCAGGGAAGACAGAGGCAGAGGCAAGGAAGAGGTGCATGGAATAAAGGAAAGGCCAAAGTAATTGGCACCGGGATCGACACGAGGACACACACACAGCCGCGTGCGCGCGCGCGCACACACACACACACACACACACACACACAGGGACACCTGGATAGCATGCAGGAGTGCAGAGCCAGGGCGGAGCTATTGCTGGGGATCAAGACCCTTGGAGTACATGTGACTTTGTCAGTTGAACTCAGAGCTCTCCTTGAGATAAAAATAGGAGTTCCCAGTGTAAAGTTCCTCCCTCTTCCAACGCCTGCTCCCCGAGGAATCATTAAGAAAACACCACCACCACCACCACAGACACAAGGTCATCATGTCTTTCTGAGAATTCTGGGGAGCTGAGTGCAGATGATTAGAAAACCGTGTCCCAGCCTGGCCCCTCCCCTCAGCCCTGCTCAGCCTTTGCACACACGGCCCCTCAGGGACACGACTTCTTGTGTACAGGATCAAAGGCTGCAAATAATTAATGAGCCTTTTCTCCCCGAAGAGCTCCTGTGACAACAGCCCAACCTGTCAGGGATGTTATGTCTGCCTCTGATGGAGCTCAGACCAGTGCCAGGAGAGGAAGGGCGGGTTGCGGGGGAGAGGGAAGGGCAGAGGGAGGTCCAGTCAGTGCCAGGCTGAGAAAGGGCCACTTCCAGGCAACTCTGGATCTCAGCGGGAAGGAATGTGTCCAAAGAGTCAGACCAGAGAGAGAAATGTGTGTCTCACACATACACACACATTTACTTTGCTTCCGGTGCTGGAAAAGGGACTTGTCCAGACACTGCTCAGCCAGACCCATTTGTAAGTGCTACAGTTCTTAGCCAAACAGCCACAGGAACACCTCAATTATATTTTCCGAGGGGACCATGACATTGAACCTGATCACAGTGGCTCTCTGTGGCCCCTGATGACTCAGAATCATTCTCATCCTCTGGGAAGGGCCTTTGGCATTCCTGTGGGAAGCCACCTCCCAGGTACTCGTGGTTGGATGCCGGGTTCCCAGTGGGCTCACGCCTCAGGACTAGCCTCGGGGACCTCTCGCCATCTGCCGTTCTGCCAGGTGTGTGTGTGAGTTGGCTCAGTGAGACCCACACCTGGCCCTCCGGCAGATACTTCTGGTTGGGGGGATCTTTTTTTTTTTCTGATAAGACTGAGGCCTGGCATTGCTATTGGTGCCTCAGCCCTCTACAGCCGCACAGAGTCAGCTGAGGATGAAGCCAAACCAGGCTAAATGCAGAGTCAAGAGATGGGGAAGGAATATATTCTGAGCCCTGGAATCCTCATGCTGAATGCCCTTGCCCTCATTTTTGATGCTGTGGGCCAGCACAGGCACTCCTGGAAAAAGTCAGTCTGAGATGGGTCCTTGCCACTTGTGACTGAGGGTCACATCACACCTGTGATGGCCAGCTGTACTGTGGAAACCGGAAGCTCTTCAGAGCTTTCTCCATTCCTGCTTTTTACTGCAAGTCTCACGTCTAGTAAGTTACAAACTGCTTTCTCTGATCGCCTTTTCTCACAGTGGGTGCCACTAATGCTCCACGTGAGATAGAACGGGGAACCGCTGGATTCGATTCCAGTTGCTGGTCTGTTCTCCAAGCTCAAATCCTGGCCTTGGAGTCCCTCGCCAGTCACCTGCTCCTCTCCAGGCGGGAATCACGGCTCCTGACTCCGTCTGCCGGGGCTGCTGGCCGTGGCCTCTTGCCATACTCCAAGCACCACACCCCATTTTCCAGATGGGTTCCCTTCTTGCTTCTCAATCAGCTGCCTGTGGTGGGGGCAGGTGCAGCCACGTCTGAGAACATCGCCTCTTTGACTGCCAAGGGGCCCTGAGTTGGGGTGCACAGCTCCAGCTCAGGCAAAGCAGACCTGCCTCGACATGAACTGTGAGCTGAGCGACACAAGGGTGGACAGTGGCTGCAGGAGGGCCACTCTCCCTGTGAGATCCTGCAGTGCCAGCCTGTCAGGCCCCACTACCTAGAGGTGCAACAGTTCCTGTGCTGCCTCTGCCTTGGTCCACGCATCTTCTCCAATTCCATAAACTCCTCAACATCGCTGATCATCAGAGGACGCAAATCAAAGCCACAATGAGATAGTTTCTCACACCCATCAAAATGGCCATCATCAAAAAGACCACGAGTAACACATGCTGGACAGGATGTGGAGGAAAGGGAACTTTGGTACAGTATTGGTGAGGAATATGAATTGGTGCAGCCAGTATGGAGAACAGTGTGGAGGTCCCGCAAAAAAAAAAAAAAAAAAAAAAAGAACCACTACCCAGCAACTTCACATCTGCACATATATTAAAAAAAAAAAAAACCCACAAATTTGAAAAGGTACATCATTCTCCCCAATGTTTACAGCAGCATTATTTACAATAGCCAAGGTATGGAAATAACCTAAGTGCCCATCAAGAGATGAACAAATAAAGAAAATGTGGTGTATATATATATATACACACACACAAATACATGTGAAATATTACTCAGCCATAAAAAGGATGAAACCCTGCTATTTGCAACAATGTGGATGGACCTGGAGAATATTATGCTTAGTGAAATAAGGCAGAGAAAGACAAATACTCTGTTACCATTTATACTAAAATCTAAAAAAGAAAACAAAGCGATACATAATAGAAGCAGAAACAGACTCACAGAGAGAAAAACTAGGGGTGACCAGTGGGGAAAGTGCTATAAACTGTTCCTAGGATCTTCCAACACAGTCTCCTTTTGCCCGAGTCAGCCAGAGCTGGTCTTAAACAAAGAACCCCGACAGACCCGCCTCTTCCCTGTCCATCCCACCTTAGTGGGGCATCTACTCCCAGATTCCAGACACCGGCTTCAGCCCGTCCTCATCGCAGTAACATCATCATGCCTGCCAGCATCCCGCGTTACCCAGCAAAGGCAGTATCCCAAGCTTAGCAACATCAACCCCATTTCAGTGCATTTCCTACCCACCCTGGAGTCACCTCTTCTACCTCCTGGACTCTTGCCTGGAAAATCCCATGGACGGAGGAGCCTGGAAGGCTGCAGTCCACGGGGTCGCAAAGGGTCGGACATGACTGAGCGACTTCACTTTCACTTTTCACTTTCTCCATTGGAGGAGGAAATGGCACCCCACTCCAGTGTTCTTGCCTGGAGAATCCCAGGGATGGGGGAGTCTGGTTGGCTGCTGTCTATGGGGTTGCACAGAGTCGGACACGACTGAAGCGACTTAGCAGCAGCAGCAGCAGCAGCAGCAGAGACATCCTAAATTTGTACAACAACCTTACAGCGTGTTAAGTTACAGATTTCCTGATCTTTCTCTTTGATGTTTAAATTTTGTGTTTCCTCTGTCAAACACTATACAGAAAAGGGGGAAATTAAAGGAGAAGAGGGAAAAAAAAAACCGAATGGCTATTTCAGATTCACATTATTACAGGATTTGGCATTATTTTCTGCTTGTATCCAGTTCATCTGGAATTTCAGAAAGTTTTGTTGTAAAAAATAAACCCCTGTTTGGGTTGGAAAATAGCTTCTGCCAGCCTGCTCCACGGTCCTGTGGCCAACATGGAGATGGTGGCGTGTTTCCAGCTATTTCAAATCAGGAAAATAAGACATATGTTTATTTGAAGTGTGTCTAATACATGGTTATCAGTATCTCCTATGAGAAGATTATGTTCTGGAGGAGGAAGATTAATAACTCCCTTTTGCAGAGACAAGCGCACGTTTGGACCTGCATGCCAATGTGTTTACTGTGAAACATCGCACCAGGGAGGGCATCTAGTCTCCACCAGCACAAGATGCACGGCAGATAATTCTCATTTAATTAAATGTCATTATGAAAATCCCTTCTTTTGAAGTACTGGACAGAGCTTAAGGAATGAAGACTACAAATTTGAACCCTTTTTTTTTTTGGCTTGCCAATCATCAGTGGAAAACTCAACCCCGATGGTGGTGGTTTAGTTGCTAAGTCATGCCCAACTCTTGCAACCCCATGGACTGTAGTCCTCCAGGCTCCTCTGTCCATCGGATTCTCCAGGCAAGAATCCTGGAGTGGGTTGCCATTTCCTTCCCCAGAGGATCTTCTTGACCCAGGAACCGAACCTGAGTCTCCTGCACTGCAGGCAGATTCTTACTGACTGAGCTAATTCAACCCCGATGGTCCATTTCTAAGTACCAGGTAACATCTACTCCTTCCCCTTAACAGTTCGGAGTCCAGAGCACTTGGCTGAGAGCACCAACTTTGCATACTGAACCAAAATGTCTCCATCCTAATTTTTCCGCTACTAAGCTGGGCAGCCTTGAGCAAGCTAGTGAACCTCTCTGAATTCCTAATACCCTTAACTGTACATGGAGTTGGCCAAGCCTTTCTCATGAAGCTGTGGCCACTGATAGAGCACGTTAAGCATTTGAGATGTGAGGGGCCCTGGGTGGCAGCTCCTTCCACACTGTGCTTGGTACCTGCAGAGCCCTGGGAACCTGCGAGAACACAGCCCTGGAGCCCCTCTCCTCCCAGGCTGCTCTGCAGCTAGTAACCAGGGACAGGACCAGCTTCCCCGTGTAGCCAGCCTGGTCCCCTGGTGCCACTGGCTGCCAGCTCTTCATCACGACACAGACTTCCTGCTCAGCCAGGTCGTTAAGCAGTGTATGTTGTGCATGTAAGTCAATGGTAACCCGGAAGGAAGAGCCGCTCCTGCTCGCCTCCCGCCTCTGGCCATGGAGACGCTCACCCACCTGATGGTCTGACGCTGCAGGGAGTCGGGGTCCGTGGCATTCACTGTCAGCAGCACGCTGCCCACGGAGACGTTCTCCTGCTTGGTCACCATCATGGGGTCCGGGTAGAAAACTGGGCTCTCGTTGACGTCCAGGACAGTGATGTGGACAGTGGCCGTGGAGCTGGGGCCGTAGGAGACGTCGGGCACCAGTGGGTCCTCATTTTCCACTTTGATCAGCAGGGTGTGAAAGGCAGAAATCTCATAGTCCAGAGGCTGGAAGGCAGAGAGCGGGGTTCAGCACGTGGGTCTGCCACAAAGGGCGGGCGCTTTTGCACAGAGGCCCTCTGACAGCCCCTGGGCTGTGCGAACACTTGGGGATGGATCCAGGTTCTGTGGACTAAGAAGTTTTATACAACTTGGGGCCCTCTTTCAGAAAAAGATATGAAACATACAGATATCAAGTTAGATATGAGAGTTGTTGAGGGTTTTAGACTGAGAAATAACCATAGCAATTGCATGAGTCTCAGAGATCTGGGTCTCTGGGTGTGAGATCTCTTTGAGTAAGATTCCCTGATGATGCTGACATTAAAAGCCTTCCCACCTGTAGCCGGTGACCCCAAGCTCCAGCACGCCTGTGGGCTTCAGTGGGTGCATGTTATTCTACTAGAGTGTCATGCAAGAAAAGGATTCGGGAGGCTGAGACATGAGGGGTTAAGCTGCAGGGCCCTGCCTTCCCTGAGGGCACTGGAAAGACTGTAGGGGCATTTTCATTTGTCCTGAAGACTCAGCGGCTCTATTGCCATTTTCTGGGCAAGGGTACACAATGCCAGATACATGGCAGGCTCTCCCACCGACGAGCAGCCCTGCTGAGGCCCTTTCTAGGTGATTATGCCAAGGGGCTGCTGGTGTCTAGCTCCTCTGCTGCTGGGTAGACTAACATCAGAGGACATTAAGGAAACCCACTGTAGACATTATGAACGTGGTGCCCTGCCTACCATCAAATGTCACAGACCACATCCACTCCGCCACTTTCCTTCTAAACCATGAGCTGCAGTGAGGGTGACATTTCCTATTCATGGGAGTGTGTGTGGGGAGACATTTGGGTGAGACAAGGACACAATTTTTATTTCAGTGTTTGCCGGGAAAATGAGTAGCTAACTCATGAGACCCAAGATGTAATGGACATTCCTGCTGGGAGGACGAGACTAAAGTGAGTCCTGGGAGGTGATTCACATTCAATCAGAAGGAAGGGGATGGCAGTGCAGGCTGTAAGGGATCTGGGTACGTGGGATGGGGGGTGAGGACTGAAAGAGCTCCATGGGCACAGGAGGTAGAAGGTGTAATCAGAGAGGCTGAGTGGGAGGAACTTTAGGCAGAATCACATTAACTTCTATAATAATCACAGCGAACATGCATGCAGCCCACCCCACACCCGTGAAAGTGCACACATGCATAGGCGCACTGCGCGCACACACACACACACACACACACACACACACAAAGTGCTGGCCTGGAATTACTTCCTGGTAGTAATAGGACTGCCCCTCCCGACCCCACCTAGACCTCCTCCCATCAGGGTGAGTGTTAGGGTGTTAAGCCCTAACAGATATAACGCTGTTGGTACCCAGGAGCTATACTGTGGTTCCCTCCCTGGAACATAAGAATAATTTACCACTGCTGCCTCATTTCTCATAACAGATCTCTGTCCTGCCCAAGTGAAGCCCCAAATACGCAAGCCCACGAAGGACTCTGCCTTTTGGCTAGCGTTCCAGGTGACTCGTGTAGATGCGGACATTTCAGACTCACAGCATGGTGGGTTGGAGGGGGAGTGTGGGGACCGGAGGACACGATGCTCCAGTCTGGCTTTGCTTGTATTTTATTTCACTTAAGCCACAGCAAACACAGGCTGGGAGAACTGTGCTCCTGTAGGGTTTACGTGGGGATGTGTATTTACCCAAGCTTTGTCTTATAGCTGCAGGTCTGGAAAACTGCCTGCCACCTTTTATGGACGCTGGATGAGATGCAGACAGCAGCCAGAGGATGTTATTTTATGGTTTTCACGGCTTTGAAACTACAGTGCTGAGTGCAAGGCAGTGTCAGGATCTCCTGGGAGTCCTGACGAGGGAAGAGGAGTTGGGAACTTGCAGAGCTGCTCTTTGCAGGCAGATGTTTGGGGTTAAGTTTGGACCAAGTTCTGAAAAGGGCAGGCCTGGGAGAAACCCAGAGCCCTTGTCCTCCCAACAAAGTGGGAAGCGTCTCTAAAATCTGACATTCTCAGTTGTTCTGGGTCCTACCCCCAGTGGCATTATGGAACTTTGCTGATGCAAATGTTTATACAGCCTGGCTAGGCTGAATAATGACCCCACCCCTAATATGTCCATATTCTAATCCTTGGAATGTGTAACTGTTACCTTACATGGCAAAAGGGACTTTGCAGATGTGATTAAACGAAGGACCTTAACTGGGTTACCCAGGTGGGCTCAAGGAACCATAGGGAGCCTCGAAAGAGGGAGGCAGGAAAGTCAAAGGAAGGAGCAGATGTGGCGATGGAAGCAGGGGTCAGAGTCAGAGAGAGGAAGACGCTGGGGCACTGCTCTGAAGATGCTGGAGAGGGCCACGGGCCAAGGGATGCTCCAGAAGCTGGGAAGGATGAGGACACTTCAATTCCACTTTCCCCTGCTGTCCCCGGGGCCTCCAGCCACACCACCTGCAGGCCCATGAACCTGATTCTGGACTTTTAAGCAGCAGTCGCTGGAAACAGACACAGGCACCAAGTGCCCATCACTTATGAGCTGGTGACTTCCTTAAACAGCCTGGAGAGGCGGGCTGTCCCAGCAGCCTCGTTTCACAGACGAGGAAACCGAGGCAGAGAACAGTCAGGCGTCTTAGCTGAGGGCACACTGGAGTAGGTAGCAAGGCTCCTGCTTTGTCCACCCGCATGGCTGCCGTAAATACAGCTGCTTCCTGCTTCTCAGGCAAACTGCTTCAGCCCCCAGAAAAGAAGCTGCATTCCGCAGATGGCCTGCTCTGGCGGCAGCTCTCCCAGAACCCCCCAGACCCCTTCCTCCAGGACATGGGGACCACCAGCCACTCGCGCCCTGCCGCCACCCCTCCCTCCCACGTTTCTAAGCCCTCCCTTTCCATTGTGGTCACATGTCCTTCTCAGACTCCCTGCAGCAGAGAGCGGTCAGCACACAGGGCCGCGTGCTCACAGGCAGTTTCATACTGAGGATCACCCCGTGTGTACAATTATATGTTGTGTTTAAGAGAGTAATCCAGACTCTGCTAAGAAAGATTGAGAGAAAATGTGATAATCCACAATTTGAGTATGGATCTTTAGGAAACCTTCACAGGTCCCATTTTTGCATATCTTTGATAATTAACTATGAAATGTCTGGAGAATGTGTTTTGAGGTTCCACGCAAGTTTAAGTTTTTTGGAACCTGTGGAACAGGCTCGTTTTAAGGCTGTGAGGGTAAAAGCGCTCCCTCAAGCGGGAGTCTATTTAATTCTGGGAGGGGGAGACTGGGGCTGATTTATCCTCAGCTGGGGGCCCTGGGTGCTCAGGCAAGGAAGGAGGAGCACTGGAGGCACCCTTACTTTGACGACGGAGAGCATCCCCTCGTTGGTCTGCGGGTTGGTGTGGATCTCGAAGCTCTGCCCTGGGTTCCCATTGATGATGGTGTAGGCGGCCCTCCATGCACCTGTGGTGGGATCGTCCTTGTCCTCAACTGTCAGGTTGACAATAACTCCCATGGCTCCTTCCTCGACTGTGGCTTGAAACTGTAAACAAACAAAGCAGATCGTCACTATTTTGGGAAAACAACAACAACATAGTGAAGACCATCGATGGCGCTCCCATGACATGCCTGGTATGGGGCACATCACCCCTAGCAAATCATTAAATAAGAAAGCAAACAGAGGAAGACCATGATGCTGTGCTCTGCCAACAGGTGACAGGCTTCAGGTTCTGGCAGCAGCCTTACATGGGGCCATGAGCCTGAATTCTCATCAGAGGCTGTTGGTCAGGGCCTGCCTGGGCTCACTGGAGGCGAGTGCTGAGAGGAGAGCTGTGCCTCCTCTGGACCCCCTTCCTTCTCCCCACCTGGATGCAGATGACCGTGAGGCCCAAGGGGAAGGTGGGGCCAGAGGAGGGATGGCGCTGAGGCGCCATGAGGAGGTGGACGGAAGCCCATCCCGAACTGCTGTTGAGTGAGGCCCAGACTTGGATTGAGTATGAGCCTTTACGTATTTGTTCTTGCAGCTCTGTCACCGAATGTGAGTCTGTGTGCCCAATGCACAGTGAGGCCAAACAACATCAAAATGTCAGTGTCTGGAGCAGACACAAGTTTATTGAGGGCCCTGCAAGGAGATGGGTGGCTCACGCCTTAAAACCTGCAAACTCCTGGAAAGCCGTCAGCAAAGCCCTTTCCTAGGAAAGGAGCAGGAGGGGCATGGGTACTTGTTGTCTTGCTGTCAGATCCTTTGCTCTTGAGGTCAGGTGTTCCTGTAAACCTCCACCAAAACAATGCTATTCTCTGTTCTGACAAGTAAGGGCAAGGTCCTAAGGCTCAACTTTCACCCTCCAAGGTCTAGGGCCTGGGTTAGAGGAGGGGATCCCTCTGAGGACCAGTTACCAGCACCCCCTGTACCTTCGGCCAGCACCAAGTATAGGTCCTCCCACCAGTACCCAGGCCTGGCTGAAGAGGCAGATCTCAGCTGGCAGCTCCCTCAGGGCTTGGTCCTCAGATCCTGCTTGGATGTCATCACGGGGGAGCCAGGAGCCCAGGATCCAGATAGCCCTCAGGGTCCTCAGGCCACCCAAATAGGATGGGGGAGGGGCAGGTCCTGGGGACCCACACAGACAGATGACTGCTGCCATTAGGTCTTGGAGAAGGGGATGGGAAAGAGGTGCTGCCTCAAAGACTCGGCCTGGCCAGCGGGCGGCTCTGGCGAGGGCTCTGGAGCCCTGCAGAACACGGCCCCCAGCCTGTCCTCCGAGACCCCCAGCTTACCACCAGCCAAGGCCAGGGAGGGCCCTGGGGAGAAGGCTGTTCACCACGTTCTCCCTCAGAGGACACCACCTGGCCAACGGTTGACCCAGTGGGACGTCTAAGGCCACGTTAAGGGCCTTGTGCTAACCCTCGGAGCTTACGGTCTCATGGTAAGTTGCACAGAAATGACTGCACGGCCGCCTGTCTCCTAGTACAGCCCTACCCACCCTGAGGACAGGTAACTGGATACCAGAGCGCTCTCGCTCATACACGGAAGGGCTGGCATTGGAGCCCTAGAGTTTGACTCCAGAGCGTGACTGTACCATCTTCCCTAATGAAGGGAGCCAGCTTCATCTTTCCTACCCCTGGCCCAACCTAGCAGGACTTTAGAAAAGCATTTTCTAAGGAAACATATAAATCAATTGTTTGGAGCTTTGTTGTACCTACATTTATATTGTAATACATCTCAAATGTTTGTTGCAAGTAGGTGTGGTGAAAAAATAAATCAATAAATGAAAAATCAGCTTTCCCATAGACTGCGTTTCACAAGCCATCATATTAGCACATTCCTTTGAGCTGGAAGCATAAAGTATTGTTTTGGTGCTTACCTCTGACACAGTACAGGTGAATAGTAATCTGTTTACAAATATTTTATAAGCAAGTAATACCAATAAACTGACACGAAGAAGAAGAAGAGGAGGAAGAAGAAATATCTTGGAATTTCAATTAGTAGGAAAGAGAACCTAAAGACAGTAAGACAATGTCAGAAGGCTCTGATGTTCAAAGAGAAGTAATTTGAGAAATGAAGTCCCTAAAGCGGTGGGCGATTAATTGACTCGCAAATCATTAATCAGAAGCCTAATCTTGATGCCCTGGGGGAGACATGCTGGGGATGGGAACTCATTCGTCTCTCACACCTCAGTGAACCTGGGTAGGTTGTCTCCCTTCCCTACAAGCGGTGCTGGGAAATTCTTAGAACACACACACCAGATGGAGAGGAGCTGGAGTGAAAGGGACGTGGAGAGTGCTATCACATAGAAACAGCTCCAGGAGACAATGATTTTGACTGGATTCCTGAGTCTTGTTTAAGTTAGTGCTACCTCCTATCTTCCCTGCATTCTCACAAAAATTATGAAATTCCAAAACTTGAAATCAGACTGGTGGTTCCTAGTCCTGTTAGACTCCTTGAGGGCTTTTTAAAAACACTTTTTTTTTTTTTTTTACTAACTCTATTCCAATTCAGTTGATCTGGGGTTAGGCCTGGGATTCAGTATTTTCTTGACCTGCACAGGTAATTCTATTGATAAAATGCAGTTTGGCTTGAGAAGAAAGACAGTTCAAGGCCAAGGATGACTGAGGTGAGGATGTGAGAGCCCACTCTGTGTACAGCGAGGCTGCCTGGGCGCCGTGTTGAGCAGCCGGCCTTGCATCCGGGGACAGCAGGAAGGAGTGCTGGGATCGTCTACTGCTGTCTGCCCTGTGCCTGGGAGCGGAACATGGCAGCACGTGCACTACCGGACCCTGCAGGTTGCAGAGGAAGAAGCGGGCTCAGAGGAGGAAGGAAGAGCTTGGTCCAAGGCACCGAGTGAGCCGCAGGTCACATCCAGATCTGGACTGCAGTAACATCTGCTTTCCACAAGTTCTGTTACTCATGCCCACTCAAGATCCCCATTGCCTGCCCCAGCCTAGCGAGGGTCACTGGGGAAGAATTTCCTGAGAACTGAAGAAAGAGGAAAAGTTAGTGAGGTGAAAGGTGAGAGTCCTCCTGGATCTGAAATGGCAGGTACAGAGGCTAGTGGTCGAGGGAGCATGGGGCCTTTGTGGAGCAGAGGGGAGGTGTGTGTGGCTGGAGAGAACCCTCTGCTCTTGGACTATGGAGGAGGAGACAGTCAGATCATGCAGAGCCTTGCTGGCGAGGGGAAGGCATGGGAAAAGCGTTTACAGTTTACCTTGAGAGCAAAGTGAGGTCTAATCAAGGAACTGGAATATGTTTAAATCAACTCCTGAGAGAACTCAGAAAAAAATCTTTAAATATAGAAAACATTCAACACAATTATTATAGTCTCTGTTAAGACCATTATCTGATTCTTGCATAAACTATAAAGCCAGTTTCCTTGAGCATCCATTTAGAAACTCATTACTGCTTAATTAAATACTCATTCTATTAATTCTATTCAATGTTTTAACCCCATTATGTAATTCAAGAATGGAAAATTAAATAGATTAAAACGAAAGAGTACCATTTTATATTTCTAGAGCAATGCTCATTTTGTGATTTAAAAACAATAGATAGACATTAATTTACCATACCAGAGCAGGAGGAATTATTGATTATAACATTACTTTGTTTAATTGGAAAAAATAGATAAAGTTACTTTCTGTTAAACTGTGCTGTAAATCAAGTATGAGATGTGAAACATGTTTTTACACAATTAGTGTGGGCAACTGGCTTGGGACATACTGAATTTCATTAGCTCTGTCTTGTAATTCAGAGCCGAGTTATTTCATTTTCTTTTCTCTGATAAGGTGAGGTGAGTTCTGTGATGGACACTTAGGAAGAGACTACCTGGACTTGCCACAAAGGTCATCCATCACCAGGGGAGAGGGACTTGCATTTTAATTTACACTGAGAATGTACACTCTTCCTCATAGAGCAAAGAGTTGCTTGTTGAAAGATGGAAATGACGGTCAGCAGACTAGAATGCCACATGTGGGGAGAAGTGACAGCTCATGATTTTAAGGGACAGGACATAAGCAAGGCTGCTTGCTTGATTGCTGGAGTCCAGGTTCAGTTCAGTTCAGTTCAGGGGCTCAGTCGTGTCTGACTCTTTGCAACCCCATGAATTGCAGCATGCCAGGGATCCCGTTCCATCACCAGTTCCCGGAGTTCACTCAAACTCATGTCCATCGAGTCGGTGATGCTATCCAGCCATCTCATCCTCTGTTGTCCCCTTCTCCTGCTGCCCCCAATCCCTCCCAGCATCAGGGTCTTTTCCAATGAGTCAACTCTTCGCATGAGGTGGCCAAAGTATTGGAGTGTCAACTTTAGCATCAGTCCTTCCAAAGAACACCCAGGACTGATCTCCTTTAGAATGGACTGGTTGGATCTCCTTGCAGTCCAAGGGACTCTCAAGAGTCTTCTCCAACACCACAGTTCAAAAGCATCAATTCTTTGGTGCTCAGCTTTCTTCACTGTCCAATGCTCACATCCATACATGACTACTGGAAAAACCATAGCCTTGACTAGATGGACCTTTGTTAGCAAAGCAATGTCTCTGCTTTTTAATATGCTATCTAGGTTAGGAGTCCAGGTTCACGAGCTGCCAACCCTGGGGTTTCGTGGAGAACTGATGCTGAACTTGAAATGATGGGATATAGTCAGCTGGGCCCTGGCTTTGAGAAAATTAAAAGATAAGGCCCTGGAAAGTCTTACACACTTAAGTTTCTATTTGTGAGGATAAAAGGGTGATGGAGACATCATTAGAAACTGAGCTTGGCAACTCTTTTATGAGTCTGTATTTACATAAAAATGTAGCTTGTTGGAAAAAATCTAATATCTGGCTGATAACCTAATGGATAGAAGCCACGATTGCTGTAAATAAGATCATGTGTTTAAGGATCTTGCACATTGCCTGGCATAGAGTAAAGGATCGATATTTGTTAGCAGTTGTGATGATGATTGATTTCATTCTGTCTCATATCAAATTCTTACTTGTGAATTGGAGAATAAGGCTCAAAGCCCCGTGATTCTTTATCTTCTTATCACAGTCTGCCTTCTAAAGTGGTTTTTTTGTGTAGATCTCTTATTTCCCTGGATGGATGTGGACGAAGCTCTTTGCTTTTTAAGCTCATAGACCTGACCCTCACACCCTTACTTATCCTTGTCTTGCTGTTTAGCACCAAGGCAAATTATGTTAACTTATTGCACCCACATTTAGAAGGGACAGCTGCACCAGATATCTGGCTTCCTTCTATCTATAATTAGGATTCATCTTGGGACAGAAAGATGCAAGACCTTGCTTAAATAAACAGTCATTAAATGCCTACTGAATGTCAGGGGGTCTGCCAGGCACAGGATGTATAGCAGTCAATGAGAGGGACACCATTCTCTCCCCCCTCAGGGGCTTATAGCTCAGGAGACTGACGCATTTTCTCCTGGTCACTCCCTTTCTTTATACATGCTGCTCACCCATGGCATATCCAAACAGTTTGATTTCTACCATTTCTCTACTGTCATACATCCCAGGCTTCACCTGTGGCCAATTATGGATGCTTCTGTGTTTGGACATGATTTAGTTTCCAGTTAGTGGTCATTTTAATAAATGGTGCTGGGGCCACTGGATAGCCAGGTGGAAAAACAATGGATCTTGATCCCTACCTCACACCATACAGAAAGTGTGAAATGTAAAACAATAAATGTTTTAGAAGAAAACATGGGAGGCTATTTTAATTTAGGTCACAGATAATGTTATGTGTACCTTATATATATCAGTTCAGTTCAGTTCATTCGCTCAGTTGTGTCTGACTCCTTGCAACCCCATGAACCTCAGCACGCCAGACCTCCCTGTCCATCACCAACGCCTGGAGTCCACCCAAACCCATGTCCATTGGGTTGGTGATGCCATCCAACCATCTCATCCTCTGTGTCCCCTTCTCCTCCTACCCCCAATCTTTCCCAGCATCAGGGTCTTTTCAAATGAGTCAGCTCTTCACATCAGGTGGCCAACGTATTGGAGTTTCAGCTTCTACATCAGTCCTTCCATGAACACCCAGGACTGATCATACTATGTAATATAATGTAAAATATTTAAAATATATATAATATAAAAGTATAAAAGGTAAATGTATATATAATGTGCACACAATATAACACAGACAATACTTAAACAAAAATTTAATGTGTAGAGTTCTACACAAAGTTTATTCAGTATTTTAAGAAGACTTTATGTCTAAGAGGTGATTAACAAGAGAGACCCACAAGGGACTCTGAGTTGCTTGGCTGAGGACCACTTGCTCATCCGCCAGCCCTCAAGACAACTGTACCTACTGAGTCCTTTCAGCTCACACTCCCAATGTGCCTTGTCCACACGTCCTCTTCTCCCCATTCCTGTCTTATTTGGAGCAAATCCCAGACATACGATTGAATCTGTAAACATTTCAGTGTTTATTGCTAAAAGTTAAAAACTCTTTTTAAGAAAACAGAATCAAAGTCTTTCCTTTATCCAACTAACATTAATTCCCTGTACTGACAATGACTGTGATTTCTTTTGCTTTACTAGAGGTACTTGCACATTGCCTCTATTGTGGGTGGAGAGAGTGCTGTGTAGCCATGGTAAAGGGCAGTTAGCGATGCACCTCTTAGGCTTCTCCACAAGCATTTTCTCAGTTAAATGTTTCAAGCTACCCTGACTCAACAGGTGAGGACATGGAAAAACTGAATATGGAAAGAGTTCCATGATAATAAAGAATAGCAGCTCAACGAAGAAGAAACAGATCTGAGTGGAGAGGACTCTCCATGGTTCCTGGCCTGCAGGCAGTGTGGTTCTTGGTCTGGGAGAGCAGATGCGCACATCCTCCAATGCGTGTGACCCACTTGCCCTGGGGAGCCCTGGGCTGGGAGGAGCACTGTGTGCCTCCCAGGAGGGCTGTGTCCAGGGTACTGTTCCAGGAGAGGAAAGACCAAGTGTCCCCCCAGAGGCAGGGGGCTGAGCCAACAGGCAGGAGGGGGAAACGGTATTTGCTGCGTGCTCTGGCAGGAAGTGTCTTCCCGCCCCTTGAGGGCACCCTCTTTTGTGTTGGTTCATTTTCTTGGTGGAGAAAGCCATTTTCATGGCTGCTGCAGACACAGAGCAGGTGCTGGGTACCCAGCTTCTGAGGAAGATGCCCGGCCAGGTTCTGGCTCCCTGGGTGCCCAACAGCTCAGCGAGTTTGGTTTGCACACTTCCTCCACACGACCTCACCTACTGAAGTTCCTCAAATCTGCCAATTATAGACCCATGATGCAGCTAAAAAAGTGAGTTTTTAGAAGAAGTAACTCAAGTACTAAAACATGCTTTTTCTCCTCAAAACAAAACGAAAAGACAAGAATCACTGAAGACTGGCAGAAAAACAATGCTGTTGGGCAGGGTTCTCAAACCATGTTCCTCAGAACAAAGAGAGATGGTGCAGGAGTCCCACCAATGTATCAATTATTTTCCTCTAAACAAGAAAGACAGAAACTGCCCGAGGAATCTGCTAACTGTATTTTATTTCTTTTGTATATTAGAGCTGTTGTCTAAGAGTTTGCTTAGAAAAAAGTTTTGCAGCTAAAAAGAAATTTGAAAAGCACTGCCTTAGGGAACTGATGAAATAAATATTACATTTGATGGTGAGAGAAAAACAAAAACCAAGGAGCAAATATGCCTGCATTGTTTTTTTCTCCAAATGCCCTGCTTGGAAACATTAACATCTCTCCTTCAGCTGAGCTTCTCGTCTTAAAAAAAAAAATGAAAGAAAAGGCCAAATACGTATGTTCATTTAATGGGATGATTGGGAATAATTTAATTTTGAGAAGCAAAGAGATTTTCTGCAGGGATACATGTTCAACCAGAAGCATTTGAACCTGAATGAAGAATGACTTTTTTTTTTTTTTTTAACAATAGCATGATCTGCTTTAAGGACTTTAGAATTTGGTTTATGCAATTCCACAATTTACAGGAGGGGAAAGTTCAGTGAAATGAGTAAGTTCTGATCCACCTCTGACTCACGGGTAAATTCTGTGACTTCTGAGTCCTGGTTTGCTTATCTGAGATGTAGAGTATCAGGAGAACAGGGGATCGTAACACTGACTACATATCAGAAACACTTGAAATCTGCTTAGTATGTGGGATCCCACCCTCATTCAGAGATTTTCCCTGGGTGGGGCTAGGTATTTGCATGTCTAAAAACTCCCCCAATATGATTCTGATGAAGGAGGGTGAGAACAGCTGCTTGAAATGACTCCTAAGGCTGCCTCCTAGTATTAGGATCAAGCTTTAAACAAATCTTAGGGACCCGTTCCAGTGTGTGTAGGTCCTAGCAGATGTTGGGAGGGCCAAAGGATGCCACTGGGTAGCAGGGATCATCCTTGAGGTTTCTTACAGTCTCTGCTCTAGGAGCCTATCAGGGTTGCTTACAGACCAACAGAATACATTTGCCAATGAAGATCACAGGGCTATCTCCTGGAGGTCATGGTTTTCATCATCCCAAACAGAAAACCTGTATCTCTTAAGCACTCGTTCCACTCCTCTCCCTGCCCTAGCCCCTGACAACCACCACTCTGCCTCCTGTCTCTACGGCTTTACTCTTCCGGCATTTTATAGAGACGGAATCGCATAGTGCGTGGTATTCTCTGGCTGGCTTCTTTCAATTCGGATAGCGTGTTCAAGGGTCATCCGTGTTGTAACCTGTGTCGGTACTCTGTTCTTTTTCATGGTTACATAACATTCCACGGCATGCCAGACCATGTTCTATCTATCCAGTCTTCCACTGATCAACACGTGGGCTGTTTCCACTTCTCGACTGTTGTGAAATGCTGCTCTGAACATTCACGGACACGTTTTTTATGTGGACATATGTTTTCATTCTCTTGGGCAGATGCCTAGGAGCAGAATTGCTGGATCACATGGTGACTCTGAGTGAGGCAGTGGGGATTTATGTCATTTATCAGCATTCACAGAGTCCTTGGTCTGTACTCCTAAACATGTGAGGCTGTGTACTGTTTGCCGGCTTCTCAGAGCTCACTGCCCCCTTGTCCCATGTGAGGAGAGGCAATCTGGGGATGGAAGCTTCCCTCTTTGAACACAGGAGGGGCTGGGAAGGAGGAGGATCTTTGAGAGCCACATCTCCTTGGACTAACCCAATAAAGCAGCCTCCTTTACCTATTTGCACG
Organism: Aepyceros melampus; assembly: GCA_006408695.1. Classification (NCBI taxonomy): domain Eukaryota; kingdom Metazoa; phylum Chordata; class Mammalia; order Artiodactyla; family Bovidae; genus Aepyceros; species Aepyceros melampus. The sequence continues at coordinate 328,241 of SJXQ01002987.1, read as the reverse complement.
CGGTGTTGCTTGGCTTAATGTAGAGATGAGCTGGGCACCCTGGAGTTCACAGAGAACAAGCTTGCCCCTTGCAGCTGTTTCTAACTAGAGGAAGTACATCTTTAATCTCCTGAGCAGTGGGAGAATCGACACACTTGGTTAGGCTCCTGATGCTAACGCCCCAGTACAAATAAGGACAAGAGAAACCTTCTGCTTTCATTACAAGGGATTTGTACAAATTCACACATGGAATTGACTTATAGCTTCTAATTTATATTTAAATCCCAAATGTCGTAGTCAGAAGAAACTGCTCTAAATCCATTATCGGTGTCTGCACCATTGATTTCTGTTTCAAATAGACCCCAGGGGCCCACTTGTAATTCCCATTGGCACCCTTGAGTATTTCTTCCCAGAGGTGGCTTGTGGAGCATCTGAGAACATCCGAGTCCGACGGGGATAAGAGATGGATGAGAATTGTTCCTTTGGGAATCAGACCCAGTGAGAGAGGGAGGATTAGGAAAATCATCCTCTGTCCCCTCTGGGTTCTGATCTTGAGTGGAGCCGCACTGAAGTCTGTGAGGAGAGAGGTGCCGAGGTCTGTCTTTCACATTGAAAAGAATGAAAGACGGAAAGTTACTCATGTTTAACACCCCCCACGCAGCTCTACCACCTATCGGTTGTGTGACCTTGGCCAAGTCACTTAACTTCTCTGTATCTTGATTTTCTCATTGGCACAATGAGAAAACAATAATAGTACCTACCATTATAGGATCATGATGACTAAGCAAGAATATTTATAAATGTTGAGATGAATGCCCGACACACAGTAAGCAATAGAGACTCATGTTATAATGAACACGGACAGAAAGAATAAAGAAATGACGTTTGTTACAGTACACATCATTGTAAGGAATGTGACCGGAGAAATAAACTTTGCTCTTCTGGGCTTTTTGTTGTCATTTTTACAGGAGCCTAGTCTCGCTAAATAAATATTTCTGACAATATAATTTTCCTTTGTTATATAAACTACTTAGAGTTGGTGTCATGAATCATCAGGGGTGTCCTGGCCAGTAGAACGTTTTAGTTCCTAACTGTACTTTTAATCTAGTTCAGGGTTTCTCAGGCTCAGTGTGAGTGACATTTTGGGCTGGATAATCAGTGGTTGAGGGGGTGCTCTGTGCGTGATGCTGAGAGTCACCCCTGGCCTCTACCCACTGGGCGCCAGGAGCACCCAAGTCGTAGCAATCAGAAATGTGTGCAGACGTTGCCGGGTGTCCCCACACAGTGTGTGTGCGTGTGTGTGTGTGTGTACAGTCCTTCCTGGCTGAGAGTCACTGATCCAGCTAAACCAGGTCAAAGGCTCCCTGACAAGTATCAGCCTGTAAATGGCAGCCCACAGATCCCCTAGGGCTAGGTTTATCAGCAAGTTGGTCCTAAACTCAAGTCTCATGGGAAGACACTGAAATAGCATAATAACATTTTCCAGAGTAATTGAATCAGACTTTGCCAGAAAAACATTCAAGGGTAAAACTAAAGACTATAATTATCATGAAAATTATTGATGTAGTTTTCATTACTCCACAATTTTTGAATTAGCCACTGATAATCCCTTTTATAAAAGAAGAAAGGTGGTTTTTCTTGCATTTCCTTCTCCCTGACACTTGCCTGCCTCTTGCTTTTCCATAAACACATTGGTGCCTGTGAGCGCCAAGTGGACTCAGGTGCAGCAGAGATCAGGAGCCTCCAAAGAGCCGGGGCAGCCCTGTCACTCATGGGGCTTTCTTGATGGGCCTCAGAAAACCAGAAAAGAGGGATTCTTTCCCCATTTGGCCCCGATGGAACTGTATTTAGACTCAAGCTTATTTGGAGCAAAGAATTACCAACTGTGGTCCATTTTCCCCTCCTTGTTCTCCAGACCCTTGCTACTTGAGGTGTGGTCCCTGGCCCAGGGTTGGCATCACTTGTGAGGTAGTTAGAAACATAGGATCTGGGGCCCCAGGACCGCCCTTCAGAGTCAGATTCCAGATGATTCGCAGCTGCATCACATCTCTGACCTCTTCTCTTGACCTTTCAGCCTACCCTTGGCAGCTTGGTCTTTGCTGCCTGACCCCGAGGGGCAGAAAGATCAAAACACAGGTGCCTTGTACATCCAGCGTCCCAGCCTGGAACCGAGAGGCTAGAGGGGACTGTCTCCATCCTGCTCAAGGTGGACTTCTCCCCCACGCCCGATCCCCCCTTCCACCTTCAACTCCTGTCCTGCTTCCCTACCTGCCAAAGCGCCCATCTCTCAAGTCGATAAACATGTCCCAGACTCTTCAAGTAAAGAGCAGAACAACAAAACACGCACAGGGGCGCGAAAGCCTCCCTCCTCTCCAGTGTGCTCACTCCCTCGCAAGAGAGGCCTCTATTTCCTCCCCTCCTTGTGTGCAGTGGAAGTACTAAATCCATTGAAAGTTGCTGGGAGGGTTGGGGAGCACAAAAATAAGGACTGCAGATAAAAAAAAAAGGACTGCAAATGTATTTTCAATCCAGAAACGATACAGTCAGTGATTGTTGAGGTGTAACTACATGCTGTTCAGAACCCTCATCAGGCCTGTTGAATAGCTGCCAAGGAGGCGTTTCGTGAAACTCACAGGTAACAGGCAAGACAGGGTTCTGCTGCTCCACCTGCACCTCAGCGCTAAGGGCCTTTATGTAATAAAAAGGTGACGTCTTCCAGCTCGCTTCTTCCCTCCTTAGTGACAGGGTGGCTTCCCTGGGGGGTCAGTAGTAAAGAATCCACCTGCCAACGCAGGAGATGCGGGTTTGGTCCCTGGGTCAGCAAGATTTCCCTGGAGAAGGGAATGGCAACCCACTCCAGTGTTCTTGTCTGGAGAATTCCATGGACAGGGAGCCTGGCAGGACACAGCCTGTGGGGTCGCAGAGAGTAGTGGCTAAACAACAACAGCAAAGTGACAGGGGGAACTGCCAGGTAGCATGGGAGACCATACAGGAGATGAGAGGAGCTGAGGAGACAGGAGAGAGCAGAGACTGAGACACACACAGAGAGAAATAAAGAGGCGGTGAGAGAAAGAGGGAGCTGGTGGGGGCAGGCAGAGCTGGGAAAGAAGGCAGGGAGATGCATTGCTGCGCGTGCAACGAAGAGTCAGAGAAAGGGAAATGACAGAGAGGGAGAGAGAAAGAGAGAGAAGGAGGATGGAAATAAATAGCACAGGAAGTAAAGGCAGGAGACAGAGAGAGAGAGGAGAGATAGGTAAGACAGAAATAAGTAACACAGGAAGTAAAGGCAGGAGAAAGAGATAGACAGAGGGGGAAAGAGAGGTGGGGGTGGCTGAAGGGCTTGCTTTTGCTTTTTCTCAAATAAGAAAATTTGGGCAATCTGCGTTCCAGGATTCCCACCTTCCAAGGGCTCGTGCCAGTGGAAGCTGAGGACAGAGATCTCCATGTCAATAGAACCCAGTGGCTGAAGCCTCTAGTCTAAGCACCTGGAGCAACTGCAGAAGGAGGAACTGAGGATTCTGTGGCTCAGCGTGGACCCCTGGGAGGAGCGGTGAAGGTGCCCACTGGCCAACCGCCCCCCTCAAATAATAGATGCTGGTGTGTTCTGGGCCCTGGGCATCACTTCTATGATAACCACTAGGAAGTACAGTCTTTTTACAACAGTTTCTAAAATCAGTGCTTTAGATACAACTGGATACGATCAAAATGATCCTTGCATGTGTGTGTGCTCAGTTGCTGAGTCGTGTCTGACTCTTTGCAACCCTATGGACTGTAACCCACTAGGCTCCGCTGCCCTTGGGATTTCCAGGCAGGAATGCTGGAGTGATTTGCCATTTCCTTCTCCAGGGGATCTTCCTGAGCCAGGGATCGAACCCCTATCTCCTGCATCGGCAGGTGGGTTCCTTACCATTAGCCACTGGGGAAGCCCAGATGATTCTTAAAAGCATCCACATGGAAGGCTCTCACAGTCCTGGGAGGCTGTTCTCCTCTTGGGCCACCTTGTATGAAGAATCCACGTGTGACTTTGAGAACACACAGGCAGATGTGTGTAAGTTAAACGTCTGGATGGTGCGTCGTGTTTCATTAACCCCACACAGGTCCTTCCAGGGGGTGGATTTGGTTCTCATGAACTTATCTTTCTCTTGCCTTTACAAACATTTAAGAAGAGGTTGTGAACTGGGGAACACATCAAAATTTGTGGTCTTTGGCCTCCAGTTACCTAATGTGAAGTTTGTGTTTATGGCGCATCTCAGAAGGCCTGCCCACGGCAAGGGACCGTAAGAGGCATGGTAGCTGGTAACTTCCTGGGCCCAGGGGTGGCTGACCAGCCAAGGGGACCTCTGAAGGGAATCTATTCCTTTTGGCTGGAGAAGCTCCCGAGTCTCTTCCCTAAACAGCACTCTGCTAATGGCCTCCACTCTGGACAACACTTATTCTTCACGTGTCACCTTGTGATGATTGTTGAGGAGGGGCTATTCCTGGGGACACACGTTCTAGATACCCTTGAACATGGAAAAATTAATCAGTTTGCCTTCTCTGTCAATAAGAGCAACTTCTGAATGGAACTAGAGTCCCTTGACCATTGGGTTTCAAGGAGGCTCATAAGGAAGTCGATGCAACACACACACCCAAACATATGCACACACGTATGTACACGCACACGCATGCACACCTTTTGCAGGAAGGGAGTGATTCCCGAGCAAGTCCACATCTAGCGTTGTTGCTATAGTAACACTTGTGGTACTTGATTTACAGGAACAAATTACAACGGTGAGCTGCTTCTGTCAGCTGTGTGCAGCCTTGTTCCTGCTACAGTCAGGGAAGAGGTGGAAGGTTAGTATAATTTAAGTTGCAAGATAGAGAAGAGGCCTGGATTCACAGCAGTGTGGTACAGACCTCCCTGGAGGAAAAGGAAAAATACATGACGCCTGAGGCAGTGAGTTCCAGGGCTCGTTAGCGGGTAAAGGTGACAGGTGGGTGCTGCCTCCTTCTGACTAAGAAGCAGCTGGAGGAGGGGCCACCAGAGGGCGTTTCAAGGCCCCAGAGCTGCTGGCACAGGCTGCAGGATGGGGATTTGGCCAAACTGAGCAACTCAGATTATTGGGTGCAAAATGCCTATCTTCTGAAGAAATCCACGCTCTGCAGACTAACAGTACTAATGTTGATTAGGGGCCTGGTAATAGTAAAAACTCAATGCCATGTGCTGGGCCGTTGACCCCCAGAATCTCACTTTACTGGGGTCCCTGCTACGGACAGGAGCCCTTTCCTGGGTCTGGAATTCTGTCCCTGTTCTGTGCCCACACATCAGGTGCATCCCCGGACCATGACCCTCATCCACTGGAGCCCATTCACAGCAGGGCAGGCCAGCTTCACAAGTGCACAAACCAGCATAGCTCTGGAGATGGAAAACGTGAAGGTAATTTAAAAGTACTTTGATCATACTGGAAAAAGGACTATAAACTGCCATTTAAAATACTCATACCTTTTGGACCTGGTATTTCACTTCTGAGAGTTTATCCTGCAAATCTTTCACATGTACCCACAAAGATAGACATTCAAGCATTTTTAATGCTGTGATATTTATAAAAGAAAAACCAGGAACCACCAAAATGCCACCCATAGGGGACTGGTTAAATTGCGAGATGCCAATGAAACAGATCATGATACAGAGCCATTAAGATGATAAGGCAGCTAATTGCTTGGCATTATTGATCAGAAGGGAAATCTGTTGTTTCGGATGGTGCAAACACCTTGGGGTGTTACTTAGAAGAAATAAAATGTGTTAGGTTAATGGACTCAGGAGGAAGTGGGCCATTCAAGGGGCACGTGTGTGGAAGAGCTGAGATGAAGAGGAGATTACAGCGTCTGTGAGGGTGGAGATTGCCAGAGCTGAGGACACGGGTGGAGCTCCCCATGTTGGTGTGTGTGAGGGGCTGGGAGGGCAGGGCTGGCCTGTGGGCTCTCCTCCTTGTTGCCTGGCCAGAGCCCCCTCCCCAGGTTAAAGGCATGAAGAAGAGACAAGCCATATGGAAGTCTAGCAAGTAGTCTCTGGGGTGGAGCATCTTCCTTCGGGGCTCCCACTTGGAGGAGGGGTCGGGTAGGGTTTGTGGGCAGTGAGCGGCTGTGCAGGGGATGCCTTCATCCCCTACGATCACCAGGGCTCAATTGCACGTAAAGGTTGTGGGAACTCTGGGTTGCTGCTGACATGCTCGAAATGACCGCTCATGGAAGTAAACCAAGAAGGTGTGACATTCCGTGTCTCATTCATTTCAGCTGGAAGGAACCTTAGGTGGGAGAGAGAGGAACCCAGTCTCCTGAAGGCTTCTGTCAACTGTCTTGAATGACTAAACATGATGGAGTTTTTCTCTGCCCTTTGCTTGCACTGAGAAAGACCAGGACCATTCAAAGCAGGTAGCAAAGGCCAAAGGAGAAAAAATAAAAATAACAAAAATACCGGCAATGACAGCCTATGTTCACCAAGTGCTTACTTTGTGCCGGGCATCGGGCTAAAACTCCCTACATGCATTATGTCATTTGATCCTCACCGTAGCCTAAGGGAACAAGGAAATAGCCATTCCTCTAATTTTGCAGATAAGGACAAAGCTACAAATTCTGATAAAACTGCAACATAGTAAGAATAATATGACCCTATCTTTGTATATAGAAAATTGGGTTTGATAGATGCGAAGGGAAAAGACACCTGGAGAAGTTTAACCAACGCGTTAGCAGAGGTCATCCTGAAGGAGAACTGAGAGACTGGCAGCTTCACGTACTTTTTTATATGCTCACATGACGTTTTAATGTTCTTCAAAAACAACGGAAATAAATGAATTTGTTTTAATCAAACAAAAATCTACAGGGGATAAAATGCTACAAATTCAAAGTACATTTAAAATTAAGCTGTTTTCTAAAATACTTTAGAAAAAGAAAAATAACTACTCTTTGCTAAGCTTCACTATGTAGCTACAGTAACGAAGCAGGGCAATGCTGGTGGCAGGAAAGCCACAGATCCATGGAACAGAATAGACAGCCCAGAAATAAAGGCCCCCTCACATATGCCCATAAAGTGAGGCCTGAGCCATTGCACATCCAAAGGTAAATAAAGGGCCTCAACCGCAACCTCATACCATATGTAAAAACTAACTCAAAATGAACCATGGACTTAACTGTACAATATAAACCTTTTAGAAGACACTAATTCAAAAAGATCATGCACCCCAATGTTCACAGCAGCACTATTTACAATAGCCAAGGGGCTTTCTCGATGGCTCAGTGGGTAAAGAATCTGCCTGCAATGCAGGAGACACAGGAGACAAGAGTTCGATCCCTGGGTCGGGAAGATCCCTTGGAGGATGGAATGGCAACCCACTTCAGTATTCTTGCCTGGAAAATCCTATGGACATAGGAGTCTGGTGGGCTATAGTCCAAAGGATCACAAAGAGTTAGACATGATTGAGCAGAAGCAGAAGTGGCCATCAACAGATGAACCGATAAAGAATATATGGTATATTTACACAATGGAATACTATGCAAACATTACAAAAATGAAATAATGCCATCTGAAACAACTTGGATGGACTTGGAAGGTATTAGGCTAAGTGAGGACCCATTGCTAGACAAAGAATTCTTAGAGTTGACAGCAAAAATACAATCTAAATAAAAAAGAATGATAAATTGGACTTTATAAAAATTAAAAGCACTTGCTCAGTGAAAGACTGTATTAAGAGGATAAAGAGATAAACCACAGATTGAAATTATTTGCAAGCCCTGTCTCTAATAAAGAACTTGTATATGACCCATGAAAGCGACTCTCAAAATTCAACAGGAAGAAGACAATCCAGTTAGAAAGCAGGCAAAAGACATGATCAGATGTTTCACCAAAGGGAATAAAGATGACAAATAAGCACATGGAAGGATGCCTAATACCTTTAGTCATATAGGGAAATGCAAGTTATAGTTGTAATGAAATATGGCTCACACCTATCAGGAAGGTTAAAACAAAAATAAAGATAACACCAAATTCTGGTGAGGATGTGGGGGAACTTGATTTCTCAGACACCACCAGTGGGAATGGAGAATAGCACAGTCCCTCTGGAAAGTAGCTTGGCAGTTTCTTATAAAACTAACATGCAGTTAACATGCGTGTGAGCTAAGTCACTTCTGCTAAGTTGCTTCAGCCATGTCTGACTCTTCGAGACCCGATGGACTGTAGCCCTCTAGGCTGCTCTGTCCATGGGATTCTCCAGGCAAGAATCCTGGAGTGGGCTGCCACGCTCTCCTCCAGGGGATCTTCTCAACCCAGGGATCAAATCCATGTCTCTTGTGTCTCCTGCATTGGCAGGCAATTTCTTTACCACTAGTGCCACCTGGGAAGCCCAACAGAGAGTGAGGGCTGTCAAAAGATGGCACGTTAATGTGCAAGTCAGTCATTCTCAGATAGGCTTTGCAACAGTGAGTAAGGAGAGAGGGTATTTTTCAACTCCTTGAACCAACATACACAATGGGACAATTCTGGGTTCTTAGCCAATAAAATTAATTCTGACGTAGACTTTATTCACATAAGAGTGATGGGATTTCTCTTAGGCTCCGTAATATGGGTTCAAAGGTGACAAAATGTTACCATCTGTGGATGACCTTGAGGATAATTTCTAATCTCTTTGACTGGATGCCAGCTCCTCAATGGACCAGCTGTAACTTTGCACATTATTTAACCTCCTGAACCTGTCCTGAGCAGAAGCTGCTGGCCACTGTCATCAACATCCCCATTTTACAGGTGAGGAGACTGAGGTCAAAAGAATTAAGGAACTCATGCAATAACCAAGATCTGGCAAAGAATGGAGATGGAACTGAAGCTTAGTCATCTGATCCCAGCAGGTGACCAATCTCTGCACATCACTCCACCCTGCCTTGTAAATAAAGGGACCCAGAGATAAAACTGGGATTTGGGAGTAATAAAAAAGGTCCTTTTGGTCAAACCAACAGTGTGAACGGAGGGACAACTGGGAACTTGGCAGAGGAAGCCCTTCCCCACTTTGTCTCCTCCTTGATTTGTATCTTCTGAGACAGAATTTTAAAAATTCATAGTCTTTACCGCATTGCTGACTGTGGCATTTGCCTCCCTGCTGGAATTTCAAAACCCCAAAGCAGACCCAACATAAGGACCCGTTTATCTTATTACTCTGTCCCCGTTAAATCTTCTTGTGTGTGTGTGGGGGGGTGGTCTAGAGTCTGTGACCTTGACACACGGTTTGGTCAAGCGAAGATGAAGGAATTGCCTGGGGCCCTGTATCCCTCAACAGCCTACAAACTCATTGGCGGCAGACAACATGGCTGCTTTAATGAGGGGGCTACTGACAGTGCACAGACAGCTCTGCCAGGAGCTGGCCCCACAACAATACTTTATCATATGGATGCTGACAAACGCCACCGCCACGGCTCCTCTTGATGTCCCTTTCTTCTTTCTTACCCTCTGCTACTGCTACTGGGGGAGCTTGCCCTGTTGACACTGTCTGCGTGAAGCTGTGTCTCTGCTAAATGAAAGAACTCCATCATTTTTGTGCCAGTCTTCCAGACACCAGGAGAACTAATCGCCCCCCATCAGAATGTTATGTGGGAAAAAGACAAGCCATGGGTGAAATTACAGGATGGTCATAGAGCTCCAGCAAATGAAGTTAACAGGATGTTTTTCTCCAGGCATCAGGGCCATGGAAAGAAAAAAAAGACACTCAGAATCTTATTAAAGCCCTAAACCTGAGAGGCATTTATAGATGCAGGGTAGATTTCCATGCCAACCTACAAACTCAGGCCACTTTTACTGCCCAGTTATGGCAGAATCTCATAAATAGAATTCTTTGGGGGAGCAGACTTCTGTCAGATAACCTGAGGGCTTCATTCTGTATCCTTTCCAGCCTACATTCATTGATTGCATCTGCTGGCTACAAAATGCCTCCTTTTCTGTTCCCTTGAACCATGCTAGTGAACTCAAGACTGAGGACAGCAGACGAGGAGGGGACACTCTGTAACTTCAGCCCAACTGTTACAGGGCAGGGATGTCTCTGGGATGCTATCATCCTCACAATGGCCCCTTTATCGAGCCACGTGCCTGACACTGTGCTCGCTGTCTATTTTGGCTTTGACTTTGAAATGCTCTATGCTATTTAATCCTTATTACAAGGTGGGTACACTTAGCTCCATTTTATTGCTAAATGAGTCAGATCTCAGAGAGGTTAAGTAATACATCTAAGCTCACACAGCCAGAAAAACGGCCGCATAGGGATCTAAAGGACATCTGAGATCAACACGTGGGTCTTCAGATCTTGGCAAAACAGCCATTAACACATGATGTAGCTGTAGTTGCCTCCCTCTGTCAGTCAGACAATAGTCAGTGCATGGGAAATAAGGGTGATCTGAGGGTTCTATAAAGATACATTTCAGTTACTGACACTGTCATAGACTAGTAGACCATATCTCAGCGGAGTCAAGGCACATTGCAAAGCCCTCTCCTTCGGCTCATGTGACTCAGCTTGTCAGTCTTCCACCTAGATGGCAGAGGAGTTTTCCATTTGGAGGCTGGGTTGTTCCATTGCCTCACGCGCATTGAATAGCCTTGAAGAGATGGGATTTAAATTGTGCTGAGGATATTAGTCTAAAGTGAATGAAGTGGAGAGTAGACTTCGCGTTTATGTCCCCAGAGTGATATATGAGGGAGTGTAATTTTTTTTCTAAGGCAAAGAAAATGGGAAACCAACGTGGATTTCAGACACATGAGAAATAGCTTATGAATTTAGATGATAGCTTGGTAGAAATAAATTGTACATCTGTTCATTCATTTTAATAAAGTGGAGAGATGGCATGCTGCTGGGGCCCTTGGAGAACCCTGGGTTTTTAAAATTATGGTCCTATAATAGTAGCATTAAAATTTGTAATGCAGCCAGTGGTTTCTGAATTGGAGGGAAAATTCATTTATAAAATAAAAGTTCAGACTTTGGAATGTAAATGGGAAAATGCAATTTTTCTTGGCCAGATATAAATTAGTCCTGGGAGGACGCTGCAGCATCTTGACCATAAATATATATTTTTAAATCTTAGGAGAAAGTTTTCAGACTGCTGATGGAACTTCCTTGGGCAATCTCTATTTAGGCAAATTGTGCAGGTATGAAAAATATGGTTAACCGGCTTGGCTATTTCTGCCTTGAACTTGGTGCTTCATGTACAAGAGCAATTGTAGATTAACATTTCCATTTGAAATGAGTCTGGCCTGCTATACATACAAAAATCATTTTTACTCAATAGTAGAAACATAAGGAAGAGAACTTTTATAGGCCAGCAATTACCTGTTGCCATGAAATTTTACTCATTCTACAAATAGTATTGAGTTTCTTATTACATGTGAGCCTTATGCTTGATATTGGGGAAAATACAATGGTCCTGACTGTAGGCTTCCTGCTGACTTTGAAACCTAGAAGTATCATTAAACGTTCTCCAGAAATAGGTATTAAGCCCATAGAAAGCTTTTAGACAGACTATGTAATTTCAATTTTATTTTAAAAATCAGCCTCCAAGTTTTCAGGTGGGAAAGAGGTACAAAAAATCTGGTTGTGCTGACTGGCATGGATGACACAGGTCCAGCTGGCAAAATCTCCAGACTACCTCAAATATATTCTATTTGCCTCTTAATGAAATCCTGAATGGATGCATATGACACACTTTAGCCCATGGCCTTGTAGATTAAAAAATATAGACTGTGCAGAGGCTGTGTTTAGTCTTAGAACTGAGGGCAATTAGTTTTTGTCTTAGATCAGTTTTTGCCCAAATAGGTAAGACCTTCTCCTCGGGTTGGTGGGAATCTACATTATTATCTCACGAAGTCCCACAGATGAGGGGTCTGGGGTGTTTCATCCACGAGACAGAACAGAAGTGGGACAAAGACAAAAAAAAAATTCCACGTTTCCCATAGGCAGGACGAAGTTGTGGGCATTGGCCAGATGGAGGCAAATAGAGACCCCAGAGAGTTCTGCAATTAACATGGTTTGTTAACCAAGCCTAGAATGGAAACTAGTCAGGTCAGCGTCCTTCTGGGAATTGTTTTATACACCTGTGGTGACCGATGTCTACTTTCTTAGGTTGTGTTTCTGGAAGGATAATTTATTAGACCAATGAAAGGACATGTTTTAAAGGGTTTTGACAGTGTCTGGATCGAGGGTCTACTCTTGAAGACAGCTCTGCTGCCTCCTCCAACGGGATGTACTTGAATTGGAAACGGGACAGCGTCAGCACCTGAGGAAGAGAGATGGGACAGAAGGGAGCTTTGAAGAGAGTAGAGAGGGCTCAAGTCATCCACCAAGCAAGCAGCAAAAGGGGGTGTTATGAATTAAACAGAAAGAATGGAAGGCCCTCCACTCCTTCGAGGTTAGGATACCCTGTGTTTTTGACTTACATTCAGATATCATCTGTGGATCCACTCACCTTTACACTTCCCCATCACAGGGCCTGGCTCACACTAGGTGGGTAATTAATGCACACGGCATGCCCTAGAGTCAACCTCATTCTAAGCACTCTCAGATCCCCCACCTCTGTATCTATTCCATGCAATATCCCAGCAACACAGGTATGACCATGTTGTCCACAGGAAGTCCCCAGGACAGGTCTGTGTCTTAACACTTCCAGATGGCTGGCAGTTGTCTTGGGCCTCTGGCAATGAGTGTGGCCTCAAAACAGTTGCAAAGATGAAGAATATGAGACAGCCACATGCTGCGTGGCAAAATCAACAAAAGAAAATTTAAAAGCCTAGGAATGGGAATTCCCTGGCCATTCGGTGGTTAGTATAGCTTGCTTTCACTGCCTAGGGCCCTGGGTACAATCCCTGGTTGGAGAACTAAGATCCTGCAAACTGCGCAGCACAGTTTGGAAAACAAACAAGGAAACAATAAAACAAACAAGCAATAAAAGAAACAGCAAACACACAGGAAAAACAAGCAAGCGGACAATAAAAGAAAAGGAGCATCTCTTTGTCCACCCCAGACCTCCCAAATCAGAAGCTGCATTTTAACAAGATCTCCGGGCAATTCTTGTGCTCATGAAAGTCTGAGAAAAAAATTCTACAATGAAATTACTTTAGACAAATCAAGTCCAGAAATAGGAAACAGCCGTGTTCCCTGGCACTTCAGCTGGGGCAAAGCTGCTGTGAGAGCAAGGCCCTCCTCTAGCCTGGCTCTGGAAGGCTGTGCTTTCCTCTCCACCCTACTCACACGTGTGTGTCCACCCTACTCACACATGTGTGTCTCCTGCTACCCTGCGGCTCACCCACGAGTGCAGGCTGACCTGCAGGGAGTGATGGACTCGACTCTTTCTGCGGTGTTCCAGCTCAGTACTTGTGGATGACCACCCCCACTGTTCTGAGGCAAAACAGGGGGAGAATCTGAGTGACAGAAATTGCAAAAAGAAAAAAAACCTTATTTTCTACAGGTCTGAGAAAAAGAAAAGTGAAGTCACTCAGTCGTGTCCATCTCTTTGCAACCCCTGTGGACTGTAGCCTACCAGGGTCCTCTGTCCATGGGATTTTCCAGGCAAGAATAAATGGAGTGGGTTGCCATTTCCTTCTCCAGGGGATCTTCCCAACCCAGGGATCGAACCTGGGTCTCCCACGTTGTGGACAGATGCTTTACCATCTGAGCCACCAGGAAAGCCTTCAGGTCTGAGAGGTATATACCAAATCCCAAGAGGGGCAGAAGAAGCGAATGGTCCCATTACCATGAAGCCAGGAGAAAGACTCTGTTAGTCACAGTCACTGGCATGAGGGGCAGGGGGCGGGGGAGGTGGAGAGTACAAATCTGCAAAAAATACACAATGAGGGCTTCTCGCACAGGTCAGGGTGTGACTGGGCCATCCTTTAAACAGGTGCATCAGAGGCTTCGGAACTGTTAAACCCATCTAGAACAATTAAGCATCTCTTGGGACCACGGATCTTTGAAGGGAACACAAGGGCTTAAAGTATAGACACACACACACACACAATTTTTATTTATAATATATTTAGGTGGGGAAGGGTTTCCTTGGTGGCTCATCAGTAAGGACTCTGCCTGCCGCTGAAGGAGATGCAGGAGACGTGAGTTAGACCCCTGGATCAGAAAAGTTCCCTGGAGGAAGAAATGGCAACCCACTCCAATATTCTTGCCTGGAGAATCCTATGAACAGAGGAGTCCAGTGGGCTACAGTCCATGGTTGCAAAGAGTCAGACATGACGGAAAGCTAAACAACAACAACAGGTGGGAAAGCATGATTTTACTTTACACATAGCAATGTGCTAGTGAACACCTAACAACTGACTCCTCAGCGGGGAGACAGCCCAGATTTGTAGCTTGTACCCCCACTCTGGCTGATTCAAGACACCAACGTGACGTCACTGCACACAGAATTGGGAAGAGACGCACTCAGTCAGCTCTCACAAAGCCAGGGTCAGGCAGCCCAGTGCTGCCCCGCTGGCCACCCCTGGGCTAAGCTCGTTCTCTCTCCAGCAGGTTCCGTGTGAATGGGAAGTGTGCCTTCCATCTGAGGACACCCCTTTTCTGGGGAATAATCCTACCCCATCCTGTGGGTTTACACTGGTGCTGTCAATCATAGGCCTCACTTTACTTCTTCAGAAATAGGCACGTGACCTTGGATGGGCCAATCGTCTCATCATTCCCTGGCATTTGGTGTCTGTCTAACCCTGTGACCCAACACAACCAATTGAAGCCTTCCCATGAAATTCGTGTTTGGGTCTGAGGAACAGGGTTTGCATGTCTTCCTCTGTACATAAGCCACGGGGACGTAGGCTTAGGGCCCTCAGAGGCCATCTTCCCTGCTACGAGGAGAGAGCCCAGCAGAGAATAAAAGCCAACACAGACAGACAAGCGGGGCTGAGAGACAGAGTGGCACAGGGATAGCATCCTGATGGTGCTGTCCAAAGCCTGGAGACAGCCCCCTCGGAAGCCCTTAGCCTCCCCGGGGACGAGTACGGTGCATTCTCTACTGATGAGGACCAACACCTTCCTTCCTCAGGGATGAAGACCAATGCGTTCCAGGATTTGCTCATGCCGGTTCAAAGTGGGTTTCTGCCTTCAGCTACAAAATGAGAATAGGCAGAGGATCTTAAACTCTGGAGAAATTAAAAGCGATTTTCTTGACCACCTAGCCTCAGTCTCCCTCAAATTGACTTGTCTTTTCATTTTCCCAGGGCTGAAGGAAAACAGATACTGTGACCATTCCTATGTGAGGCTGGTACAAGCAGTCAGCTTGGTTTCCTGAGGTTTGTTGAGGCTTCCCCCTGAGCACTGTGGGAGGCCCGGGCTTGGCTGTTACAAACCAGGCAGCTAACTGCTTCCAGCTCTGATATACAGACTTACAGTGCTGAGCTGAACCTATGTTAAGCTATCCAACCAGGGGTGATTAGCAAAGGCATCTGTTTCTATTTGCAGAGCTGCTGGGCAGGCAAGAGTGCTGTTTATTGATTTGACTTAATGCAACAAATATTCTTTGTGCTCTTTCTACATACACCGTTCTATGACCGAAGGGGAAGACGGTGACAAATGAAGCCCCGTCTGCCCTCGGGGAGCTCCAGGCTGGAGGAGGCCCAGACGGATACCCGCAATGCCGATCCCACACATGCTGGGAAGGATGCCGTGGCTGGGGCAGGAACAAAACGCTGGTCAAAGAGAGCCAGTTAAGTCTGCCTGGGAGACCTGTGGGAGCTGAAGGGAAATGCACGGCTTCCTGACCTGCTCAGCCACAGGCAGACAAGGGCTCGCCCACCTTCCTTAACTCTCCAGCCTTCATCTCACCACCTGTATTGGCCAAGACGGGGTGAGTGCATGAATGAAAGCCGAGGCCACTTTTGACCCTGCTAAGTCAGAACAAGTATATCAAGTGCACAAAGATTTGTGAACTTGGAGAAGCACATTATCTCATTAATGATCATGGAGCTGCGGTAACGACAGTCATAAATTTAAAAGATTTAAAAATTGTTATCGGAGATAGCAGACTAGTATAAAAATGACCCTAGCTAATGAACCAAAGTTTTTCTTGCTTTATAGGCTTTTGCCCGAATTCTCCAGTGAATGAAACCTGGATTTCAATTGAGAAATCTAATAATTGGTGTACCATTAGGAGCCACTGATAACAGTGCAGGCAGATTTTGATTAGATATGCACGTGGAGGTACATAAAGGGGAAATGTCAGTATATTTCCAAAAACGTTGCTGTGTTCAACATATGGCATTGGATTTGGTTGTTGAGAAATGAATAGGAGACCAGTGTGTCAGGGGCCTGGCTCCTTTCACTTCTGAATCCCACAGAACCAGAACAATGTGTAAAGTCTCAGAAGGTAGCGCTGTAAAGTCCAGCCTAGCCCTCTGGGACCAGACACCTGGAGTGAGTAGTCCTGCCCAGAGGCTGTGACCGTGGCATGTTTCCAGCATTCCTGTACCTCAGTTTCCTCACCTGTGAAATGAGGATGACATACAAGAGTATGTATGTCACAGGGCTATTACGAGAATTAAATGAGTTAAGATGCCTGAAGCCCTTAGAATAGTATCTCCCACAGATAAGCACTTAATCACTGTTAGCTTAAAAAATTTGGTTTTCTGGATGAAAACATTTTTCATTTACTCTTTACTCTAAGAAATGATTATTATATTTGCCCACTAGACCCATCAAAATAAAGCTATAAGACCACTAACCAAATTCACTGGCTATTAAAAGACCCACCCTCCCCTTTTTTAATTTGAAGAAACTGCAGAGTGAGAAAGAGTAGCTTAGACTTGTCCTGGTGAGCCCAGGAGAGAAATGTGTGTGTCCAGGGCTTGCACTACACACTGTCCTGACTGGAACGGAGAGGCAGGTGAGGCAACAGGAGGCCAGGAGGCTGTGAGCTGACATTGGAAAAGTTCAAGCAGAGATGAGATCAGAGGTCATAAACGAGACATTTTCAGCAAGTTCCTAGTGTACAAGTGCAAAGAGAAAAACTGGATGGATGTTCCCTGAGGAACAGCCCTGACCAGGAACCCTGGAGAGCTGACCGAAGGGCAAGGGCACAGAACTGTAGCTGAAGCCAGCAGAAGCGCTTTCTCTGAGGATGGGGTCTGCAGGCACTGTGCGGGAGGGTTGTTAACCCCATCACGGTGCAGAAGCAGCTTACTCCAGGGTTGAGAGCTTGGGGCCTAACTCTGGGCAAGTTCTTCAGCCCTCGGAGCCTCAGTCTCCATCCACTAAATGGGTATTAAAAGGAGAGTCTCAGGGTTGGCAGCAGGAGTGAAAAACGGAGTGAATATAAGCCTATTGGACACGGCCTGGCCCAAAGCAAGTGCTTTCAGATGTTTGCGCTGGCTTCTAGAAGTTTGTTTAGTGATAAAGAGGATTCAGGAGCAGGTCCAGGAAGTGTTGGACAGACAGAACTTCTGTCGCAATGGCCAGTCTTGCTTTTGATAAAAGCCCATCACACATTTGCCTTAATTGTTGGAACACTTGCTAAGGAAAGACATCTCTGAATTTGCAAGGAAGAAAGAGACTCAAAGTTCAGCATCTCAACATCTAGTCCCCCAGTGACTTGGAGGAGGAATCGGCCTGCCTAGCCTCAGCTTTCTCACATGCACTGGGTTGAGAATCGTGGGAAAGTGACTGGACTGTGGAAGGGCTTCATTAGCTTAAAAACTACTATATCAGTGTCCACCAATGCTGGTCCCCTGCTGCGGGCATTATTCCCACTTCTGTGGAGGTGGTGGGTCATGTGTGACCAGTGGCACCTTCCCCAGCAATCTCTGACTGCAGGAATGGCCATGTTTCTGAGCAGGGTTGGGGCTCCAAGTCTTGAAAGGTCTACCCTTTGTAGTGTCTGCCAGTGTCTTCCCACTGCATTTCCAGTGAACAGCCTCCAGCCTTGCCCACGTGATCAGCCCCTGCCTTCCTGTCCAGTCTCACATCCCCGCTGTCTCTCATGCTCTCCATCCATACTGGACGGCTCTCAGTTCCTCAAGCTAGACGTGCTTTCCCGCCTCCAGAACTTCATGTGGACCCTCTGCGTCTTCCCAGGTCCCATGGGCATGGATTCTGATGGAATCCTAACCAATAGTGTCTCAGAATGGGACTTCCCTTGGAAATGGAGGTAGCCAAGCTAAAATGAGGTCTCAAGTGGGCTCACTCCAACACAACTGGCATTCTTATAAAAAGGAGAAATTTATGCATAGACTGCACCAGGGCTTCCCAGGGAGCTCAGATGGTAAAGAGTCTGCCCGCAATGCGGGAGACCTGGGTTCAATCCCTGGGTTGGGAAGATCGCCTGGAGAAGGAAATGGCAGCCCACTCCAATATTCTTGCCTGGGAAATCCCATGAATGGAGGAGTCAGGCAGGCTATAGTCCGTGGGGTCGCAAAGAGTCAGACACAAGTGAGCGACTTTGCTTTCTTTACTTTCACTTATGCACACAGAAAGAAGGTGACGGGGAGATGACGGCAGAGACTGGGTGATGCATCTGCACGCTCACGGTCGCCACACATTGCCAACAGATTGCGGGAAGACAGACAGACCTGAGCAGGTGCTCCCGCAGTGCTCGGTGGACACTTGGCCCTTGAGTGAATACATGCTGCTCAAGCCATGTCGTGTGTGGCGTTTTGTGACTGTCGTCATAAATGTCACTCCTCAGAGGAGACCTCCTTGAACTCCACAGTGGGTGCCCACATGTGTCCTTCTAGGGTGAGGTCACCCTATTCCATCCTGTCCCTAGGGTCACACGTAGCTATTTGCTGGCTAGTTGTCCCCATTTTATTAACATTTATTTATATATTTATTTATTTTTGGCCGCATGGCTTGTGGGATCTCAGTTTCCTGACCAGGGATTGACTCTGGGCCACAGCAGTGAAAACTCAGAATCCTGACCATGAGGCCACCAAGAAAGTCCCCAGTGGTCCCCAGCTGAAGTCGTGACTTCCTGAGGTCAGGGACCATTGTGTGTGAGGCTGGCAAGCTGTACTCACCACCCTGCACTGTAGCCTCACACAGCGCCTGGCACAGAGGACTCATGGAATACACTTCTGGTGGGGGGGGGGGGTGCTGGTGAATGAATGAGTTCAGCCCATGTGAATATCTAAATAGCACAGTATTAACATTCTGTGCTGTTTCCCATCAGCGTGTAGACTGAGCCACACTCTGGCAGCTTCTCCACCTTCCTGGAGGCAGAATTTCCTTTAATTTCCAGAAGAGTGATTCTAACACAAAGGAAACAAGGAAAAACAAAATAACCTATCCTTACAAGCATAACAGATTGTATTTAACTTTATCACATATGATATTTTTATATATATGTATGCTATAAAATTAGCAAAAGGGACTTTCTAATAAACCACTGATTTGTGGGAAAAAATGAATGACTGAATGCACTTTGGAAGGCAACAGTCTAATGTTATGATATGCAATATATACATGCAGGTAAGACAGGCTGAAAAAGATACTTCTTATAATTCCTATCTTCTCAAATCTGGGCCGATTGACAGCAAAATAAAATGCTGCCAATACCTGGAAAACAGATATTCAGCCTGTAAATGAAACAGATTTTAGTTTGGAAACAAATGAATACATTAAAATAAATTCTGGGTGATTTTGTTAAAGCCCTCTTAGAAGAATGCAGCCATACAGAACTTGGGCTGTGGAATATTTATTTTCTTTCTTGTTTTTAAGTTCTCAGTAAACGTTGAGCTTATTTCTACTCTAACAGTTCCTTTATGTATTATTTATTAATGCTGACTTTTTTTTTCTTTTCTTTCTTCCTTTTTTTTTTTACTTGACTGGCAGGGTAGTAGATTTAGGGCTTTCTGGAGTTTATGCAGATTCTGGAGTTTATGTAGATTACTTGAGAAAGGAATCTAACTCCAGCCCTCTGGGCTATCTGTGCACCCCACTAAAACGACACACCGTAGGGTCCCTCATGATTCTGTGCTACTGAGGGGCCTGGATTTCTCACCGGCAGCAGTATTCTTTGCCACAGTGAGACTGGCCTGCGATCTGCAATCAGCCTTGAGCAGCCTCCCTTGGGTCTAAAACCACGGGCTGGATGAAATTCTCTCTAAAGCCCCCTTGAGCACTGTCACTGTCTACCTTTCCGATTGCCTCTGTTGCTCACCATCCAACATTTATAATTTATTCACTCATTCACCTGTTGCTTGGTTATGTGCCAAGGATGGCTGCTGGGGCCAGAGCAGGGAGCAAAAGGGACAAAGTTCCTTTTTTCATGGAGCTTAGTTCTAATTTGGGGAGAGTGACAATAAGCAAATAAATAACTTAATTGTATAGCACTTTAGAATGTGAATATTATACACTATTGGAATAAAATATGTACATATTAGGATGTATACATATTATAAAAGAATAGGATATGTAACAGGATATTACATAACATACAATGGTTTACAGGTAACACTGAATATAATAAGAAACTGTAATTATATTTAATAGCATATTAGAAGCTGAGACACAACAGGCAGTAATGAGGATTTACTGCATGAATAATAATTTCACCTCCAGCTAAACTTTTGATGTGATCCCTATGTTAAGTCCTAGAGGCAGTGATGGAAAAGATATGTCCCTAAATATGAAAGCATCCCAGCAGTATTAGGGAGATACAGAAGGAATACATGACTCAAAGGCAACATAAGACTGAGCTGGTTGATACGCAGCATGTGCAGCAACAAGGAGGGAGAAGCAGCAAGCTGCCTAAGGGATTCATAACTTGGGACTTATAAAAAGGGTAAGTTGGAGCTTTCCAGGTATGAAAGAAGAGAAAGGCATTCCAGGGGGAAGGCATGTGCAGTGGCATGGAGGCATCCTAAAGCCTGGCAGGTTAGAGGGATAATTAGAACTTCAGTGTGGTCTGAGTTGCAGGTAGGTGGTGACCAAGTGGACAGCGTTTAAAACCATCCAGGCTAAGACCTGGTGCTCTTCCTTCTAACACTGTTTAGCACCAAATGGTTTCCAGGTGCAGCATGGGCGTGGGCATTTCATCGCCTTTGGGTTGCTCTTGGCTTTCTATTTTTGAACTCCTGCATTCTCATTCTGCAAGCTGCATTTTGAGGTGTAGGAATATTACATTCATAGAGTTAAAAAAAATGGATGTTTTACAGCTCTGTGGTTGTTGCTCTTGGTGTGAGGATATTGTCTTTGAGCAGAAGCAGACGGATGGAATCTTCAGAGGCCCCCGTGCCACAGAGTGGCTCTGTGGTGAGACTGCCAGCTGTAGTAAAAAACTGCTTGTATTACCACTGAGTGCTGCTGATCCTCTGAGTGTAACCAGAGGGTTTGCAAAGGCACAGGATTTGCATAGAGGTTCACACAGGAGAGATGGGGATCAACACATCATGAATACAATCATGAAGGAGTGATTAATGCAATAAATCATCCGGCTGTCTGGTCTACCTTTACAGGAGGCTTGAAGAACCAGCCACATGGTAGCTTACATTTTTTCACTTTAACAAATCCAGGTGTTTTGACATCACAAACACAGTGTATAATCGACTTGGGCATTTTCAACAATGCAAGATTTCTCATCCTGCTGTCACTGAACAATTAAATCTGGGAGAGCACACGCCACCTCCCTTTTCTTTAGCTGGAAGAATCTTGTTTGGATGATGGCTTCTATTTATAGAGCACTGCTTATATTTGAACAACCATTTCCCTTCACTCTCTCTTAGTCAAAAAATTCAGCTGTAGACCTGCTGTTTGAAGTGCCTCTGAAATTTGAACACTAGGAGACTTAGTTGATGATTTCATGTGTTTTTTTAGAACCTTGGTGCAGGAGAAGAAACCAGTGAACTCACCCCTTCCTAGTGAAGATAAATGGGGACATGGGTATTGGCTGTTTTGCAACTAACCCTTCTTCAGTTATGAGATGGCAAGTTGGGAATGAGATTTGCCATTGAGGGCTCCGGAGTTCCTTGAACAAGATGTCGGACCTGCACAGAGGCGGACCAGGAACTGATGTCATCAGGAGTGAAGTGACTGTTTGCACAGTTGGGGGCTGGTGGCATCTGTGTTGTGAAGTCACACTGTTCTAGTCTCTTCAAATATTCCATTTCTGTATGTGTTGGGAGGCCCCCAGCTGCCACATAAAGCACGGGATAAAGATCCCAGTAATGTATGTTTGGTTTTATTTAAAACTTCAGCCACACAGAAAACTGTCAGTTATGTTATTTCACAGCATCACAGCAAAATGTATCACATATTTCACCATAATAGCTATAAAAAGCTTCATGGGAAGAGTGAGTCCAGACTATTTGAAATAACATTTAACATCTTTAAAGATTTATCTGGTTGTTAAAATGTCTTGGACTCTACCTTCCAGAAAAGTCACTTGAGTCAGGTAATTGAAATGGGTTCGATGTTCTAAGAAACATGTAATTGACTTTCTGGATTAATCTCTGTTGAGCAAGCAGAATGTCTAACTATGTGGTCAGTGTTTAGTCATAGCCACCTCTGAATTTGAAAGGCTCTCCTAAGGGAAACAAACTCTTACAGAAGTAGGAGTTTTTTCATCACTCAGTCATGTCTGACTCGTTGTGACCCCATGGACTATAGCCCACCAGGTTCCTCTGTCCATGTGATTTCCCAGGCAAGAATATTGGAGTGGGTTGCCATTTCCTTCTCCAGGGATCTTCCTGACCCAGGGATAAGACCCGTGTCTCCTGCGTCTCCTGCACTGGCAGGCAGATTCTTTACCACTAGCGCCACCAGGGAAGCCTGGAAGTAAGAGAGTTTTATGTGAAGCACTCAAATATATTGCGTGGAACCCTGGGGGAGTGGATAAATAAGTTCACTTCAGTTAGATTTTTGGTAAAAGATGACACACAATGTACATTTATTAGCTTTATACCTGGGGCAATCAAATACCAAGAGCAAATGGAAAGATCTAGAAGAGTTCAGAAAACTCAGATATTCATATCAACTCAAGAGTGAAGGCACAGGAAAGCATAGGCTGCCCCCGATGATGTAGTTCAGCTTCCTCCGTGTTAGAGTCGTTTCTTGGTTATCATATCAATGAAGAGACACAAAGTTTTTAATCTTTTCAGTAAAATGAATTGACTGTGAAGCAAAGGGGTATGAGATGGGGTGAGTACTGTCAAAGCATTTAATTCCATTTCTCCAACCCACGTTTTAAGTGAATATATGATGATGTTTTGTGCTACAGTGGATCCCACATACACAGCATCTACTGCCTCTCCCTAATAATCCAGAGGAAAAGGCTAAGCCACATTTTTCTCTGTTTACAGTGACTGGGGCAAGCTTCTTCTAGACAACCCCTCACATCTAGGATACTCAAGCACACGGACTTTACACACCCTCTCCTCTCAACCTATCTGAAAGCGCTAGAGGCAGCTGGAACTTGAGAATCCAGGATCCTGCTGTGAAGGGAAGTTAACTGAAGTAAAGCCAACACTTTATACAGCTTTTACTCTCAAGGCAGAGTAAGAGTATAAGGGCACAGGGACAAGAGGCTAAGGATCTGGATAGAAAGTGCTGCTATGAGACCAGGAAGCTGAGCAGAGCTTTCAACAGTCTCATGGGGCTGACAAGGCCACTGAAATCCAAGGTGTCCAAGGTGGAAAAGCCCTTGTAAAAAGTATCCATATTTCAGGTAGAATTCCAGAGAGGCTGTACCTAAGAGGAAGAGAAACCATGATAGCCCTCACACAAGACTGAAACTCAGCGATGAACTAACTCAATCCTAGACCCATTTAAAGTCATCCTTTTCTACTTTTGTTGGTTTACAGAAAGCAAAAGTGATAAAGTTAAGGAATAGTGTACATTGATGTTATCCTGACATCTTGCTTCAGATATTTTTAGAGGAAAAAGTAAATTTCTAACGTGATAAATAAAACAGTTCCTTGGCTAATAAACTTACAAATGAAGAGCAGTGAGTCAAAATGAACACACTGGTAGAGATTTACATTTCTTGTGATTTGCCTGCAATACCAACATACAAAAATCTTAAAAAAAAATTATTTATTTATTTTAATTGGAGGCTAACTACTTTACAATATTGTAGTGGTTTTTGCCATACATTGACATGAATCAGCTATGGGTGTACATGTGTCCCCCATCCTGAACCCCCTTCCCCCTCCCTCCCCATCCCATCCCTCAGGGTTGTCCCAGTGCACTGGCTTTGAGTGCCCTGTTTCATGCACGGAACTTGGACTGGTCATATATTTCTCATATGATAATATACATGTTTCAATGCTATTCTCTCAAATCATCCCACCCTCGCCTTCTCCCACAGAGTCCCAAAGTCTGTTCTTTATATCTGTGTCTCTTTTGCTGTCTCGCATATAGGGTCATCATTACCATCTTTCTAAATTCCATATATATGTGTTAATATACTGTATTGGTGTTTTTCTTTCTGACTTACTTCACTCTGTATAATTGGCTCCAGTGTCATCCACCTCATTTGAACTGATTCAAATGCATTCTTTTTAATAGCTGAGTAATATTCCATTGTGTATATGTACCACAGCTTTCTTATCCATTCATCTGCTGATGGACATCTAGGTTGCTTCCATGTTCTAGCTATTGTAAACAGTGCTGTGATGAACACTGGGTTACATGTGTCTCTTTCAATTCTGTTTTTTTTTTTGGTGTATATGCCCAGCAGTGGGATTGCTGGGTCATAACGCAGTTCTATTTCCAGTTTTTTTAAGGAATCTCCACACTGTTCTCCATAGTGGCTGTCCTAGTTTGCATTCCCACCAACAGTGTAAGAAGGTTCCCTTTTCTCCACACCCTTTCCAGCATTTATTGTTTGTAGACTTTTTGATAGCAGCCATTCTGACCGGTGTGAGATGGTACCTCATTGTGGTTTTGATTTGCATTTTTCTGATAATGAGTGATGTTGAGCATCTTTTCATGTGTTTTTTTACCCATCTGTATGTCTTCTTTGGAGAAATGTCTGTTTAGTTCTTTGGCCCATTTTTTGATTGGGTCATTTATTTTTCTGGTATTGAGCTGCCTGAGCTGCTTGTATATGTTTTGAGATTAATTCTTTGTCAGTTGCTTCGTTTGCTATTATTTTCTCCCATTCTGAAGGCTATCTTTTCACCTTGCTTATAGTTTCTTTCATTGTGCAGAAGCTTTTAAGTTTAATTAGGTCCCATTTGTTTATTTTTGCTTTTATTTTCATTACTCTGGGAGGTGGGTCATAGAGGATCCTGCTGTGACTTATGTCAGGGAGTGTTTTGCCTATGTTTTCCTCTAGAACTTTTATAGGTTTCTGGTCTTACATTTAGATCTTTAATCCATCTTGAGTATATTTTTGTGTATGGTATTAGAAAGTGTTCTAGTTTCATTCTTTTACAAATGGTTGACCAGTTTTCCTAGCACCACTTGTTAAAGAGATTGTCTTTTCTCCATTGTCACTCTTGCCTCCTTTGTCAAAGATAAGGTGTCCAGAGGTGTGTGGATTTATTTCTGGGCTTTCTATTTTGTTCCATTGATCTATATTTCTGTCCTTGTGCCAGTAACATACTGTCTTGATGATTGCAGCTTTGTAGTATAGTCTGAAGTCAGGCGAGTTGATTCCTCCAGTTTCATTCTTTTTTCTCAAGATTGCTTTGGCTATTCAAGGTTTTTGGTATTTCCATACAAACACATACAAAGCCTTTGACTGTGTGGATCACAATAAACTGTGGAAAATTCTGAAAGAGATGGGAATACCAGACCACCTGACCTGCCTCTTGAGAAACCTATATGCAGGTCAGGAAGCATCAGTTAGAACTGGACAGGGAACAACAGACCGGTTCCAAATAGGAAAAGGAGTACGTCAAGGCTGTATATTGTCACCCTGCTTATTTAACTTATATGCAGAGTACATCATGAGAAATTCTGGGCTGGAAGAAGCACATGCTGGAATCAAGATTGCTGGGAGAAATATCAATAACCTCAGATATGCAGATGACACCACCATTATGGCAGAAAGTGAAGAGGAACTAAAAAGCCTCTTGATGAAAGTGAAAGAAGAGAGTGAAAAAGTTGGCTTAAAGCTCAACATTCAGAAAACAAAGATCATGGCATCTGGTCCCATCACTTCATGGGAAATAGATGGAGAAAGAGTGGAAACAGTGAAAGACTTTATTTTGGGGAGGGGGGCTCCAAAATCACTGCAGAATGTGACTGAAGCCATGAAATTAAAAGACGGTTAGATGTCTTTTCTTCCTTGGAAGAAAAGTTATGACCAATCTAGAGAGCATATTGAAAAGCAGAGACATTATTTTGCCAACAAAGGTCCCTCTAGTCAAGGCTATGGTTTTTCCTGTGGTCATGTATGGATGTGAGAGTTGGACTGTGAAGAAAGCTGAGTGCCAAAGAATCGATGCTTTTGAATTGTGGTGTTGGAGAAGACTCTTGAGAGTCCCTTGGACTGCAAGGAGATCCAACCATCCATTCTAGAGGAGATCAGTCCTGGGTGTTTTTTGGAAGGACTGATGCTAAAGCTGAAACTCCAATACTTTGGCCACCTCATGCGAAGAGCTGACTCATTGGAAAAGACCCTGATGCTGGGAGGGATAGGGTGCAGGAGGAGAAGGGGACGACAGAGGATGAATGGTGGATGGCATCACCAACTCGATGGACAGGAGTTTGAGTGAACTCCGGGAGTTGGTGATGGACAAGGAGGCCTGGTGTGCTGCAATTCATGAGGTCGCAAAGCGTCAGACATGACTGAGCGACTGAACTGATACAAATTTTTGAAATTATTTGTTTTAGTTCTGTGAAAAACACTGTTGGTAGCTTGATAGGGATTGCATTGAATCTATAGATTGCTTTGGAGTATCTATAGATACTCATTTTCACTATGTTGATTCTTCTGATCCACTAACATGGTATATTTTCCATTTATTTGTGTCATCTTTGATTTCTTTCATCAGTGTTTTAGTTTTCTATATATAGGTCTTTTGTTTCTTTAGGTAGATTTATTCCTAAGTATTTTATTCTTTTCATTACAATGATGAATGGAATTGTTTCCTTAATTCCTCTTTCTGTTTTCTTATTGTTAGTGTATAGGAATGCAAGGGATTTCTGTGTGTACATTGATGTTATCCTGACATCTTGCCTCAGATATTTCATTTAGAGGAAAAAGTAAAGTTCTAATGTGATAAATAAAATAGCCCCTTGATTAATAAACTTACAAATGAAGAGGCAGTGAGTCAAAATGAACACAGTGGTAGAGATTTAAATTTCTTGTGATTTGCCTGCAATAACAACATACAAAAATCTTAAACTGCCTCAAAACAATTATATGGGTGACATGATTATAAGCACCATCAGTTTAAAGATTGGTCTTTATACAAGAACATTTGACACTGCAGAGCTATATATATATCTATATGACAGAAACTTGACAGAGATGTTCTTATATATAACTACAATCTTTCAATTTCACATGAGTTTTCCAATAATGTAGAAAGGTGAAAAGATATTTCTAAACTCTCAACAATACAGAGCAAGCCTCATCAACCCTGCTAGAGAAAAGACTAGACTTATTGTTCCCCTTCTGTAGAAAATGTCTTTATAAAATTATTACATAAAGAAGAGTCCACAGGATTTTCAGGTAAACATGTAAGAGGAAAAAGTATTATGGGGTGAATTAGGCAGCTAATTAATAAATAATTAACACAATATTTTTATTATGAAAGCCGGCATTGCAAAGAAAAGGTAAGACTCCTGAAGCATCAAAGTCCTTCAAGGCCTGACACTGACTTCTGTGAACTGCAGACTGGACCCTAGATCCTCTTGATCACTTAATGCAAGTATCTGCTGATGACTCAGTTTCAGCTTGCTGACTCCCAGCTTATGCCGTTTATCTTTACCCCTTTCTGAAAACTAGATCATTTACTCATCTCTCAGTTTCCAGAATAACAGGGCTTTTTAAGTTTTTTTTTTACACCATTTTTATTACAGGTATTGTACTGTTATAGTTTGAACATTAAAATATTTACCTTAAAAAGAATTCATCAAGT
Organism: Aepyceros melampus; assembly: GCA_006408695.1. Taxonomy (NCBI): domain Eukaryota; kingdom Metazoa; phylum Chordata; class Mammalia; order Artiodactyla; family Bovidae; genus Aepyceros; species Aepyceros melampus. Next base: position 300,241 of record SJXQ01002987.1, on the reverse strand, counting down.
AGGCCAAAAAAAAAAATTCCTAAGTTATTAAATCTTCATTACCAATTTCCATTTTAAGGTAAAACTTGAAAATCAATTGATAGAATAAATGAATGAAAACATTAAAAATCTTACGAGTTTTTGCAAATATAGTCTTTTAAAATCAATAGTGATTTAATTAATCCCCCAATCCTGGGGTTTATGTGAAAATATTTGTTGAACATTATGCTATAAGGAACAAATAACACATTTTTTTTGTTAAAAAAATTTAGAGAGAAATGGACAAGTCCTTTTGCTCTAAATGGGACTGAGATTCTCAACCATAATTCAGACTCTGGATTTGGAGAGTTTACCTATATTTCCTAAAGTCATTTCCAAATACGTAATCTAGAAAAGCCACAGCTAACAGGTAAACATTAACAGTTAAAGCTACGTGTAAAAACTATTAGGAAAACTCACAGAAGACTCTCCATAGGGAGACTAGTGCTCTAACCCAAATTTTCATGAAAATCAGTGACTAAGATTGATTTCATATATCAGTAACAATTTACAGCACTTGATTCCTCACACCCAAGGACACTGTTCTCAAGTTAAAATTATCTTCAGGAAACATTCAGCAGGTACTGGATTGTTGACTGCCGACTGGGAATGCAACAGAGAATAAAAGAGGTGTGGGCCTCACTTTTCAGCAAGCTTACAGTCAGCATGAATACTCACAGGGGAACAAATGATCTCAGTATGCACTATTTGCTGTTTAAAATAACTAAAAATACAACATCTCCTTTCTCAGTACCAACCTCTATATTATCAGGGGCTGCAACCTGCCAACTAAAGACAGCTGGAGTAGTTTCTCAATATCTCCTACAGATAAAGAAGGCTGAGGAGACTCAAGCAGATGTCACTTGACTTTCTGGGGAAGTTCTTCAGAGGACGTTTTACTTAGGTGATAGGTTCTCCTTTGCCTTTCTCATTTCCTGCTTCTTTTTACCTGTTACACGGACATGATGGCTGGCACTGCAGTGATCCTACTCTACCATGACGCGGCCTTGGGGAGGGCAGAGAAGAAAGGTTAAGAGGAACACATTAAATTGACAATACCATGGTCTTGCCATGTCGGCCTGGCACTGTTGACCCAGAGACTTTCATGTGAGAGAAACTACGCCTGTCTCTCATTTGCTGCTGCTGCTGCTGCTAAGTCGCTTCAGTCGTGTCCAACTCTGTGTGACCCCATAGACGGCAGCCCACCAGGCTCCCCCGTCCCTGGGATTCTCCAGGCAAGAACACTGGAGTGGGTTGCTATTTTCTTCTCCAATGCATGAAAGTGAAAAGTGAAAGTGAAGTCACTCAGTTGTGTCTGACCCTCAGCGACCCCATGGACTGCAGCCTACCAGGCTCCTCTGTCCATGGGATTTTCCAGGCAAGAGTACTGGAGTGGGGTGCCATCGCTTTCTCCACCCTTAATCATGGGAGGGTCTTAATCACGTATTTTGAAGTGTTTGAGCAGGTTTGAGATCACTTTAAAGGGAAATAGCAGCTTTTCAACATGGAGGGAAGACAGCCCTTTAGATAAGAATTTTGGTTGGCCTTCTGAATTTTAGAAATGACATCATTTATCATACCATCGTCTTGCTCACTGCTGCCATCCTCCTCACCACCACCTTCCTCACCGTCTTCCTCGTGACTGCATTCACCCAACTCTCCTCACTGCCACTTTCTAAATTACCACCACACCCTCATCACCAACACTAGAGAACACGAGGTCACAAGAACTAGTGCTTGTCACTAGCAGCTCACTTAATATTCACAAGAACTCAGTGAGGTGGGCTTTATGATCAGCCCCGTTAGCAGGTGACAAAATGAGAACGCTGATGGTGAACATGCTGAGATCACATGGCTTACAGGTGGGGTTTGAATCCCTTTCTGGTCTAGAGCTCACCCCATCACATCTCTTTCACTGCCTCTAGTGTTCTGGCGTCCACAGTGTATGAACGCCCGACTCAACGACAAAGAACAGCAGCCTTCCTGCAACACGCTAGATGATTTAGTTGTGAATTTGATTTGCAAAGACTCTTTTGGACATCTAACATCTAAGAGAGAGAATGTGAAGTACTAGCTTCCCATTTTTCTCGTTTTGTTACTTGTACCACCATACAAGTTGTGATGTCAGCTCTGCCCCGTGGGAATCTAAGCTTATTATCCAATGTCCATTTGAAGAGATTTCTGTGCTTTTGCCAATATTCACAGGTGAATACATTATGCTACTCAAGGTCTCTTACTTTACTTCAGATCTATGTTAAATCTTTCCTTAAATTCAGTGGCATTAACAACAATATCAACAACAAGAGCCTCTCACAGTATTTAGCCCATAGCTGGGAACACAAGCTGAGCTCAATTCAGCCTCCACTGATATAACTAATTAATATCACCCTTTTGGTAACATGGATAGGTTTTCTTATTTCAGATTGGGGTTATCCAATTTCTAGTGTCATTACTGTGTCTATATTGACCATCCCACAGTGCCTTGAGTTATTTTTTTAAAGAGGCTCTTGAGAAATTTTATAGATCAACCAATATCTCCCATTGAATATCTTAGGAATACCAGCTCAATGAGACATGATGAGGTGGTCCAGGAAAAATTATCCCCAGGCCAAATAAGCCTGAGAAAACTTACAGACCATACCTACCCCTTAGAGAAACACAAAGCATTTTAAAGTACCCAGAAGCCCTATAGTAAAAGAAACCCTGCACACCATTCCTCTCAGTGCTCTCCAGATTTCTTTGACCCTGAAATCTCCCTCCACCTCCCCCTGTACAATGATACAACTTGTGGAACTAATTTCTTGGAGCATAGTTTGAGAAACATGGGAATAATATGCAATCTATATTAGCAGTTACAGAAGCACTGTTGTGGGAGAGAGAGAATGGACCACATCAGCTACGTGGACTTTGCTGTTTTGAGGTTAGAATCCTGAGTGTCCAAGATGCCACTGGGTGAGGGGGCGATTTCCACCTCCTGGATGAGTCAGGTGGGGCTGCTGATGTGCAGAGGTCACTGGGGAGCCAGGGGGCTGGGAAGGGTCATAGGGGTGGCCCAGAGCACATGAGAAAGGGGAGCAGAGTTGCCAGTCCAGACCTGGGTCTCTTCTCTGAGTGCCTGGGAGGGGAGGAAACATCAACAGCGGGCAAAAACGGGCAGTGTTGGGGCTGAGAGCACGGTTCACAGGGCGCAGTGCTCACATCCTACTTCTGCTACGTGTTCTGCCCAAGACCTTGGAGACCCAGATTCTCTGAGCTTTGAATAAGCTCTCCGATTGCTTAAAAAATGTGGCTCATGAAGCCAGCCTCGCACGATCAATTGAGGCAGTGGATCACAGATGGAGATCCCTGAGGTGGTGCTGGTGGATATACGGGAAAGGTTTGGCAAATGGGGGGCTGCCATGACTGATGCTATGCTCTTGGTCAGTAAGAGGGGTGTTAGGCACTTGGCTCTGGCCCTGACCCCCAAAGAAACCAAGAGCGTCACATTGCCTTCAGATGTATGGTGCCAATGACTCTTAGTCTGGACACATATTCAGCAGCTGGATCCGGTCTTGCATACTCAGCCTGTCCCCAAACACTATTCCGTTGGAATAGATGGGAAACAGCAACCATGACCCACAATCATAAAAGCACAGGAGCTGCAAATAAATAACGGCTCTCCCGGAAGAGCTAACTTGGTTGTTATTTACAAGCTCCTGGGCTGCCCAGTTATTGCCAAGAAAATCTGCTTTACCTTCTTGCTGCTGTTCCGTCTGGCCCCTCAATCTGTACTTGCTGAAAAAATAGTTATTGTTATGCTAAAACCACAATAGGACTCACATAATTCAGCACTAAAAAACACCGAAGAAACTATGAAAGTGGCACTTTGGCATTAAAAGTTATTTTCTTATGAGCTTTAACAAGATTCAGTGCTTTTGAATCATAATGCTCTGGTATTTTCCACTTTAAAAGAAAAAAAGATAAAAATGTAGAAAACTATTCTGGCAAAACACCATCTTCTCTCCACAAAGGAGAGCTTTGATGTTGCAAACAGGGAGCCAGCAGGGCTGTGGTTCACGGAATTAATGTTAATCAGCAATCACGGCCATGACCGCGAGGGGTGCTCAGCAGGGGTTTACCTCTTTCTTGGTGAACTTTGGTGAGTGATCGTTTTTGTCATCGATCATGATTGTCGCTGTGGCCGTGCCTGTTAATCCAACATCCAGTCCTGCCATATCTTGAGCCTCAATGATCAGTTCATACTTGGGATTTTCCAGCGTCTGCGAGGCAAAAACACAACAGAGAGGACGGCATTTAGACTGGAGTCACTGCTCGGGACAGGTGGCCGGCCTGTGCTCGGCTGACGCTGTGTGCCCCCTCCCTCGGGGCAGGCACTTGGGAATGGCAGCGCTCTTAGCCGTGGCGGACAAACGTACCTTTGCAGTCTCTCCACGCAGGACAGTCCTTATACATGGACTAGAGTTGGCTGTGGGGATGGAATCTATTTTCTGTCCTTGGTTAAGGGGGCATGTGATACATTCCAGAATGTTCCAAGTCAGGGTTTGGGTACACATTGCACATTTGATGTTTATATCCACTATATGTCATTTCAGAGTGGCCTCATGGAACTGATCTGGAAATGAGGCTAAATCTGATGATGAGATTAGGACAAAGATAACAGCTTTAGGAACTGAACAATCTGGACCAGGCATCAGATTACTCTGCTTTTCAGAAACCAGTGTCAGTCTTTCCAACGAGCATGTTAAGTTACATTTGCTTGCTTGCTAAGTCACTTCAGTAGTGTCCGACTCTGTGTGACCCCATAGACAGCAGCCCACCAGGCTCCCCCGTCCCTGGGATTCTCCAGGCAAGAACACTGGAGTGGGTTGCCATTTCCTTCTCCAATGCATGAAAGTGAAAAGTGAAAGTGAAGTCACTCAGTCATGTCCGACTCTTAGTGACCCCATGGACTGCAGCCTACCAGGCTCCTCTATCCATGGGATTTTCTAGGCAAGAGTACTGGAGTGGGCTGCCATTGCCTTCTCTGAAGTTGCATTTATTGTTCCCATTTTACAAGAGAGAAAACACCAACTGAGGTTTAGAGTCATTTATACTGCACTTCCTTCACGCCACTGTGAGTTGTTTTAGTCTTTTATGTCATGTGAAATTTGAAAGATGGTTTTTAATCCAGCCGTGATCTGATAAATTTAACACAAAAGCAATACTGCACTGTTATCCCTCAATACATATGTTTTTCATTTGAATATTTGACAGATATTTTGCTATCATGTTTAAACACTCTCAGTTGATTCAGGGCTCAGAGAGGAGTTGGGTGTGATCAGCTCCAATAGGAAGAGTGCCTGAGATGTGGGACTATGCTGGCTCCTGACTGCAGCTCTCCCCTGGATTCTGTAACACACCCTGGGGTTTATTCAGGAGGTTCTTCTTGGCCCTGAAGTCAGCCAGAATTGATTCTGGGGTTGCTTGCAATTAAAGGGGAAACTGTGGTGAAGACAGTTTTACTTGTTTACCCAATCCTATTTCTTTTGACTGCGGGGCGGCTTCCCAGGGGGTGCTAGAGTAAAGAACCCGGCTGCCAATGCAGGAGATGTAAGGCACTTGGGTTCGATGCCTGAGTCAGAAAGATGCCCTGGAGAAGGAAATGGAAGCCCACTCCAGTATCTGTGCCTGGAGAATCCCACGGACAGACAAGCCTGGCGGGCTATCGTCCACAGGGTTGCAATGAATAAGACAAGATTGAAGAGATTTAGCACGCACATACAGCTGGAACTTACAACTGTGTGACCGATTCTGGCCAATGGAATGTGGGCAGAAGTGATGGACTAATCTGGCCCCTAAAGCTCCCGCACAATCCTCAGTGTTTTCTACTCCTCCAAAGGAAGAAGCCTGGATCTCCACGTGCCTGTGGCACAGAGACCCTTCACTGACACACTTGTAGGCTGGAATGTGAACAAGAGGCAAGCCTTTGCTCAGGATTAAGGGAAGTTTACTAGAGTGCCTGTCTTCCCCTGACTAATTTGAAGGCTATGTTTCCCGTTTGGCCTTATTTTGATGCCCATTTACCATCTCCCTAAGTGGATGACAAAGTTTTCAAGGGCAAGGACCATGCCTTTGACCCCGACATCCAGCTGGTACGCAGCACACAAGCTGGCCAACTTACTTTCATTATTGATAATGATGATATACTACTGTTTCCCTGAACTAAATTATATCTCAAAGGTCTGAGCATATCAGTGGCATTTCCAAACCAGAGCCATTTATTCTCAGGGAATGGCTTATCCTTTGGGGAACTCTAACTCAAGGAGATAGGATTTTATTTGGACCAAGAGAAGCACTGTGTCAAAACTGGGAGAATTAAATTGGCTGCTCTGATTCTATTTTAAGCTATCTGATCTGTAAGACATATCTGAGAGTCAAGCTGCTCTCCTGGTTTGAATGCTTCAGTCATGCATTTCGATTGCATTTGCCATCTCCTCCTGGGTGTTGACTCACTACCAGTTAATATATATCCTGGAAACAAAAGGAAGATGGTGTGTCTGCAAGAAAAAGCCTCGGGTGTATCTCCACAGCCACGAGCAGATTCACCGACCGCACTGATTTGAAAACCAAACATTTAAAAAAAAAGAATCAAACTGTGTCATTAAATATGGCATATAATCAATCACCAGGCCCTTGATGTTTTACACAGCTACCTCGACTGCCATACGAGTAAGCATTTAACGGAACATTTATCACTAATAACAAGCATAATGGTAGCTGTGGGGGAAAATCAAAGAGGAGACGTTACACAGAGGAAGGTTTGGCTGCTAACCCACCCGGTGCCCCCTCCTTCTCTTGCGTCAGCTTGAGCCGCCCTCTGCACCTCCTTTCATACATTGTCCAGACTGGATTTTCTTCTACTATACCCTACTTTTCCTTACTTCTGAACTTTCTACCCCCTCTCTCTCCTCTCGGTGAATTCATGCTCATTTCCGATGGTCATCCTTCATTGCACTGATGCTCCATGAAGGCAGGGATCTCACTGCATAATGGGGAGCTGACACTCAGGGAGGAACAATTGGCATTTGGCCAATGACTGTTGCCTTGGCTCCACCTCTTAGAAGCTGAGTGAACCTGGTCAAGTTGCTTATGTTTTCCTTGTCTGAGTTTCCTCACCTGTTCAAACAGGGGGGGAATAATAATACTTCTGGGATAAGTGAGGATGAAAGCTGGTAATGTAAAGTGCCGAGCACGGAGCCTGGAGTGTGTACGTGGATGCTGTTATTATGTAGTAGAATCTTTGGAAAGTCTTCTAAGAATGTGGCAAGAAGCTGAGGGAGGCCTACAAGAACAGCTAGAAGGAATGGAGAGCTGCCAACAACCCATGCATGGACCTGGAATGGATCTTTCCCCAGGCATACCTGATGAGACTGAAATTCTGGACTGATACACAGATGGCAGCTTTGCGAGAGTCCAGAAAGCAGAAGACACAGCTAAGCCACATCCAGACTTCTGAACACAGAAACTGGGAGATGGTAAGTATCTATTGTTTTAAGTTACTACATTTTGGAGTAATTTGTTATGCTGCAATAAATAACAAACACAGTTTTTCTCCAGCAGTAGAAATCAAGGCTGAATATACATTGGAAGGACTGATGCTGACACTGAAGCTCCAGTACCTTGGCCACCTGATGTGAAGAGCTGACTCACTGGAAAAGACTCTGATACTGGGAAAAATTGAAGGCAGGAGAAGGGGATGACGGAGGATGAGATGGTTGGATATTATCGCTGACTCAATGCACATGAGTTTGAGCAAATTCTGGGAGATGGTGAAGGACAGGGAAGCCTGGTGTGCTGCAGTCTATTGGGTTACAAAGAGTTGGACACAACTTAGCGACTCAACAACAACAAAAATCACAATCTGTAATAGTCTTGTTTATTGATTACTTGTTTATTGGCTATGTGGACTCTGATCACTTGAGTTCCATGAGGCAGGGACCTTGGCTTGTTTAAAGTTTTATCTCCCAGCTACTAATTCAGTGCCTGGCACACTGTTGTTATGTACTAATCAATTATAGTTGCATTTTTGTAAAACAATGAATTACAAAGAGTGGTGTGCCCATGAATGTTTAGCAGCATGTGCTCCTGACGTGCAGCTTTGTATGTTTTGGTGGTTTAAATACTCTTAATCATGGCTGCTTTCAAGCTACCAACATGACGTCATTGAGTGCATAGCTGGAAAGTGCAATACACAATAGGCTCCTATGAGCTGGTAAGACTTGGTTGCAGCTTATAAACGGTGCTTAAAGGGTCAAGGAAATCTGTGGGAGTCTTTTGCAATAGATCCCTTTGCTGTCTAACATTAAAGGCATTGTTAATGAGAAATATTAACACGAGATTTATAGCAAGGATATAGTGCAGTTCATTAACTTATTTACTCATTGGTTTTGCCTGCAGAAGCTGAGCAAAGCAAGACTCCTTGCAGTATGGCACCTGAACAGAGACTGCATTCTTCTCCAGGTTAGCTGCACCCGACACCTGGTCTATAAATACTGCAAACAGATGGCTGAGTGCATTATATGGAGCAGAATGAGTTGCTGTCTGTCTGGGCTTTGATTTACCCACTCTGGCCATGTAAGACTGGGCCAGGTAGTCCATAAATTCAGCAGGACCATACATCCCTTTGCGAACGCTGCCCTCTTCTCACCGCCGGTGGGGAGGGACATTTCTCCAGCTTCCTAGCCAACAGGGTGAGTCGGGTTTGACTTGTGTTTGTCTTCAGGCCGCCTTTCACCTTGTTGCTTGACGCTAATGTGAACATTCATGTACGTGGCTGTCACCTGCTGTTTTCTTGCCGGCTGGGGTCTGGTGGGTAGGGAGAAGGCAGAGCTCATTTCCCCAGATTTACTGGTTGCTGACAGAGCCAGCAGGGTGTGGAAGCAGCAGGGGACGTAAACACTGCCTCTTAGACACATGCAGCTGGAATAACCTAAGTGATCTCGGGTTGAGGGACACCAAAATCAAATAAAACATTTCCAGGTGAAGTGTACCTCTTCTGATGTTACTGATGAGTTACAGTAAATAAAATGCTAAAGGCATTCATACGATACCTGGAAAATCACCCCCTTCAGACTCACAGCAGCAAATATTTGACATTCAGGTTGATCCACAGAAACATTTATATAGTGTCTACTAGGTTCCAATAACCGGTGAATGATACAGACCCTGCTTTCAGTGCATTTTTAGATAAATAAACAAAAAGCAAGTATGTCCATATGATGAGATAAGTGTTATGGAAGTGTAGCAATTAAGGTCTGTGAGAAGGGAGCCAGGATGTGGGGTGCTCAGGAAGGCTGTATGAAGATTATTTAATTTACCAAATATTTATTAAGTACTTGGAGAAGGAAATGGCAACCCACTCCAGTACTCTTGTTTGGAAAATTCCATGAATGGAGGAGCCTGGTAAGCTACAGTCCATGGGGTTGCAAAGAGTCAGACACGACTGAGTGACTTCTATTTCTTTTTCTTTCTATTAAGTACTCAGTACACATTAGGCACTGTGCTAGAGAGTAGCAACAAGTAAAAGGAGACAAATCTGGTGCTAGGAAATTCCGAGGTGATGTCAGTAGATTTCAGGAGACTGAGATGGGAGCAGGAAGAGAGCTGTGTTATTGCAAAGGAAAGGCCACTCAGCCCAGACACTGGTGGGGGGGTGAAGGGATGGCCCTGAAGATGAGCATCTTCTACTGTGGGGTTAGAAATGGGGTCATGATGTGGAAGTGAATTTCTGTGGAAGAAGATGAGAGACTATTAATCCTAAAACACTCTTAAATTCACCTGTTTAATAAGGACTGAAGGCTGATTCTGAATCTGCTTGGGACACCCTGGGAACAAGAAGTATAAAGTATATTCTCTACTTTCAAGGAAGCCACAGCTTGGTTAAAGGTAAAACATGCGAACTGGCTCCACAAGGCAATAGGCAGGGTGTGCGGAATGCGTGGTCCGTAGGTTCAGATGAGGACATTGCAGCCGGGAGGGACACTGTGGTTTTTATGTGGCTTCAGGTCAATGCAGGCTGGAGGTGGGCCTGGAAGGAGGCTATGAGGGCAGAGAATTCAGAGAGGGAAGAGGAGCTCGAGAACCAGCATGGAGGTCCAGCTAACACAGGGCCACTGGCATGGCTGGAGTCAAGGTCTGTGATGCAAAGGGACATGAACTATTGTTTCTTGAAAGGATCTCAGACATCACCTGGTCTATCCCACCTTCAAGGAGCTCCCAGCCTGAGGGAACAGAGTTAGGGAATGTCCAGAAACATACAGCTAGTTTGGGGTGGATCTGAGCATGTGCAAGTACAGACCCCTAAAAGTTGAAGTAAAAGAAAATATTATTAAAGTGTTCTTTCTCTATGGTTTTTATATATTTTTCTATTTAATATATTTTATATATACAGTATACTCTCTCTGTCTCTCTGTCTCTCCCTCTCTCTGTCTCTCTCTATATATATACACACACACACAGTGTTCACTATAATGGCCTGTTTTTTTCTAATCTTTTGGTCCTGAATTGCCATGGCAACATTATGTCTGGTACACAGTAGGTGCTTAAGAGAGACTGTCTCCATCGGTGCTTCTGGAACTTGCTTTGCTTGTATCAGAAGCTCCTGGTGGCTGCATTAAAACACAGATTTTCGCCCACTTATGGTGCTTACAATTGAGGAAGTCCAGACTGGGGCCCAAGGATGAACCTTTCCAGAAAGCTTCTAGGAAATGCTGCTGCTGCTGACCTGAGGTCCACACTTAGATTAGCACTGTTCTGAATGAACACCTGATGAAATGCAGGTTCACATGTACCCTTATTTCAACCTAAAACTCACTTGTTTATGATGTAATTTAAACCAAAAATAGAAACTGAAGTTTCTTTCTCTCTGCAAAATTTTCCTTTTTTTTCCCTTTCTAGAAAAAAAATGTACTCCACATGAGACACTAAGCAACACTGTGGTTGCTCCTCGAACCTGCTTTGTCTTCCAGAGCAGAAGGCGATGCAGCAACAGGAGGAGAGAGACAGGTTTGAAGAGGCAGGCGGCACGCTGCTGGACTTAAAGGTGGAGAGATGGAGGAGGGGGCCGTGGGCTAAGGAATGCAGGGGGCCTCCAGAAGGTGGGAAAGGAGAGGCGACACATTTTTACCCAGAGCTCCTGGAAGGAATCAGGGCCCCCGACACCTTAATTTCACCCCAGTGAAACTCATTTTGGACTTTCAGCTTCCAGAACTGAGAGATAATAAACGAGTGCTGAGCCACACACCTTGTGGTCTTGCTACGGCAGCCACAGGGAATGGATATGGCTCCTCTGAGGCTGCTTGTCAGGCATCCCGGGAGCCGAGGTGCTGCCTCCCACCCCACCCTGTGGTGCTCATGGTCGCCAGCTGCCACCTTCATTTCACTCCCAGCTGCCCTCCTTCCTCAGGACTGCCCACCTTCCCAGAATAGCATTTGCTATCTTTCCTCTGGGAAATATTTCCATTTCAGTCCTTTGAAATATAATGTCAACCAGACCTTTCCTACAAACTGTCTAGTAGGAAGAGATGAATTTCCTCAACATCTACGAAGGGGTAAACATTGGACCGGTTTATTGGCGAATCTTCTCTACAAAGTATATGGTTTTCAATATGTCAGTTACTTACTGAGAATTCATTACAACCCTCATTGGAGGCAGGACCCTGCCTCTACTTACTCCTGTCCTGTTGCGAACAGCAACTGGCCCTCTGAGACACACATGTCCCAGGACACTGCCTTTACGTGGCCACTGGGTTATACTGCTTGAAAATAAACTGAGCTAGTTTTAACCACTATGGGGAAAAGTCACATAGCCAGCCCAGTTCCTGGCACTCTCCTTTAATATATGATGGATGAGTAAATCAAAGGGTGGTGATGAGGACTGCCACTCAGAATGCTTGGCTTCAGGGATGCTTTTCTAGGTTGCAGAGATTAGAGGCCCAAGGCGGGGCCTGGGCGAGGTTGGTCAGGCTGAGCGGGTCTCTGGAAGGCCAACTGTGCAGAGGAGGGGCAAGGTGATGAGGCTCTGGCTTCCTGGAGTGAGCAGGGGAAGTCCTGCCCTGTCGGAGAGGCAGCCACACTGAGGGAGGCTTGGCTGGCTCTGATACTGGAGGACTGGGCTCCCTTACCTCGGGCAGACACCCTAGGGCAGGTCCCTAGCCTGGGCTCAGCTCCTGGCTGGCACACACCCTGACTGTATGAGCTGGAATGGAGACCAACAAAGGCGGGGCAACCCGGGCCTCAGCAGAGAGGTTTGGACAGGAACGACCTTTCAGAGAAAGAGGGACCAGAGGCTGTTGCTCAAAGGAGCCTCAGCAACTCCATCTGGGGGCTGCCTCAGGTGACCCTGGGGGGTCGTATCTGCCACAATGTAAAATCAGGAAACCGGTGTTCCTGTCATCTGCCAAGTGCTCTCCAAAAGCAAATAGCTTTTCTTGGGTTTCAATTTATTACCATCTAAAATGTCATTCTCTATATGGGTAATAAAAGATAATACGTTTTATGGTGGCTCCTTATGTTAAGGTTTTACAAAATCTGTTATTAAATGATCTGCATAGAATCTAAATGAATCTTACTAGGTTGCAAGGCAGAGCAAGGCGGTGTTTTTCCTTTCCTCTCCCCCAGAGCAAGCGCAGCTAGGAGGGCAGCACTCTCTGCATGTTTCCCAGTCACACAGTGGAGGTAATGTTTTTAAGGTCAGACTAAAAATCGTGTTCTGCTGTGTAATCGGCTTCACAAATTTATATACTGGTCAAAACATCCAGAAAATTCAATTACTGACTTCCAATGACAAAAGCACACGAGCCTACCAAGGATTGGAGGATGTTTCTAAAATTAGGTTCTAAATGCCTCCGACTTGGAGCAATTGCAGCATTACCACCTTTGCCTGCTCTTGGTCCTCTGCGTGTGAGCCTTTAGCCCATTAATTTCAGGTGCTTAATCAGTATCAGCTCCCTTACATAGAAAAGCGCAAAGTGGCCTTTGTCAAGCTCGATCCATCCTGTTCCTTAGAGCCTGCTCCTATGCAGGTGTGATCTCTTAATCAACTCTGCCATCCAGGGTTACTTTTAATCAGCATTATGTGTTTTCTCTGAAGTCGAATGTATTTTTATGCAAAGCTTACTTGGGCTTAGAGTTCTATTGCTGTAATCATCCCAGGTAGCTTTAGAAACAAAGGACTCCACTGAGAGAGTAACGAATCAGCCACTGACACCCACCCACTCCACCTGGGGCTGCTGCTGCTGCTAAGTCGAGTCAGTCGTGTCCTACTCTGTGTGACCCCATAGATGGCAGCCCACCAGGCTCCACTGTCCCTGGGATTCTCCAGGCAAGAACACTGGAGTGGGTTGCCATTTCCTTCTCCAATGCATGAAAGTGAAAAGTGAAAGTGAAGTCGCTCAGTTGTGTCCGACTCTTAGCAACACCATGGACTGTAGCCCACCAGGCTCCTCCGTCCTTGGGATTCTCTAGGCAAGAGTACTGGAGCGGGGTGCCATTGCCGTCTCCACTCCACCTGGGGACAGGAAAGCAATTCAAGATAGCTCTTTTATGCTATCATTGGGTTATACTCTTTGAAAACAGGCTGAACTAATTCTAAATCATCTGGAGGAAAGACCACAAAAGATGGATTCCAGTTATGCCACTGCTGTTGTTCCCAAAGCGAATTCACATACTAGGCAGAAAAGGCAAAGAGGACAACCCGCCGCAGACTCATCTGGAAGGCTCTGCTGCCGTTTTCATCCCTGGCACAGGAGTCCTGCTTTCTTCCTCCTGTACCATTTGGATGAGACCACCCGGTACACTGTGATCTCCTGCCCGTTGGCACGAGGCGGCCCTTTTGTGATCTTGGCTCCGTCATTCATTTTGGCCTGGAAATTGTCTTGGCTCTGCTGACAAAAGCTCAGCCTATTAACACCCTTCAATGCTAGTTGCACTGGGAACAAGGCGTTAGATGTTATGACTTAACATTTGGTCTTCCCCTTTGCTGGCCCAGCCTCACAGACACAATAACTGTTGATAAAGACAAGTTGTGTTCTCCTCACAAATGATAAAACTCGCCAACATGACCTTGGAGGGCTCCTTTCTATTTTATTTTTAAAAACGAACAATAAATAGAGTTTTCTGCATTCCTTTCAGCTCCTCTCCGGAGCCTGTTTCAAAGTGGCAGAGAATTGAGCTCTGCAGCCAATAGAGCTGTGGGAGAGGGCATCTGAGCGTGTCAGCTCCGCTCCCAGTGGGGTCAGACCTCAGCTCTGCGCCTCATGCACCCTCCCGGCTCTAACCCCTAACCACCAACGGCCCTCTCTGCTCTGGGTCACCAGCGCTCACTCCTTGCCAGCCCAGCTGGGTTCTGCTCACCCTCTGTCATTGCAATAATCGTGGCCATATCCTGTGAGCCCGTGTTATGGGCTGGAAATGGTGCCTAGCCTTTCATGGGATTCTCGTAACACTCTGCGAGGTGGCTAAGCCCAGCTCCTCCTGCATCAGTGAGGATTCTGTCCCCAAGGACACAGAGCCCTCACAGGAAGGAGCTGGGACTGGAACACATGCTGTGTCCACTGCCTGCACCCCTAACTGCTGCACTCTGCGGCCCACCCTTCAGCTCACAGCCTCTCCTGGTAGCCCCTGAATTCCACATGGGAACCCCTTTCCCTGCTGTTCACACCAGCCCTGGATGGGCTGGGCTTGAAAGGATTGGAGCTTTTCTCAGATGGGTCACCAGAATGGGCAGCTCTGGGAACACTTTTCAGCCAGTCTCTAAGTGTCTGCCCTCTTAGAGACCCCAGGATTCCCACAACTTCAGTGTTCCCCACCCCCTTATTGATTCTGACAGCTCCAATTACCACCTGTCTCTCTTCTGTCCAAATCTCTCCTAATTCCCAGATACACATTTCTAACTGCTCGCTTGACATTTCCACCTGAACCTTCCACAGGCACTGCAAACACAGCGTGTTGCAAAGCAAACTCAGGATCCTTCCCGCCAAGCACACTCCTTCCCTGTCCTGGTTCATGGTGTCCCCTCCATTCAGGCTGCCACGAAGGACCCTGTCATGACTCACTTTGACTGCTGTTTCCTGAGATGGCAGAATATAAACTTTGGAGTAATTTGGGAAGGAGTCACAGGGTGCAGAAAAGGTAGAAAGAGGGCCTGGGTTAGCAGCATCATGCCATCAGGGGAAGAAAGACCACCCCGGCCAGCCCAGTACATGGTGTCCCAGAAGCGGTAACCATTGACCGAGGTAGGGGGTAGATTTATTTATTTATTTATTTATAGCTGTTTAAAAGTCTATCTCTTTATCTATCTATACACACACACACACACACACACACACAAGCACATACACGCAATGTTTACAATGGTAAGGTCAATACAACAGAATTACAGACACATATTCTTTTTTCCCCCTGTTTTGGGTTATCTATATTTACTATATTTTCCCTACTAGAAAAATGTATGGCTGGGATTACAAGGCAATAGCTTACATTTTAAAAGTCACAGTTTTAAAAACAGAAAATCAATGAAATAAAAACAAAACCTCTCCAAAGTGATGCTTATGACATTAGATCTATACCCTGGAATATAGTTTTTGTCTCTTTTAAATTCTATTTTGGACCCAGTGGAGAAAAATGTATGAAGCCAAGAGCTGTGTAAAAACCAGAAAACACTGGTATAAAGTGGACAAGCATCGGCTGAGTGTTGCCCTGCCAGAGCAGCCCAACTTGCTCACAAGGCGGGCTGTGTCCCCCTCCTCAGGGCCCAGCATCCTGACTCCCTGCCGCTCGCTCTCCTTTCACGTGCATCTCAGTAAGCCCTCCCCCAGCCCCCAGGCTGCAGGCAAGGGACCTGAGACCCAGAGAGGGCTCATTCACTTATTCCTCAAATGCTGTCTGAGGGCCACCTGAGGGTCAGGTGTTTCTTCAGCTGGTGGGTATAGAGCCTCAGACAGAAGTCATAAAGACCACCTCCTCATGGAGCTTATCTTCTAAATGAGACAGATTGTAACAAAACCAATGGAGATGGACACTATGGAAAATATTATATAAGAAGGGGGAACGGAGAATTCTGAAGTGAGGGCAGAGGCTCAGTTTTAAGGAAGGTGAATTGAGAAAGTCATGTCTGGTCAAAACCATGAGGAGACCAAGGAAGAACCAGCAGATACCCTGGGGAAGAGCTACTCAGACAGATGAGTCAGCAAGGGCAAAGGTCCTGGGACACATGGGGTGGATATTTAAATCTGAAATAGTGACAAAGCACTGAAAGCATTGCTTGCGGACTGACTTCTGGTGTTGCTGCTGCTTTGCTCTGGTGATGCTTAGGGCAGTGAGCACCTGTTGAAACTAGGGGCAAATAGCATGCAGTTCTGGGTAGGTGACTTGACTACAGGCTTTGTGAGGACAGAGGCAACACCTGCCTTTCAAACATTCTGTACTCACTTGTTGGCTGAACAAACGAATCTAGTTGTGATTTTTACCAAAGAGAAAACAATTTTCATCATTTCACAAAAATTAGAAAGCATATTTCCTTCAATGCCAGCTGAAATCCAATCTGCCCCAATTTCATTATAGATAGAAAAATCAAAGGCTAGAATTTTAACCGCATAAAAACATCTTAAAAATAAACAGGGTAAGTGACACCCTCTATGTGGAATGCACTGTCTTCCTTTTATAAACACTGACTCCCACAGACAGAGACCTGTCACCTAACAGGGATCTGCAGTGTTGCTGTTCAGCCCAGCAACCAACGCAAACATTTGGCAGTTCTCAAGCTCTTCTTATAGTCGACTCCAACACTGTGGGACTTTTAATAAGAAAGCACAAAGAAACAGTAAAGTGATGAAACGGACAGAAATGAGAGTGGGGCGGTGCACCGATCTTAGATTGAGGGCCTTCCCAGATTCAGTTTAGTCAATTACCAAGTCGATCAATGCCACCTCCTAAAATTGTTCACATCCAGCCTCTTCTTTCCATTCCATTGCTTCTCTAGTTCAAGGCACAAAAAATAAGTCTCTGTGGCCTCCTCACCACCTCCAGGGCCTTTCCACGGCAGTTCCCTCTCTAATGCTCGACCCTGAGCACTTGGCTGCTCTGCCTTGCACCTCTCCATGGCTCTCCCTGCAGCTACCAGGATCCTGTCTAAGCTCTGTGGATCGGGCCCCGCAGGTGTGCCGCCTCTACTCGCATTTCCTACCACGATTCCCCTCACCGGTTATCCACAGGCAGTACTTCATCACTGGCCATGGTTTCTTAACCTGGCCAGGTGATCTTCTCTCTGCTTCTGCCTCCCATTGCTTGGAACCTCCACCCACTGTCCCCCTGGGAGGCATCTATGTGTCAGCTAGGTCTCAGGTCCCAGGTTGTTCCCCTGTGAAGCCTGCCCGGATTCTGCCACATCTACTTGGGAGTCTCCTCCTCCATGCTCACACTGTGCCTTATTCCCGTGCATTTGGCTCCCTGCTGGCCTGTGAGCTTCTCGAGGGCTGTGACTCTGTGCCCAGCAGCATAGTTCTTGGATGTGATAGATGCTCAGTGAATACTTGTGACTGGGGAGAATGATCGAGTATGATGTCTGTCTGAGGAAAGTCTGAATCTTGACGAGTCACAGCGCCCTGGACCAGCCAGCATCCACCTCTTGCTAGGGTCATAACAACAAGGGGTGATAGAGATGGAGTGGCCTTCAGAATCATGGAGAGAGGTGGCCCCGAGCCACGCCTGACTACCTGTGTGGACCTGGACGAATTGCTCAACTTTCTCAGTGCTTCCAGTGCCCCCCTGAAAATGGAAATGTCACTTCTACCTTGAAAGCAAGAGGATGCCTGCAAAATTAACACAGCAGGAAGGGAAGACCACAAACTGGCTGCATGTGTTGACCTTAGACCAATTAATCTCACGAAGCTTCAGTTTTATCATTTGTAAAAGAAGGGGAATAGTAGTATATACCCCCGTGTCATTGGGAGGACTGAATGGAATGATACACACGCAACACCCAACAGGGAACATTTGTTGAGCATTCACCATTACTGTGGCTGCACCCAGGACGCTCTCTTATTGGACAGCTGCTCACTCTGAATGGTGCCAGATGTTTACAAAGCTGTAAGCTGCTAGGAGTCAGGGATCACTTGTGTCTCTTCATCATCACATCGGAGACCCCTGCCCACTGCCAGGCATACAGTAGGTGCTCATTAAATGCGAGCGGACCAGTGCCTGCCCAACCATCTACCGCCCCCTCTCCCCCCACACGGAACCCAGCCCTGAGGACCCGGCTGGAGCATCTTTTTGCATCCTGAAGGTGGTCCCTGCTTCCTGCTCTAGGACTTCTGCTCCGGAACCAGCAATATTTGCGTTTCTCTCATGTTTTCCTATTTCCCTGTAACTGGCTCAGCCTGGAACCTACAGTGGTTATTTACATTATAAGCATCTGGAAGATGAGGTGCGCCCCTGTAGCCATGTCAAGTTCTCGATCAGCCAGCACTCATGGCTGCTCTGAACCCTCGGGCCCTCAGCCCAGCATAGTTTTGTTGTTGCTTAGTTGCTCAGTTGTGTCTGACTTTTTCAAGACCCCATGGGCTGTAGCCCACCAGGCTCCTCTGTCCATGGGGTCTCCAGACAAGAATACTGGAGTGGGTAGCCATTTCCTTCTGCAGGCGATCTTCCTGATCCAGGGATCAAACCCGCATCTCCTGCATTGCAGGTGATCCACCAGGGAAACCCCAGCATATTTTACCGTCAAGTAAAAGGCCCCATGGGTCTGAGGAATGGATTTTATGGGGTCTGAGAAAATCAAGAATGGCTGGACATTCTTCCCCATGTAGTATAGCTGGCCAGGGATATTTTCACAGATATACCATTTTAAACCTCATCATAATACTGTGAGGAAAAAAAAACCCTACTCAAATCCACCCAGCATAGCTCTCTGCAGTACTGAAGACTGCTGCTGTTTAAGCCAGAGGCACCCACATTAAAAATAAATGCTTAGTCAGAGAATATTTAATGGCATAGAAAATAGTTTCTATTACATTGTTGAGAGGAAAAAGCAGTTTACAAAACTGTATGAATATGGAGATGCCATTTTTATGAAAACTGGACTTATCTCTGTACAATTTTGAAACAGGGCAGGAGAATTATATACAGCAAGATATTATCAGCGCTTATCTTTGACTGGTGTGGTTGTACAAGTTTTATTTCATTCTTTGTATTCTTCTCTAATTTTTTATTTAGTGGTCAGAAAAAGGGCAAGTTATGTCACCAGAACTGAAGTGCAAGGTTAAGGTGATCCTGGACGCATCTGTGTGCTTTTGGTGGGGGCAGATCATAGGCTGTGTGGCTCTGGACGTGGCCTCTTGGCACTCTCTCCTCCACGCATCCTGGGCACCACACAAACCCAGGAGACCAAGGCCCAGGCTGTGCTCAGAAGCAGACAACCATTGCCTTGAACCCAGAAGTGATGGCCATTGGCAATTCTAACAGGGGCATCTGCGGCCCTCCTGTTATGATAGAAAAAGTTTCCTAAGTAAAGAACACAGGCCTCACATCGCCCTCTAAGTGTCAGTGTGCGGCCTGCACGTTTATCTCTCAGCAAACAGGCAGGCTTCTCCAGAGAGCCTGACCCGACAGCTGGCTGGGGTGTGAACCAAGAGTTGGCCTAATGTTAACTGGCCCTGAGGTGTGACATGGGGTCCTTTAAAGGCTGTGCTGGGAAACTTCTCTTTTCCCCGCTTTGCCGCCTTTAAGGCAGTCATCCATAAATCATGAAGAGGGTCTGGGCAGCAAGCTCAGGGGGTTGGAGCTGTTTAACTCTTTCCTGCCCCAGTGTATCCACTATCCACATGATACTCTTACCTGTGAATACACCACAGGTCTAATGTTTGGATGCAAATGAAAACTTGCAGCCCAAACAACAGGATGGTCCTAAATGCCCAGGTATTTTGAGAAAGAGAAATGACCAATCAAACACAGGAGCACTTGGTTGTTTTATCCACAAATGCCATCTAAATATCTGAGTTAGTCATTTTGTCATTTAAAATACAATGAAGAGGACATTATCGAGGTGAGAAGGCAATCTACAGAATGGGAGAAGATACTATATAACAGGGCCTCTAGCAATTCTAACAGGGGCATCTGCAGCCCTCTAGTTACCACAGGAAGAACATACTAAAAACATAGGACTCGCGTTCAAGCTGGAATCAAGATTGCCGGGAGAAATATCAATAACCTCAGATATGCAGATGACACCACCCTTATGGTAGAAAGTGAAGAGGAACTAAAGAGTCTCTTAATGAAGGTGAAAGAGGAGAGTGAAAAAGCTGGCTTAAATCTCAACATTCAAAAAACAAAGATCATGGCATCTAGTCTCATCACTTCATGAGTGATGGGGAACAATGGAAACAGTGACATACTTTATTTTCTTGGGCTCCAAAATCACTACAGATGGTGACTGCAGCCATGAAATTAAAAGAGGCTTACTCCTTGGAAGAAAAGCTATGACAAACCTAGACAGTATTTTGAAAAGCAGAGACATTACTGACAAAGGTCTATCTAGTCAAAGCTATGGTTTTCCCAGTAGTCATGAATGGATGTGAGAGGTGGACCATAAAGAAGGCTGAGTGCTGAAGAACTGATGCTTTTGAACTGTGGTATTGGAGAGGACTCTCGAGAGTCCCTTGGACTGCAAGGAGATCCAACCAGTCCATCCTAAAGGAAATCAGTCCTGGGTGTTCATTGGAGGGACTGATCTGAAACTGAAACTCCAATACTTTGGCCACCGGATGTGGAGAACTGACTCATTTGAAAAGACCCTGATGCTGGGAAAGATTGGGGGCAGGAGGGGAAGGGGATGGCAGAGGATGAGATGGTTGGATGCATTACTGACTCTATGGACATGAGTTTGAGCAAGCTCCAGGAGATGGTGAAGGACAGTGAAGCCTGGTGTGCTGCAGTTCATGGGGTTGCAAAGAGTTGGACATGACTGAGAGAATGAACAACAACAACTTGCAAACCATCTATCTGATAAGAGTTTACAATTCAAAATACATAAAGAAATTTAGAAATTAACAACAGAAGATATACAACACAATTACATTTAGGCAAAAGACTTGAATAGATATTTCTGCAAATAAGATGTATAGTTGGCCAATAAACATGTGAAAAGATGCTCAACATCAACCGCCATTAGGAAAGTGCAAGTCGAAAATCACAGTGAGGTGTCACGTCATCCCCCCCTCCCCTGCCCAGGAGGATTTTAATAAAAGAGAGGGAAATAAGCATTGGCAGACTTACGAAGAAATTGGAAGTCTGTACTTTACTGGTGGGAGTGAAAAATGGTTCAGCCACTGAGGAAAAGTTTGGTGGTTCCTCAAAAAGGTAAACATAGAATTACCATGTGACCCAGCAATTCCTCTCCTGGGTACACAGCTCAAAAGTACAGAAAACAGGTTCTCAAACAAATACACATGAATGTTCATGGCAATGCTATTTCGACTAGCCAAGAAGTAAAGAAAACCCAAATGTCCATCAATGGATGAATGAATAAACAAAATGTGGTATATTCATGTGGAATACTATTTGGCCATTAAAAAGAATGAAATATTTATATATGCTACAACATGGATGAACCTTGAAAACATTATGCTAAGTGAAAGAAGTTAGATACAAAATATCTAGCTTCTAAGTACTGTCCAGAATGGATAAATCCAGAGAGACAGAATGTAGACTGGTGGCCATCAGGAGTTGGTGGGGAAAGGAGATTGGGAAGAGGTTGTTGAATGGATCTTAGGTTTCCTATGGGGATGATGAGAATGTTTCAGAATTAGATAAAATCAGTTGCACGATACTATGAATGTACTCAATGCTACTGAATTGTTCACTTGGGGGGAAAAAACCACTTTTATGGTATAGCATCTCATTAAAAAGACAGGATAAACTGCCTACTCTGAGCTACTTGCTGGGACTACAAGGATGAGTGAAACAGTCATGGACCTGCTTTTATGTAAGCTCTAGTCCAGTGTGGGCACATACTTTTGCTAAGCTCTGCCTGTGAGATGAGGAGAGGGCCAGGGTGCTAGGAAAGCCCCACCAGGAAGGATGTGAGCTTCTCTCAGAGATCAGGAATGCTTCTCAAGGAACTGGTGGTTGCACCACAATCTGAAGAGAGATTAGGAGATAATGAAGGTAAGAGGATGACGTGGGAAAGATGTTCTAGGTCTAGACTGCCTCGTGCAAAGGCCCTGTGATGGGAGTGGGTGAGGCAGGGAGACACCTGTGCAGTTTGAGGGTAGAGGAGGGAGGTGTGGTGTGAAGAGGGGCTGGACAGAGGCGCCTAGACCCTGCCGGCCTTGCAGACCCATGGAAGGGCTTGGGTTGGTCTCCAGCAAGAAACAGGACTCACACGGGAGTATTTTAAGGAGAGGCTCACACAATAAGGGATCATTTTGGCTGTAGTGTGGGACACTATCTTTTTTTTTTTTTTCTTCTTTTGCTAACAGCTTTATTGAGATGTAATTCACATAATACAAATTGCTCATTTAAAGTGTACAGTTCAATAGTTTTTAGTATATTTACAGAGCTGAGAAACTATTATCACATTCGATTTTAAAACGTTTCATCACCCTGGAGAGAAATCCCATACCTGTTATCATCCCTTGGGTTAGTTTCCTGAGGCTGCTGTAAAACAGCACCACAAACTGGTGTCTTAAAGCAACAGACATTGTCTCACAGTGTTTCATCCCTTTTTATGCACACATGATGTTCCATTGTAAGGATCTACTGCATTATAATTATCCACTTATCAATAGATGGACAGTTGGGCTGCCTCTACTTTGTGGCCATTATGAATAATGCTGCTATGAGGATTCATGCACATATTTTCATGCAAAGCTTTGATTTCATTTTTCTATGTAACTACTCGGAATGGAATTTCTAGGTCATATTATCTGCTTTTTGTGTTTGTAGGCATAGAAATTGATCACTTTAAAAGCTACTCTTCATGGAGTAAGAAGAGTAAGTTTTAACTTACTGGAGTTAAAACTGGTATTCATGGACACCCCAGGGATGAATTCAGGAGACCTCCTGACCCAGACAGTGTTTGTGAAATTATGGTTCCTTTACATTGTTTCCTGGGGAGATGTTCTATCACACTCTTTTCAGCTGGGCATGATTGGTCACGATTTGGGAAGAGAGGGAACTTATGTGTCAAGACTCACTGTGAATCACCAAGTGCAGTCTCCAGCGTGCAGCTGAGAACACTGAGGTGGGAGTCTGATGAAGCTCATAGTCCTGTAGTTGGCAGCAGTGAGCGAGGCCAAGATTTGAATGTCAGTCTGACCTCTGGGCTTCCCAAGTGTCACCAGTGGTAAAAACAAAAATCCACCTGCTGGTGCAGGAAACATAAGGATGCGAGTTCGATCCCTGGGTCTGGTAGATCCTCTGGAGGAGGGAATGGCAGCCCACTCCAGTATTCTCGCCTGGAGAATCCCACGGACAGAGAAGCCTGGCGGGCTGCAGTCCATGGGGTCACAGAGAGTCGGACACGCCTGAGCAGTTGAGCACACATGCACGCACTACTGACCTCGGAGCAGCCGTACGTGGTCAGCCTCCTGCAGGCTGTGGGATCTGCTCTTGGCCTGGAGTCCCAGCTGCTGTTTCTCACCAGGAGCTTGAAGGCACAGGCCTCCAAAAGCGATCATTGCAGCGAGGGCCTGTTGGGTCCTCTCTGCTTGGAGCTCAGCAGTAGTGAGATTATAGACTTTGGATGCAAACTCAGATGTGTGAGCGTGGCTTCCAAGCCCTGAAAACTGGGTGTCCATGTCTGGCACGTCAAGGGTGCGCTCTGAGAGGAAGGGCAACCGCAGCAGCAGTGCCACCACAGTGGTAGCATCCGCTGCCCTTCCCGGAGCATCTTCTTTGGTCTAGGCACTTGTACCCTTTTACAATCTTCATGACAGTGCTGCCGGGACTGTATCACAGCATTCTCATTTGCTGGAAATTGGAAAATCAAGGGGTATAGGGCGCAAACAAATTTCCTGGGAAAGCTCTAGCTCGAAGACACTCTTGTACCAGGAGACTGGGCAGAAGGTCTCCGGGGATCCCAGTCTCTTCCCTAAACCCAGAACACCAATTCGCTCAAAGCTGGGGCAAGGTGGTTTGGGCTTCTCTACCCCAAGGTTCAGCGCTAAGAAATACCCAGGCACATGGGCAGTTACTCCGTCAGCATGAGTACGACTGGCATCTAATGGGTCCTCAATACGTGCTTATCAACTACATGAGTGAGCTGATTAGTCAAGCCTGGTCTCTTTGCCCTTAAGGAATCTGCTATCCCGCTCAAAAAAAAAAAAATACAGCCTCATTTACAAATCTTGAAATTCTTTCTACCTTTATATTTATTTAATAGTTTCAGGAATGTTAGATTTCTATTTATTTGGAAAATCAGATTTTTTTTTTGTAAGGCAACTCTGTGCCAGGAGCAGGGTTCTGAGGTTGCACCTGCACTCAAAGGGGAAGGATGTCATGACTGATTGCTGATGCTTCCCCTGAGGGCAGGATGGGGAGCAAAAGCTTGGCAGTCACAATAGCCAGTCTCCTTCCCCAGGTGGTTTTCTGACCTTCTACAAGTTTATTGGTCATCTCCACGCTAACAGATCACTGGCCTGATTCTCTTGCTGAACCACTGCAGGCTCTGACCCACTAAATTCTCTCCACACTGAGCTGAACCACGCCCAAGGGCACTAAATCCTATTTTAGGGTCCAAGCTATTTAAGAAATACATATGTTGGCTTCAGTTCATTTGACGGAAGCTGTGTAACCAGCTCCTAGACACACTTCAGCCTTCTCCCTTACCTCTCCAAACTCAATGATTCAAGGTCCTTTCGGTGTCTAAATCTTTTTTACTCTTCAAATTTCTCAGCAGCTCAGCAGTGTGTCACTGCGTTGTACAGTCATAAAAATAATATTATGTTACACGGTGCGAGACGATGCTCGTACCACATTCTGTGGATGAAAGATATTGAGTGTGTCAACATGTTCAAGGCCTAAAAAGAGAGCTACATCATTCTACCCACAGTCTCTGTACGTACTGTATACATTTCAATTCTTTACGTGTGGAACTTAATGAGTTTGGATTCTTTGCCTCGTTGATCATAGAAACAGGAAATAAAACAAAGGGAAAAGGCATAACTTTCCCACGTTTAAACTTTAAATGTATCAAGTCTTTAAAACAAACTAAACAGAAATGATCACTAAAATGTATAGGAGACGTGACATATGATTTGAATTTCCAAAATACATCTGGGGTTTGTTACAAGCTCTTCCAAGTCAGGAATGCCACATTTGGCTATCACACACATTCAGTAACTTCTCCACTGCCCAAGTCCTAGAAGGATTGAGGAGTAACACAAAGAAACCGGTGAGCTAAGACTGTTGCTGTTTAGTTGCTAAGTCATGTCTGACTCTGCGAGCCCGTGGACTGTAGCCCACCAGGCTCCTCTGTCCATGGGATTCCTCAGGCAAGAATACTGGAGTGGTTAGCCATTCGCTTCTCCAGGGGATCTTCCTGACCCAGGACTGAACCCACATCTCCTGTTTGGCAGGTGGCTTCTTCACCACTGAGCCACCTGGGAAGCAATATTCAGTTCAGTGTAACAGGTTCTTACTGAGGTCCCATGAAGTGCCAGGACCCATGCTCAGCACTGGGGACTTAAGAGATGAACCAGACACTGATACTGCATCCATCCAGGTGAGAAGAGATGGTTCAGAAGGAAGAGCAGGAGCGAAATGAAAGAAAATTTTAGGAAATGGAATGAAAAAGACCCAGCTATTAGGGTAATGACGATGGTTATGACAAGAAACACGTTTACTGCTTATTGAAGATAGGTGAGGTGTGTGAACTGTCTGAACATTATCCTATTTGACTCTCACTGCAGCCTGTGACAGACATCCCCACCACACACACACACACCCATTTTTAAAATGAGAAAATGAGGCGCAGAAACATTATATGACTTCCCCAAGGTATTCCAGAACCTAGTAACAGAGCCAGGATCAGCCCTCAGGCAGAACAACTTCTCAGCTCCATAGCCAGTGCATACATTTGATGTGACAAGCGGGGCTGAGGGGGTGGGGAGGGGAGAGGAGCTTTTTGCTTGGGCACCTAAGATGATGGAGTTACGATCAACTGTGAAATTAGGATGAAAAGGAAAAGTCGGTTTGGAGGACCAGAGTGCTGCCAATTTAAGGATGAGTTAAACTTGAGAAGAGAAAGAGAGAATAGACTTTACCCCTGCTTCTCCTTCACAGCAAACTCCCTGTGGTGGATTCCTGGGACGATGCCAGCCTCAAGTTAGGCAGAGTTGGCCCCACTGTTTCTTGATCACCTGGCAGGTAGAGACACAGGATCACTGCTACCCTGTAGAACTTATTCAGGACCCATTGACTCCCTGCCAAGATCATCCTTTCAAATTTGCTTAAATTTGGGTTATTAGTCTGATTCAATGTTCAGATCATTTAGTCGATAGATACTGCTTTAAGGGCCAGAATTTTTTTAAAAGGGAATAAAACCTTGGACTGATTCTGAGCTAAGGAAAATGAAGATGATTCAAGCCTCCTCCGTAGCAATTGTCAGTTTTGCTTTTGTCCCTCCTAGTCTGAGTCAGTATGAGCTGCTGGGGAATGATAATTTTGTATTTTTATTCCCTTGCAGGTAATACACTGAGATTTCTTGGTAGCATTATGATATTAAAGAATCCATACTGGGTGATGATTTCCACTAGGAATTACTTCCAAACATTTTGGTAATTACGCAAAGTGAAAAGGACTATTATGTCTGTGGAAATACACATGTGTTCACAGGATATATTTTGGCTTGCTTTGGTAGGTGTTGTTCCTTCACGCTGGCAAAAGATGGAGCTTCTCATCCTTTGAACATGCAGCGTGGGTTGCAAGTCCCTGAGCTGAGACCAGATGGCTATAAGGAAAGGACAAAAGGGAACTTTCTGGAATTCTGGAGGGCTTGGTCTTCCAGCCGTCGTTACCAGTCATCTCGGACTGTTGCCCTCATTACTTCGCACAGCAGCTTCTCAGGAAGGGCAAGGCTCTCCTCTCACCACAGCAGGAATCTGGCATTCCTCGGCGTGGTGCCCACCAACTGACATGATCCAAGTTCAGAAAGTGTCCACTTAAGAGGCAAGTAGGGGCATCATCTCATGGGGTGGCACAGAGACACCCCTGAGATAAACGTCATCCCTGAGAGGCTCTCAGGTGAGCCCTGAGAGTAACAGGAGGCGGCGGGGTTTGAGAGGACGGGTAGGCAGACATGTGGGCCTTCTGCCCGCTCTCAGGGTAGTATGTGGCCGCCGAGGGCATGGAGACGCATCTGTGGGGCAGGATCTACATGAGTGAAACCAGCGGGGTGAGGCAGGCCCTCGTCTGCCCTGGCTTCCTTTGCTTTGCTTTCTGGCCACAAGATGAAATTTCTCCCCGTGCACTGGTACATTTTATAAGAAAACACAGGTCACACAGAACCATAGGCCTGAGTCTGAGGAAGGGAATGGTTGATAGACAAAGCACATGGAACCCTATCAGCTAAGCTCAGAACAGGAAAGGAGATTTGCTGATAACTCCATGACATTTGCAGACACTCATTATGCTCAGAAACCTCATGGATGAAGTGCAAACAAGTAATCATTGGGTTTGGAAAGACCCAGGATGAAGGATCAGATTTTGGTTCTGTTGCTCCTCATAGGAGATTAGGGAATCTTCTCTTTATCACTCTCCAGTTCATCTTTGCAAGAAATTAATATTTTTAAAGGGCAAACTTGTGGCTTCATTTTTCATCTTGACAGTTTCTGAAATGCAGATAGATTTTGCATCAGATCAGCTTTTTTCCCCTTTGTTTTGGGGTGAGTTTCATTTTGTTCTACAAGCACCTGTGTGTAGACCAGTGAAATGCCTGTGAAATGAGCTTGTGAGGACAAGGGGATTTGACTTCAATGTGAAGCTCTGCTAACTGGACACTGGACGAGCCGTAGCCTGCCTATGAGCTGGATTTGTCCCCCTGGGTGATGGGCATCCTTCTGTGCAGAATGGGGCAAATTGTTGCATTGGATGCAGCTGGAGGCAACAGGATTTAAGGATCAGAACTTGTGGATAGACATTTTCTGTTAAAAAATTTAAACAGTCCACGTTTCTACTTTATAATTCCAGTGTACCAACTCTGCCACCTACTAGCTAAGCCTCTGCCAGCCACTCTTCCTGTGTTTTGGTTTCCCCATCTGCATCTTGTATTATAAGTTCAGATGTTTTCTAGACATGCCCTGAATTAAAGGGGCATTTTAAAATCTCTGATTTAGTGCCCCATGACTTTTTTGGTTCCCCATAATGTGGCAAACCCTGGGAATAGAAAGTTCGATCGATATGGCATTTCCTTCAAAAGACTCACAAGCTATTAGTGAAGCAGGGGAGTGAATCAATAAGTTTAGAGAGTGTAGTGATGAGAGCTGTGATCGAGATGGAGTAGGCATCGAGAGAGTACTGAGGAGGGGCAACTCCGCCAGCCTGGGAAGTCAGAGGTCACATGGACCCTGGTCAGACACAGGGAAGCAGAATCTGAGTTTTGAAGGACAAGCAGGGCTTGGCTGGAGGGCAAAGGAGGGAGCTCCTCATCACCTGGCACTCCAGGTGAAGGTGGGACAATGGCACAGAGCCCATGATTTCACATGAAGGGCAGGGCAGGCGGTGAGTCCCCCAGGGATGGAGTGGACACGGCGACGTGGAGAGCAGAGAGGTCAGAGATGCAGCCAAGGGGATTGTGGGATGAGAGACGAGGGAAGGGGGCGCTTGCAGGCCTGTTTCCTCCTCTGGGGTCTTCCTTCTGGAACGGATATGCAAGGAGCCAGACGGGAGGGAAATGACGAGTGTGGTAATTCTGAGCAGGTGATTGATTACTCTGAGGGAAGAGCTTTATTATAAAATGAACTGGAGATTGGGACATTGCCGGACCTCTATCTTGCTTCATCAGACAGGAGTAGAAGGGCAAGTCTCAAGCCCGCCTGGGGCTTGCTCAGAACCCAGAAGCAGGAGCTGTGTCTGGATGGAGAATATGAAAGGGAAAGAATGAAGGATGGAGCTGGAACCCTGATGTTGAGTTGCAGAGGTCAAATCTAATAGTAAACATGGCCTGAAGTAGGTTCCAGACCCACAAGCATTTTGTGACTCATTTTCCTGTAAGAAGAATGAGTAAGGGTTGTTCAAAGAGGGTGAGAAGTTCTCATCCCAGCAGGACATGCCTGCCCTATATGGAAGACATTCTCTATGCATTGAAGACCAAGGCAAAGAAAGAGGAAGAACAATTTCTCCCTTTTGAGCACAGTGTGGGTGCTGGGAGAAATGCCCACCTTTCCTGCTGTGAGCAGAGGTGTCAGTCATCAGTTAGGTGTTTGGCATTTCTACCAGATATGGGAGTGGCACTGGGGAACTGTCAGGCTAGTGGAAACACACCGTTGAGGACATCCAAGCAGGTAGGTAATAGTCCAAGTCAAGAGAAGGATGAGCTCAATCCACTAGCCTTGCAGAGCTTCTCATGCCTGCTGGGAAACTTACTCAAGCCCTAGCCTTAAACAGCATGTAACGGAAATAATGAAACAGTTACAGAATGGGAACTGGACACTGAAAGAAGAAAAATCAGGCAAGGTACCCACGAAAATGAAAGTAAAGACAGAAAAGAATAAACCAGATAAAAGAGGGAAGAGGAGGAAGAATGGCCAGAGGGCCTCATGCAGCTGGAAGGAATGTAAGAAAGGAGGGGAAGGTCCATCATCTTCACCGCCGCATGAAGACTGTCTCTCAGATGTCTTCCTGCCTCGGCCTCCCTCTCAGGGAGCTCCCGAATACTCACTAAAGCAGAGAACAGGAGATAAATTAAATGTCACCAGACGTCCTGAAAGCATGGAATCATTAGTGACAAAGGAAGCGTTCTTAAGGAGAGAAGGGGCCCCGTAATCAGTTCCCCAGAAAAGCTCTACAGGCAAGTGAAAAAGAGCAATGGCACAGGAATGGGCATCCCAGGGGTGACCTCTCAATTCCGAGGCCAGGACTGTCAGGGCTGATAAAGCAGCGTGTGTCTGAAACAGAGATGAGGGCTGGGAGAACTCCACTGCATGGTGTCCAGCAGGCATCCGAGGCCAGGGTTCTTTGAGGAGTTCAGCTTTAGCCAGAAACCAAGCAGTAAGCCTTGAGCCGGGTTTGACCTGTTTCTTTAGAGGTGACATGTCCAAGAAGGACCACTGGACTTGAAGGGTACTGATGGACTGCAAACATGCAAAAATACCCAGACATTTGACAGGCTCAGGGCATGAGAGTGATACAGAACAGAGACTCAAAGACACTGAGAAGTAACAGGCAAAACAAGAGATTCCCCTGCCATGGTGGCCCTTTGCCGCTTTCCATCTCTACCTGAGACCACTTCTCACTGGAAAGAACAGCTCACAGCATTTACCATGGGACTCTGAGGGAACTGTGGTAGGGTGAGCATGAGACTCACAGATGTACATAAGAAACTAGTGATTACCAGAGGGCAGGGGCAAGGGGAAGGGGCACAACAGGGGTAGGGGGTTAAGAGGTAGAGACTGTAAAAGCATAAAGCAAACTACAAGGTTATACTGTAAAACACAGGGAACACAGCAAATATTTTATAATAACCATGAATGGAGTATAACCTTTAAAAGGTATGGATTACTATATTGTACATCTGTAATTTATATAATATTATATATCAACAATATTTCCATTGGGGTTCCCTAATGGCTCAGTGGTAAAGAATCAGCCTGCAATGCAGGAGACCCAGATTCAATCCCTAGGTTGGGAAGATCTCCAGGAGGAGAGCATGGCTACCCACTCCAGTATTCTTGCCTGTAGAATCCCGTGGACACAGGAGCCTGCCAGGCTACAGTCCATAGGGTCACAAAGAGCTGGATACGACTGAAGTGACTGAGCATGCACACATATCAACTTCAATGAAAAAAAAAATATATATATATATATTGTGGGATAAAAAAGAATTCCAATGGCCTCTTCAGATCAGAACTCTAGTTCTAACTATCTCTTCAGCACCTAGAGCTCCACTGTCAACAGAGAGTTTCCGTGTAAAACAATAGAATAGACCCTTTACAAGGCTGGGGTTCTTAATGCCATTTTGCTTTCCTTTGAGATCAAAAGTATGGAAAGCACTTGAGCACCACTGTGAGCTCTCCAGGGTGCTGACCATGTTCTTCAGACAGATTTCGGCTCTCTAGGATTCTGGCTCTACAGCATTGCAGCTCTCCTGGGTTCCAAAGTATCACTTTAACCATTTTTATTATATCCTTTCCCACCCTTTGGATGGGAAAGACTCCAATACTTCAGCCACTTGACGCGAAGAGATGACTCGTTTGAAAAGACCCTGATTCTGGGAAAGATTGAAGGTGGGAGAAGAAGGGGACAACAGAGGATGAGATGGTTGGATGGCATCACTGACTCGATGGACATGAGTTTGAGTAAACTCCCAGAGTTGGTGATGGACAGGGAGGCCTGGCATGCTGCAATCCACGGGGTCGCAAAGAGTCAGACACAACTGAGTGGCTGAGCTGAACTGAAACAAACCCTTTGGATGTCTGAATCCCTGTCTTAGCTTGGTCCTCTGCCTTCAAACAGTTTAGTCAGAAGTAGAGCGACGGTCTCTTTTAAACAACTATAAAAGAGTGTTTTTACTGAGCTGTGAAGCATTGTTATAGTTGAAAACACCATGGCAGCAATCACCAGGCACCATTTACTCAGCACATACTATGCACTATTAAGAAGTTTAGCTACATTCTCTCTCGAATTTCATCATCACCTTGTATTACCAGGTATTATCACCATTTTGCAAATGAGAAAATGGAGGCTCATTGAGGTTAAACTATTTTGCTTCAGATACACTGTACAAAAGTAATAAACATGAGAGGTGCTTAGAACAATGCCAATTAGTCTAGTAAAAACACAATAAATGTTAGTTGCTAGTAGTTTTTCTTTTTATACTGTGTTGCTATTGACTTAAATATTGAGCCCCCCACAGAGAGGGATGAAAATATACTTTGATAGTCTCCCTTTCTTCCTCCAAATATCTTCTGAAGGAGTGACAGACAAACTCGGATGGATTTTTTTCAAAGAGAAGAGAAAAAGAATTATCAATCAAACATGATCTATTGGTTTGGGAGTCACAGAGAGTTTGAGAGGAGACTTAAAAGGAATAGACTCTTAAGAACTGTAGCATGAGCTTATGGACAATTAAACTTCACAGCTGTTCCAATGTGCCCTTCCCCTTCTGGATTAATCTGCTCAACCCTCAGCCCTTGTAGGGAGGGACCCTACAAACATGTATCCTTGCCCCAAGGGGCACAGCTACCTGGGTTGGAGATGGACACACCCCAAAGGGGAACAAACTTGTAATTAAGGCTGAGCCAAGCATAGTTACCTTTTGGGAATTTGGAGTTGATATTCTGAAGGACGGGATATGTTTGACGCAAGGCAAAAAGAAGTTGACACAGAGAAGGCAGCCAAGTTACAATAGTGGCTGAGCTTACTCAGGAGGAAGGCCCAGGGACCCCTATTGCTGAGGTCCCTGGAACAGTCCCGAATCCTCCCATACCTGAGGTCTGGTGAACTGTCTTTCTCTGGAGACCTGGGAAACCACTTGGTATTTTTATTCTCTCAGTTGATGGATTGGGTTTCTATTCTCCCCAAGAAAACGAATCTTTGCCAAAACCTATGGTCATCCTGTACGTTATGATAAAACTGGGCTGTGCGAGTCTGTTTTCACTTCTAGGGGTCTTGTTAGACAAGAGAAACTGCTGCATATTTGCCGGTGGAAGATGACAGTCCTGGAGAGCATGAGAGAACTGAGAGAAGATGGACTATGTCTGATGGAGTCTACGTTTCTGACTGCGTTTCTGCATATCTGGAGTGCTACCATCTGGCCGCAATGCAAATTTTAACATTGTAGCTTTGGGGTAAAGAGTAGGGACCAAGGATAGGAGTAACAGGGAAGATTTCAACTTGGTTGGAGCTATGAATAGAACAGAGTCTAAGCTACAAGTTGGGAGGAACTTTGTGTATCTTGTTACGTCTTTGCTCAATTCCTCACCCACGGAGTAGCACAGAGAAGCCACTCAGTATCTATTTTCATATAAATAATTACAGAGGTGAAAATGTGTGAAAGGGAAATTGTTAGTCACTCTGTTGTTTTGACTCTTTGCATAGACTATAGCCCACGAGGCTCCTTTGTCCATGGAATTCTCCAGGCAAGAATACTGGAGGGGGTTGCCATTCCTTTTTCCAGGGGATCTTCCTGACCCAAGGATTGAACCCAGGTCTCTAGCATTGCAGGCAGATTCTTTACTGTCTGAGTCACCAGGGAAGCAGGTGGCAGGCTCCATTCAAGGAGATGGGGTATCATAGGAACTTGAACAGATGAGGGTTTCATGAACTCAAAACCCTTTCCAACCCTAAGGTCCAAAGTTTCTACTGTCATTATGGAAGGTAATAGATAATGTGGCTCCCATCATTTGAGTAACCAACATGTATACCAGTCAGTTGTTTGATCTACTTTAATATTTAGATTTTATTTTCAAACAGTCCCAATCAGAGTTTGGAGAGGTTCTAAGCATTAAGTTTCAAGAAAATGCTGTGAACTGAACCACTTTGGTTCAAACCTTGTTCTCTACGACAAGAGGAAAGTTGCTTACCCCATCTGTGCTTTTCATCTGGAAGATGGATGTAGTTAGGGTGCCTACACCTCAGGGGTTT
Source organism: Aepyceros melampus (assembly GCA_006408695.1). Lineage (NCBI taxonomy): Eukaryota > Metazoa > Chordata > Mammalia > Artiodactyla > Bovidae > Aepyceros > Aepyceros melampus. The sequence continues at coordinate 266,389 of SJXQ01002987.1, read as the reverse complement.
TGCTTTTTAAAATAGATGAAATAAAATAACATATATAAGGAGACTGGCACAGTGACTAGCCCAAAGTAATAACTCAACAACATTATTACTAGTTATCATTAGCTATAGAATTGCTTCATTAACTTTTTAGAATGAAACCTTTGCATTTATCTCTCTTCACACTGTCTTTCCTAGTTCCATGCAATGTTTTGGATCAAAATAGTGGTATTTAGAACAAGCGAAGAGGTGTTCCCTCATGCTCCTGGAGAGGGCTTCTCTGCAGCTTCCAGCATGGCCTGTTTATGAGATGCTGACCGCACATGGGAGGCCAAGCATATGGTTCTCTACTGCGTTGGACACTACCCCTCTGAGCTGTTGCCGTAGATACTGACATTACTGCAGGCGCTGGACTCCAGACACCTACGTGTGGAGCATGACTAGAGACCTCATTTTCTCACTTACCACATGGGTGGTTATTTAAAGATTACCCTCCCCAGAGCGATTTCTCTGTTGCTCTCATTAAATCATATCAAGGGCCCACATCACTCACTTTAAGCACTAGGTATTTCAACAAAGTTGAAATGATGCCAACTAAATTTACTCAACTACAAACGCTCAATAAAGGCAATTTGGCTTTGGAAAAAAAAAAAAAAGAAATTTAACTTGGGTTCATAAAAGTGACACGCAGCCTCAGCTTACTCTCTAATGGGATGCCGATTTAAAATGTAAATTATTTAAATTGCCCCAGACCTGTGCCCACGTTTCTTATTCTAAGGCAGTGACACATACATTACAAATACATTATTCATGTGTTAGGCACCCATTATACACATATTGATGCTGCCAAAGGCATAACCAGTCAGGAAAGAGGCTATTGCATATTACAGACAAATCTAGATACTCGCAAACCCCCCCTTTTCTTGCCTTCAAGCTCTGTTTGAAAGGAAATATCCTTCACAGATATTACCTATGTCCCTGACTCCCACAGATGTGTGTGCTCCTTGGAGGAGTCTCTTTGAAAGCATTGGCTCTGCTAACTGCTGCAGGCTGTTAGTATATCCAGATACAATTTTGTGACCTACAACCTATGACCTTCCAATACTCTGCTAGACAACGTGGGTTCACTCTGATATCCTAAAGGGCTTGCAGAAAGCAAACATGACGGCTCAGAACGCTCATCCCTTCAATAAGAGGTAATTTATTATGCTCCCCTAGAAGGAGTCTTGTCTCTGTGTGAACGCTCACGTGAATCAGGAAGAGATGACTCCTGCAGACTGTGAGAGCATCAGGAGGCAGATGCCGGGACACACCTTTTGCTAAAAAGCTCCCTGGCATCAGCTAGTACTTTGTCCATCTGCCAATTGCTCTAATATGGAGTGAGCTTGGGGAGCCCCATGCCAAGCCTGCCCCCCTGCTGGATAAATTGCTGAAGTCAGGGCCAAGTGGTTTTCTTGATGGCTGTTAGGATATCCAGATTCAAAGTGGTTTTCTTGAAGTTGTGGAAGTATGGTGCTCTCCATGTCCCTTGATTTGTAAGAAATGCTCAGAATGGGAGAGAGAGGACAGCGTGGTGATGATGGACTCAAGCCCTGGATTCAAATCGTGGCTGAGCCATGTATGGCTCTATGACTCCTTCAATGGAAGTGTAATTGACCTAATGCATTATATTAGTTCCAGCCTCACAACATAGTGATTTGATATTTCTGTACATTATAAAAATGATCATCAAGATAAGTCTACTTACCATCTGTCATCATACAAAGTTATTACAATATTATCGACTATATTCCCTACATTGTACACTTCATCTCTGTGACTCATTTGTTTTGTACCTGGAAGCTACTGTCTCGCGCTCTCCCTAAATCTCCCTGCTTCGCTCATCTTCCCATCTCCCTCCCTCTGGCAACCACTTGTTTGTCTTCTGTATTTGTGAGTCTGTTTCTGTTTGGTTATGTCTTTCCATTTGTCTTACTTTTTGGATTGCACATCTAAGTGATACCATATGGTATTTGTCTTTCTTGGCCTGACATTGCATGTAGCATAATGCCCTCCAGGTCCATCCACATTGTCACAAGTGGCAAGACTTTAACTCTTTTTAATGACCGAATAATAGTCCATACCTGTGTACGTATATATGTATGTATGCACACACACACACGCACCCGCACATTCTTTGTCCATTCACCTTTTGATGGACACTTAGGCCGTTTCCATATCTTGGCTATTGTAAATAACATTGCAAGGAACACAGGGGTGTGGGTATCTTTTTGAGTTTGCGTTTTTGTTTTCTTTAGAAAATTACCCAGAAATGGAACTGCTGGACTGTACAGCATTTCTATTTTTAAATTTTGGAGGAGCCTCCATACCTCCACAGTGGTTATAGCAATTTACATCCCCACCAACAGGCACAAGGGTTCCCGTTTCTTCACACCCTTGCCAACACTTATTTGCTATCTTTTTGGATGATGGCCATTTGACAAGTGTGAGACAGTTTCACACTGCGGTCTTGATTTGCATTTCTCTGATGATTAGTGATGTTGAACATCTTTTCATGTGTCTGGTGGCCATTTGAGTGTCTCCTTTGTGGGTCTTCTGCCCGTTTATTAATTGGGTTGTTTGGTGTTTTTTTTTTTTTTTTTCTGACGTTGTGTTGTATGAGTTCTTTTCATACTTTGGATATTGATCAGTTATCATAAGTGGATGCTGCAACTTGTCAAAAGCTTTTTCTGAATATACTGAGGTGACTGTATGATTTTTATTCCTCAGTTTGTGAATGTGGTGTATCATGCCGACTGATTTGTAGGCAGAAACACCCAGGTGTCCTGGAGGCTCATCTCTCCAGTGCAGGACCCCTGGGCTGGGGAGCCAAAAGTGGGGCTCAGATCCCACACTCCTTCAGGAGAACCTCTACAGCTGTGACCATCTTCTCCTCTGTGGGTCCCCTACCTGGCAGTGTGGGCTCAACTGTACCATGTCTCTACCCCTCTGACCCATCTCATGGTGATTCCTTCTTTATACCTTTAGTTGTGGAAAATCTTGTCTTCTCGTTTTCAGGGCATTCTTATCAATAGTTGATTCGTAAATAGGTGTAATTTTGGAGTGCTTGTGGAAGGAGGTGAACTCAGGGTTTTCCCATCCCACCATTTTAGTCACCCACAATGACTATGCAACTTTGGACAACTTATTTGACCCCTCCAAGCTTGATTTTATTGTTTTTATTTGGATGAGAGGGTGCATGTAAAGCACTTTGCCTCCTGCTTGGTACACAGTAAGTGCTCAATATATGTCTGTTCATGGTTGTGATGACTGTGGCGAGCTTCTTTATCTCAAGGTGCCTCTTGCCTAGTCTTTGTTTCCTCCTCTCCTTTCCTTACAGTAATTCTGAGGAATCTCTCTTTCCATTTAAAACCAGGAGGAAGGATTTTGAAGCTAGCTCACTTTAAAGCCCAGGAAGTCTTTATCCCGATAATAATTAAGAATTATAATTTATCTGACTTGATGCCAGACTCAAAATTGTCTCCAAACCCCTCATAATGGCTAACTTTGAACAGTGCTGCAGGCAGAAAGAAAATGAAAAACTGAAACTTTTGTACTGCACCTACATAATTTTTTCCATTACATCTCTTTGTAATTACATTTAAAATTAATAGTGTCCACAGGTCGAATTACTGAGGGTGGTAGGGAAAACAGTTAAAACATTTCAGGTACTAATCTTGCTTCTCCAGGCTTTGGCTTTGCCTGCCTCTGGTAAGCCCATGGTTCCAAAATTATTTTTCATTGAAGAAACATAAAGAGATGATATAAACAGTAGAATATCCTTGCATGGGTATTTTATGTAAAGTGCTTAGAATGGCAAGTATTTTACTTTCTGGGGTTGGGAGCTGAGAGGACATGCAAGGTTATAGCCTGCTATATTCTGATTAAAACTGGTGGTAAGAACACCTGTTCTGATGGACTTGGGAACAACATCCCTAAAGTAGACTGCTGTTCTCAAAATATCAGAAAAGTTTCAAGCAGACTTGGGCTTATCAATGGGTTTTTTACACCTAAGCATCTTACGTCATGTTTTAACTTTGCATCTGGAAATCACTCTTCTAAAAGCACACATGATTCAGCCAGCTATGAGTACTCACATAAATCTTTGGCTTTTGCAATGAATGTGGAATCAGAGAGATTATCACTTTAAAATCTAAGCACCAGCAAAGTTTGAAATCCATGTGAAAAGATGTTTTCTAGGACAGTGCTTCTCAAATTCTGATGTGGGTGTGAATCACCTGGAGGATCCTGTCAAAACGCAGATTGTGACTCAGTAGGTCTGGGGCAGGCAGGGTCTGAGAGGATGAATTACAACCAATCCTCCAGGTACTCTCCAGCCTGCTGCCCGCAGACTCTACTTTGAATGACAAGGTTCTAAGATACACGTGGGTCTGTTCTTGGGCTTGAGTTCCTGTGCTCACCATGGTGTCCCTCCACCTTGCAGAGGCACTAGCGCCTGTGCTGCAGTGAACGGTTGCTCCTCCTCCACGCTGCCTGACTGCTTGGGATGGCAAAGTGCCCGAGCAGCATCCTCTGATTATAAGATGGCCATGAGGGGCTGCACTCAGGAGACCTTGACTTGTCCTTGTACCCAGTGGCTCAGGTTTGCAGGGTCCTGCCCTCGGAGAAGGCAATGGCACCCCACTCCAGTACTCTTGCCTGGAAAATCCCATGGACGGAGGAGGCTGGCAGGCTGCAGTCCATGGGGTCGCGAAGAGTCGGACACGACTGAGCGACTTCCCTTTCACTTTTCACTTTCATGCATTGGAGAAGGAAATGGCAACCCACTCCAGTGTTCTTGCCTGGAGAATCCCAGGGACGGGGGAGCCTGGTGGGCTGCCGTCTATGGGGTCACACAGAGTCGGACATGACTGAAGTGACTTAGCAGCAGCAGCAGCAGCCCTCTTGGGACATGAACATTCTCAGGAAGAAGTGCCCCCTCTCATGAGAGCTAGTCTGACATTTTCCTCCTCTGTGTTCCCATCACCTTCTTATCTCTGCTCCCATCACCATTTAAAGCCCTCTCTAATGCCTCCATTAAAATTTTGTTCTTATCTCTTCTTCAGTCTCATTTTTGTTTGACTTGCTGTTCCCTGCTACTGAGTCTCTGTTTCTCGGGATCCCATGATTCACAGGTTGAGTTTAGCTTTTTCACTCTCCTTGGTTTTTTGTCTTTTTCCCCAGTGTTCACAGCTTCCTTTCTTCTCTGCCCAAGACTTTCACATACTATTTCTACACTCAGGTTTAGAAAGATCTGGGAAGCAAGAGTCAAATGCTAGTGGCACTGTTACACTGAGGTCTGTCTAAATCTATAACCTCCTAAAATGATCACACCCTTTAACCCAGTGCTTCCACTCCTAGGCATTTATTAAGAAAACAGGCATGGGCTCAGGCAAAGATATCTGTACCAGATGTCCACTGCAGAACTGTTTATAGAGCAAAAGATTGTCTGAACTGGTGGTCAAGCAAACGACAGTGTATCAAAACTACAGATATTATTTTGGCATTAAAGGTGAAAATATTCATCAAAGCTAAGTGAACTAAGACAACAACATCAATGCATACATTAAAATTTCAATATTATTAAGATATGCATAGTAAAGAACTGACAAGAAGCATGCCCAGTTAGTAACAGTAATAGTTTTTTTTGGTTGATGGAATTATAGATGTTATTTTTATAACTTTTATATTTCTTATGTTTTCTACAGTAGAACTGTTTTCTTTTATCTAAAAAATCTTAATATTTAGGAAAATACCTTCAATATAAAAATGGTTTACTTTATAAATTTAGATAACAGATCCCAGTCACAGATAATGTAACTATTTGAATATTAGGGCAGCTTTGTACTCACATTAGAGTTTCCACTGAATATTGTAAAATACTAAACTGAATAGCTATAATAAATGTTCCCTCAGCAAAAATGTTTACACACAATCATAGGCTTTCAGACAAGGAACTGGGATATGATCTGCCTGCATTTTTTCCCTAAACATAGTAATGGCTTTTGCCAAATTCTCATATTCTTTCTCTAGTGACAAATTCATTTAAGATGCAATTCCTCAACTGGCTAGCAAACTAGCTTGACTATTTTTGGCATAATTACAGATAATTAGGCAGCGTCTCAGAGTAATGTGACTTTCCACCACTGTAAAGAAAGTAATTTGCACTTTCAGCATGAGCCTCGTCTGTCTCCGTGTTCTGCAGTATCAACATTTTGCCTTTCCCCTATTAGTTAATGCCTGACTTGGGGAGCTGAGGGCTGCGCCAGGGTGATGTCTTGAGGAAGGATTTACTATGAGAGGATCAAGCAATTAGAACACCCTTTGCAGGAACAGAGTTCCCGCAGTTGTAGGATAGGCTATACACTTGAGAGACATTTCCTTGACCATATGACTTCAACATTTCCTGGTGAGATAATGCCTTTAGACACAGGCAACTCTGCCTTTCTCTGTACAAGAGTCCCCAAGGAAATGAGTCCAGCCAGGTCCCATGGTTCCCTTCTAGATTACAGTCAGGGTACCCAGAACCCCAGAACTTCCACTCAGTTCTTGGATGATGTCATGTCATTTATCCCATAGAGGAGGCTCATGGAGTTGTCAAATTATTTTTCTAGTATTCTCTTGGAATTAATTTATTATCTATCCAATCATTCTTCCATTCCTTATGTCATACACTTAACCTGCCCATTTGTAAACTCACCTATCTACCCATTCACCCACCTATTCATCCATTTTTTTTTCTTTTTTGACTAACATTAAGTAATTATGCACCAGGAACCATATTAGTCACTGATGAAGATGTTATGGTCCCCTGACTTGATGTCCTCATAGTCTAGGAGGTGAGATGGGTACATGGATGCTGCAAAGCAATGAAAAATGAAAGAACGGAAAGGGAGTTGATATGATTTCACCAAAGAAGTGGTCGTTGTTTTAGTCACTAAGTCGTGTCCCACTCTTTGCAACCCCATGGACTGTAGCCCACCAGCCTCCTCTGTCCGTGGGATTTCCCAGGCAAGAATACTGGAGTATTGGAGTGGGTTGCTGTTTACTTTTCTAGGGGATCTTCCTGACCCAGGGATTGAACCCATGTCTCTTGCATTGGCAATGGAGGGATCAGAAAAGACTCCCTGGATGATGTCTTAAAGAATGAGAATATTTTGCCAGGTAGAGGAGACAAGGATGCAAGTCCAGGCTGAATGAATATATGAGCAAAGACATAGAAATATGAAGATACAAGGAAGATATGTGGGAGTATGAGAAACAGCACCAGGAGTGTCCACTGGAATGAGGAGGCCTTGAGGCTGGGGAATTCGTAAAAAGGCAGTTGTAACTGTATAATAGCATATCTCCTGGTCAAAACCATTTGTTCATTTGATTGGTTTAAAGCAAGGTTGAGACATGATATAGTTTATGTTAAAAGGAGTAATGGGCAGGTATTTAGCATAGACTGGAGGTGGATTCATTCACCAGCAAGTGGGAGGACAAGGGGGGGCACATAAGAGATGTTTCCTGGACTAGGAGGTTGAATGAACAGGACCTGGTTGGGAAGGGAGAAGGAGAAATTTAAGGCAAGTCAAAGATTTCTAACTTGGGAGTTGGGTTTACCATCAGTGGCAATGGAGGATCCCGGAAGTGAAATAGGCTAAGCATGGTCACTTCCATCTCATCCACTGTCTCACTTATTAATGGGATGTTCAGTGACTGTCCACTGTGTGTCAGCCACAAAGGCTACCTTGGGGAACCAGAGGGACATGGCTCTGTCCCATGGAACTTTCTGCCTCATCTTCACAAGTAAAACATAGCTATTCCTCCAGCAGAAGGACCGCTATCTTCCTCCTTCCTGACGGGCCCGCAGCTAGAATCCCCAGGAACTTCTCCCCAGACCAGCCTGCATGCCTGGGCCAGCTCCTCCATTAAGGGCAGAACTTGCCAACTGATGGACTGCTTGGCGACTGACCACCTATCAGTCAGTCCTCTGCCACTAAGACTCTGCTGTCAGCAGTGTTCAGTCACCGGATGTCACTGATGGCTCCCTACTGCACATGACTGTGAGACACTTCACTCCTCAGATAAGGATGAAGTCATCCGGGCAGATGCTCCGAGGCTTTGCCAAGAGTGCCGACAACTCAACAGCTTCCATCCTTCCCTGCCCCTGGGACGAAAGAGGTTCTTTAGGGGATATGATGTTTCTAGTTCTCCCTGGCTTGAAGCTCCTGCTAGACAGCTGACCAAGAGGTGTGACAGGTGCTGTGTGTCTCGGTCAAACACGCGGGTTTCAGCGATATTGGAGCCCAGTGTGCTTGGCTGCTTGGCAGAACACGTTTCCTGGAAGAGCATTCTGTGTTCTAAGGTTGCGAATTCTGCAAAGTCAGAACAATGAGCTGTGACCTTCATTCTAGAAAAGGAATCCCCAGCCTCCAGGATCATCTGAGGTGGAGCTGATGCAATAACAGGAACAAAGTGCCCGATAAGTGTAATGCCCTTGAATCATCCCCAAACCATCCCCCTACTTGGTCTGTGGAAAAATTGTCTTCCACGCAACTGGCCCCTGGCACCAAAAAGGTTGGAGACCACTGTTCTAGAAGGCAAGAGTATTTCCAACCTGGGGCAGCTGGTGCTAATTAGTGTTTTCTGCTTGGCCAGCTAAGTCTCCATTTGGTACAAACGACCCTGAGCGTATCAGCAAGCCAGCAGGGAAGACAGACACACAGAGTTAAAACCAACCTTAGATGTTCCCCTCTCTTTCCCTTGGTGCCTCCAACAGTGACAGATGCTTTGATGATGGGAACAAGCTTTCAGAGCCCTCCTTCTTCCACTTCTCCTCTAAAGGATTATGGAGAACGCCTCTTTCTTCAGTTGATGGGTTTAGCTTTGCCTTTTTCTTATTGGAAATTCAGTGTGGTAGTGGTTTCACTAACTTGATTTCTCACGCTGTGCAGACTTTTGTGTTTGTTTCTGAGTGTGGACGAGTGTGATGTGAGGGGTAAAGCTGTGGTCACAGCGCTGTGGATGGGGTGGTACTCCATGCTGGGATATTTTCGCCAGCCAGATTGGGGACCCCAGAGGGGGATGCTCGAGGGCACAAGCTGGCGGAGCATATGGCAGCTGCCATGTGGAAGGCTGCCTGGGGGTTTACTTCATTCTCCTGTGTTCCCCACCATGAGGCTGCTCAGCTTGCACACAGCTTCATCCATTCAAAATGCTGACATAGCACTTACCTCTGAAATTCCTTTTTTTTTTTTTTTTGCCTATTTTCAAATACGTGCTCAGCACAGAGAAAGCGAGAGGGATGGGATGAAAGAGCGATGGAGAGTCTGCAGAGGGGGGCTGTTCCTGGGACTGACTTTTGGGTGCACCGGTGGGCTCTCACGGCTTAGACCCAAGGACTCCATCACCCCGTGTCTGCGTCTGTGTCCTTCCCTCCAAGGTGCTGTCCTGAGAGCTTAGAGAGCAGTTAACGGCACGTGAACAGAGGGCAAGCTTGGCTTTCCCAGGTCACTCGGCCTCTTCCTGCTCCTGCAAGTGTCAGAGTGGTTCTTGATCTGCCAACCGCTGACAAGCACTCAGCCAGCCAGGAAAGGGAACTATGCAGATGGATATGTGCTGGGGGGGTGGGGGTGGTGAATCTCACTCTTCCTTAGTTTCCTTAAGGAGAAAAATGACGCACGAGGAGGCAAATAAAATCCTCAGATGAAAATGCTATTGAAGTGCTTGTTACCTTTGCCTGTTTGCTACAACAATGGTAGTAAAGCCCTTAGAATGAAAGGGCTGGAGGTTTCTCTTCAAGGCAGAAGGAAAGAGTGAATGGACACTGGAGGGTAGAGCTTGGGAAGGTGGGACTCAGGAGTAGGGTGGCCAGACAGACACCAACAGGGTGGCGAGGCTGCTCTCCTAGAACTGGTGAACAGTTGGAAAGAAATGTTCTCTCCATGCTTGGATGTTTCCAAAATGCCTCAAAAACCCACTCATGGTCTTCACTCACCCCACTCCCCCATAAAAGAAGTGGGTCTTCAAGGTCTCCAGTTCTCAGAGAATGGCATGACCCTTCACCTTGTTAGATAAGATCTGAGAGTCATCTTTGACACTGTGCCTTGCATCTAAAGCAGAGTATCTCAGTCCCAACACTACTGACACTTGGGACCAGCTAAGTCTTTGTTGTTGAGGATGGGGCTGTCTTGTGCATGGTGGGATGTTCAGCAGCATCCCTGGTGTCTGCTTATTAGGTGCCAATAGCACACTCTTCAGGGCTTCCCAGGTGGCTCAGCAGTAAAGCATCTGCCTGCCAGTGCAGGAGATACAGGAGACCTGGGTTCGATCCCTGGGTTGGGAAGATCCCCTGGAGGAAGAAATGGCAGCCCACTCCAGTGTTCTTGCCTGGGGAATCCATGGACAGAGGAGCCTAGCGGGCTATAGTCCACAGGGTCTCAAAAAGTCAGATGTGAATGAACAGCTAAACAGCAAGAAGCACACCCTTCCCCCAAACTCTGTGCTTTGCTCCCCACCAGATGCTACCAAAGGCATCAGACATTGCCAGATAGCCCCTCACATCCCTCGTTTGGAACCACTGATCTGAAGCAAACCACCAACAGGCTCTGCCTAGTGTATCTGCTAGGTCTGCCTACCTCTCCCCACCCTGCACCCTCATCACTAGGTTTAAGTGGTGGTTACACCCCCCCGGACACCTGCTCCAGCAAGTCTTCTCAAGCCCCTCCTGCCTCCTCCAATCCACTTTCCAGACAGCAGCCCAGTTGATGATTCCAGAGTCAACTATGCTCATATCATCTTCCCATACAAAACCTATGGCAGCTTTCCTATTCTCTAAGGATATGGATGAAGATTCCTAACAAAGGTTAAAGAATCCAGCCATATGTGGAGAAAAGGGAACCCTCCTACACTCTTGGTGGTAACATAAACTGGTGTAGCCACTATGCAGAACAGTCTGGAGGTTCCTCAAAAAGCTAAAACTAGAATTACCATATGACCCTGCAATCCCACTCTTGTGGATTTGTAAGAAAACAATGAAAACTCTAATGCAAAAAGATGTGTACATCCCAATGTTCATGGCAGCACTATTTACAATAGCCAAGACATGGAAGCAGCTTAAATGTCCATCGACAGAGGAATAGACAAAGAAGCTATGGTATATGTACAATGGAATACTATTCATCCATAAAAAACAATGAAATAATGCCATTTGTGGCAACATGGATGGACTTAAAGATCATACCAGACAGAAAAACAGAAATGTCACACAACATCACTTTAGATATGTGGAATCTAAAAAAAAGATACAAATGTAATTATTTATAAAACAGACTCACAGATGTAGAAAGCAAACTTCTGATTACGAAAGGGGAAGGAAGCCGGAGGGATAAATTACGGATTTGGGATTAAGAGACCCACATTACTCTATAAAATGGATGAACCACAAGGACCTACTATGTAGCACAGGGAACTATATCCAGTATCTTGTAATGATCGATAGAGGAAAAGAATCTGAAAGAGAAAGCACACCCATAACTGAGTCACATTTCTGTACCCCTCACACCCTGTAAATCAATTAAAAAAGAAAAAGGAAAGAATCCAGCATGGCCTGCTTCACTGCTTGCCTCACACCATTCTCCTGCCATAAGCTCCTGCTGCCCGTGAAAGGTCCTTCCTGCCTCATGTTCCCTCCAGCTACACATCCTTCTTCCTGCTTCACCCACTTCGGTCTTTGGAATCAAGATTCCAAAATTACTTCTCTGGGGTCTCAAGCTTCCCAGACCCCTCCATGTCAAGGATCCTAGTTAGACACTCTTAAAGCAAAGCATGTCCTTCCTTCTTAGCTTTCATTACGGTTCATAACTCCACACTGATCTGTGCCTCATCTGATTGAAGCTTCCCTCTCTTACTAGACTCTAAGTTCCGTGAGTTGCAGGGACCGTGTAGGTTATCATGCTTCAGCTTACCCCTGGCACCTAGCACAGTGCCTGGCATGTAAACCTTTGCTGAAGGGATGGAAATATGTGGAGATGGCCTGATGGGTTAAAATCCTAGCCAGTGGTGGTCCCTGAACTTGAAAGCAAGGCTTTCAGGACCAGAAATGTACCTTCCATTCATTACTCTTGTTTTACCTTCATGCATTTCTTCGTTTCACAAGTCTTTCCTGAGAACCTACTATGTGCCAGATGCAGACTGACACTAATTATTTCAGACCAGATAGGCTTGGCCATGCTAATGCAGTGTGTCCCCGTCTAGCAGTAGAGCCAGACATCAACCCAGCAGCAGCAACCCTGGGAGGACTGTGAAAGGGGCAGTGCTGATGCGCAGAAGGCTGGTGTGTGCTCTGAGGCCGTGGGACAAGAGCCACCTCAGCTTCTCCTCCACGTCATTGTGTTTTCAGATGAGGCAGAAAAGGACAGCTTTATTGCTTTCAGCCAGGCCAATGGAGACACTCCAGGCTTCTGCTCCAAAACACTACGTGTCTGACCACGTCATTGCTTCTTACTTTAACTACCCAGGAAGTGGGAGTTGAGTTTCTTTGAGAAAAGACAGGGAGGCATGGTATAAAACAGGAGTTAAACTGGATGTCATCGATTTGCAGAAAGGCACCAATCTGAAGACATTATTTGGCATTTATACTGTTGTTCACTCAGTCGTGTCCAGCTCTTTGTGACCCCATGGATTGCAGCACACCAGGCTTCCCTGTGTTTACCATCTCCATGACTCAAACTCATGTCCACTGGGTCGCTGATGCTGTCCAACCATCCCATGGCATGGCATTTATATTGTACTCCCTAAACGGATTTCCAGATGTTTGTTTTCAGAATGCCTTGAACTCAGAGAAATAAGGCACAATAGCATTTTTTATTATTTGATTAAAAAAAAAGGCAGTGGCATGGCCAACAGATGAATAACTGTTACAGTTGGAAATAAAGCTTTAAGTTAGGTTAGGTCAGTTGAGCAGGCATCTGTGGCTACTTGATACCTGCAGATTCACTGTGAGGTGATGAGGATGCCAAGGTTCTGGGGCTACTAATACAAAGAAAACAAAAGTCTTGTCCTCTAGGAATTTACAGCTTCCAAGAGGAAAGGAGCCACACGAATCTCTGCATGGATGTGAAACTGTTATTGTGGGAGTGTAAGTGCTCCTGTCTCATTATTCAGGTGTCAGTCCAAACCTCCCCTCCAAGAGACTTTCTCTGATCACCTTGACCTCACTCTCTCTGCCAGTTATCTCCTCTCTCGTTACTTCATATTAATTTCCTCACAGCACCAGTCTTTTTCTGAATTACACAGTCATTTATGTTTTATTTATACTGATTCCCCAGCTAGAATGTAAGCTCTACACTATCTGGCTCCCCTCCATACTCTAGAGCCTAAAACAGCATCTGGCAGGTGGTTGGCACTGAATGAATGAGTGGATGGATGGATCGATGGATAGATGAATATTCCGAGGGAAGGCCAGTCAGTCCTCCCTTGGGAGGTTGAAGGAAGCTGCACAAGAGAGGTGATATTTGAACTGGGTCTTGAAGTAGGAGTTCTTTTGGGTGGATGAGAAGGGGATCATTAGACACAAATATTTTCACATTTGGAGGTGGCAGGAAGAGGGATGGTAGAAATGATGGTGGACAGGAAGCACTACAGGTTGTGAAAGGGTGTGAAGGCCACACTCCCAGAAAGGAGACTTTCCCCTCTCGGGCTGTTGCAGATAATGAGACTTTTTAAGCACAAGAAAGGTGGGGCCAGATCTCTAATCCACAAATCTTCCTCCAGTGGCATGAAAAAATGAGGCTGGTTACTGAGAAAATTAATGAATCTTTCCCAGGAGAGAGGAACAGAATTTGTAAGCATCTAATTGAGGACATCCACAAAACAATTTTTTTTTTTTGTCTTTGCTGACATCAGAAATCCTTTAAAATCCCCCAGCTCCTACTGTAAAGTTGTCTTAGGCAGTGAGCATGTTGAACCATGTGTGGAAGGTTTCTACATCTTCCCACCCAGGGTCATCTGGGATTTAACACTGAACAACTTGGAAGAAGGGCTAAGAAGCTGAAGGACTAATTAAGTCCCGATTGGGTAAAGAACATGGGCTTCTAACAGTGAGTTTGGGAGGTATTTTTAAGTACTCCCGGAGGGAGGTGAACAGAATAAAAGCTTCATCATTAAGTATCTTCCCAGTAAATGGAGTCTCCTCGTTAGTTAGAAGAAAGCCTCATCAACTAAGAGTTATATATCATACTCACAAATTTCTCTTTCTTAATGTCTATAAAACTAATGGCTGGTAAGTGTGAGCAGGCCTTATATATATATATATTTAGCTCATACTGTGGCCAAGCACTGTCAATGGTATTTCATATTCTTTAATTCTAGTGGACATCCTTTGAGCTACTATTTGTCCTCATTTTGCAGGTGAGGAAACAGAAGTGAAGGGTCAGATCCATTGCCCAAGACCATGCAGCCAGTAAGTAGCAGAGCAGGGACGTTAATCCAGGTTCAAACACAGACTCTAACAGGGATCAAACCTATAGACACCGGAGTCTGACAGCCTGGGCTGTGGGAGCTGACCACTCAACGCCACGTGAGGTTGGGTTGGCCATTCAGCCTCAGAGCTGGGGCTTCTCTGTCTGGAGTGTGGGCTCATGAAGTCCTGCTTCAGAGGCACGTTGTGAGTAGACGCACTGGTGTCCCAGGTTCCCGAGAGGATGTGTGCCAAGCAGTCTGCGTGGAGCCTGGTGCCTGGAAACCACCAGATACAGTTCATGGTCCACACTGCAGGAGTGGCTGAAATGTCTCTGTTTTAATCCGGGAGCAGTCCATCTCTACTGCAAAAAAACCGGATGCTCAGTGACCCAGCCACACCTCTCCCTAGTTCTCCTGCCACTGGCCACACCAGACCTCACTCATGAGACGCTCCCAAGATCGAGCTCTTGCCCACTGGGGCGACTTCACGTCCACTCTGCTTCTCTTGGGCCGGGGCTTTCCTGCCTTGGTATCCTGAGCTTTGCAGTCAACTAGTTCTTTGTAGTCGCGGTTGTCCTGTGTACTGTATAGGGTGCTCAGCGGCATCCCTGGCCTCTTCCCACTAGGTGCTGGTAGCTCTCCCTTTATCGTGACAACCAAAAATGTCCCCAGACATCACCAGATACTCTCTGGTGGCACAATCGCCCCCTAGTTAGGAACCACTGGCTCAGGTGAAAATTCACAGATTTATGAAGCTGAAGACCAAACTAGACGTTTCCAGGATTCAAAAAGGTAGTTTGTCCCTTATTCAAACAGTTCACAGCACTTACTAAATTGAGATGAATTCTCGCTGGGGAGCCACAGCAGGGCAATCGACAAATGACCATAGATAGTGAGTTCATCGAGCTCCTGCTACCAGTCCACAGTATTTCCTAGATTGCTAATTTCCCATTAAAGGAGCCATGCCATTTAACAAGCATTCGGTCATGGCTTCTTAAGGTGGAATGGAAGCATGGGGACCCAGTGAGGGTCTCTTTCATATTTTTAATGAGAAGCAACAGCTATGTTCACGCACTCAACATTTATTGCTGCTGCTAAGTTGCTTCAGTCGTGTCCGACTCTGTGCCACCCCATAGACGGCAGCCCACCAGGCTCCCCTCATCCCTGGGATTCTCCAGGCAAGAACACTGGAGTGGGTTGCCATTTCCTTTCCAACGCATGAAAGTGAAAAGTGAAGGTGAAGTCGCTCAGTCGTGTCCAACTCAGCGACCCCATGGACTGCAGCCCTCCAGGCTCCTCTGTCCATGGGATTTTTGAGGCAAGAGTACTGGAGTGGGGTGCCATTGCCTCCTCCAATATTTATTGAGTGCCTGCTATATGAAATATCACATATTAAGTCTGTTACAGCATTGGGAAAAAAGATTGAAGTCTTTTATGCCAAACTGCCTCATGGAAGGAATACGAATTGACTTTCCTAATAGTTACTGAAAACCTACTATGTGCCAAGCCATAAGCTAGGCTCTGGGTAGAACATGCTGAGAGAAAAGGATGTTTACTATTCCTGAGCTCTTGAGACTTAGAGTCAAGCCATGGGTCTCTGTGCAGTGTCCTTTGACCAGCAGCACCAGCCTTACTTGCTGTTATGGACTGAACTGTGTCTTCCCCAAAAGAGATGTCAAAGTCTTAACCCCAGTACTTCAGAAGGTGACTTTGTTTGGGAATAGGGTCTCCATAGAGGTAAATAAGATAAAATGAGGTCAGTCATGTGTGTCCAGTATGATGGGTCTCTTGATGTAAAGGGGAAATTAGGACGGAGACAAATTATTTGCAGGGGGAGGGCCATGTGAGGACACAGGGGAAATGCCCTGTGGAGACAGAGGATGAGGAGATACTGCCACAATCCAGGGGACACCAGGGGCTGCAGGGAGAGCAGGAGGCAGAGGAGTAAGGAAGGCGCCTTCCCTGAGCCACCAGAGAGCGGACCGCCGACAACGATTTGCTCTTAGACCTGCAGCCTCCAGAACTGCAATAGAAGACATTCCTGTTGTTTTAAGCCACTTAGTTTTCGGTACTTTATCATGGCAGCCCTAGGAAGCTAATGCACCTGAAAACGTGGTAGAAATGCAAATTCTTGGTCCCCACCCCAGATCAGAGGCACTGTGCTGTGTATGGAGATCTGGCAATCTGTGTCTTAACAAGGCCTCCTGGGGCTGCGGATGCATGCTGGAGTGTGGAACTACTGACGTAGAGCAGTGGTTCTCAAGCCTGGCTGCATGTTAGATTTACCAGGGTGGCCTTAAAACAAAAACAGTGTCTTAGAAATTCTGACAGGGATTCTGATAGGATGAATCTAATGTGCGCCCAGGCTAAGAACGGCTGGTCTAGAGCGAGGTCTCTCAAATGTGAGTGTGCAGGTCTCAGCAGGAATTGTGTCACCCGGGAGTTTTGTGAAAATGCAGATCCTGATCCAGTTGGCCTGACGTGGGGCCAGAGACCTGCATTTCTAACGTGCTCTGGGTGGATATCTTGTTGGTCCAGGGCTTAAGAAGTAAGGGTCGTGTAGCTCTGACACTAAAGTTGATGGTAGTAACAGTTTTAAGTTCATAGAAGCATTATTCACAATTGCTAAAATATGGGAGTGACCGAAGTGTCCACTGACAGATGAATGGATAAACAAAATGTGGTCTATACATATAATGTACTATTCAGTTCAGTTTCTCAGTCGTGTCAGACTCTGTGACCCCATGAACTGCAGCACACCAGGCCTCCCTGTCCTCCCTGTCCTGCAGCCTACTCAAACTCATCTCCCTTGAGTCAGTGATGCCATCCAACCATCTCATCCTCTGTCATCCCCTTCTCCTCCCACCCTCAATCTTTCCCAGCATCAGAGTCTTTTTAAATGAGTCAGTTCTTTGCATCAGGTGGCCAAAGTACTGGAGTTTCAGCTTCAGCATCAGCTCTTCCAATGAATACTCAGGATTGATTTCCTTTAGGATGAACTGTTTGGATCTCCTTGCTGTCCAAGAGACTTTCAAGAGTCTTCTCCAACACCACAGTTCAAAAGCATCAATTCTTTGGCACTCAGATTTCTTTATAGTCCAACTCTCACATTCATACTTGACTACTGGAAAAAACATAGCTTTGACTAGACAGACTTTGTTGGCAAAGTAATGTCTTTGCTTTTTAATATGCTGTCTAGGTTGGTCATAACTTTTCTTCCAAGGAGCAAGTGTCTTTTAATTTCATGGCTGCAGCACCATCTGCAGTGATTTTGGAGCCCCCCCAGATAAAGTCAGCCACTGTTTCCACTGTTTTCCCATGTATTTGCCATGAAGCGATGGAACCAGATGCCATAATCTTATTTTTCTGAATGTTGAATTTTAAGCCAGCTTTTTCACTCTCTCTTTCACTTTCCTCAAGAGGGTCTTTAGTTCTTCTTTGCTTTCTGTCATAAGGGTGGTGTCATCTGCATATCTGTTGTTATTGATATTTCTCCCAGCAATCTTGATTCCAGCTTGTGCTTCATCCAGTCCAGTATTTCTCATGATGTACTCTGCATATAAGTTAAATAAGCAGGGTGACAAAATACAAACTTTACCTACTCCTTTTCCTATTTGGAACCAGTCTGTTGCTCCATGTCTAGTTCTAACTGTTGTTTCTTGACCTGCATACAGATTTCTCATGAGGCACGTCAGGTGGCCTGGTATTCCCATCTCTTTGAGAATTTTCCACAGTTTGCTGTGGTCCACACAGTCAAAGTCTTTGGCATAGTCAGTAAAGCCAAATGGACTATTATTCAGTCTTCAAAAGGAAGCAAATTCTGTAACATGCAGAATTGAGGACATTACAGTGAAATAAACCAGTCACAAAATTACACATACTGTATGATTCCACTTAAATAAAGTACTTAGAGTAATCAAAATCATATAGGCAGAAAGTAAAATGACTCCCAGGGGCTGGAGGGGGAGGAGAATGGGGAATGATTGTTTAGTGGGTATAGAGTTTCAGTTTTATAAGATGAAGAAGCGAGTTATGGAGATGGATATTGGAGATGGTTTCACAGTGCTAAGGATGTCTTCAATACCACTGAACTGTACACTCTAAAATAGCTAAGATGGTTAATTTTATGTTATGTGTCTTTTGCCACAGTAAAAACATTGAAAAAAACGTCTAAGAAAGAGTGTTGACACACTCTTAACAATACTGAACACACAGGTGGGCTAGAGGTATCTGAACTTACTCCCATTGTCCTTGGTTGCTGGACTAACACGGGCTGAGGCTGGAGCTGATGGCTGGGCTTAGAGTCTGAGATGAGACTGGCGTATGCATGGGGGAATGATGAGCAGGAGGGACAACAAAGACCTCAGGCAGGAGATGTCAGGGGGCAGCCAAGGCGGTATCTGTATCTCCTCACAATGCTCTGCGCAGTCACCTTAACTGTACAAGTTGGTGTCCTGATCCGGCCACAATGCAAAATATTTTTAAGGTCTTTCCCAGGATAAGCTGCCTGAATATCCAAGAGACTCAGAGAAAGACAATTCTATCTAAGGTCAACGAGTGAGCTGCAAAATGATGAGTCACAGCTGGGCTATCATGGAATTGCATGGATGATGCCCAGCTCTCCCCAAACTTCTCTGCGATATTCCTAAAAACTGAGGCCCAGTGTTTGACTATCTGAGCTGAAATCTTTTTCTGTAAAACCCATCCCTCTTGAGGCCCACACAAAGACGACAATTTCAGTCTGTCACATGATGCTGGGCAAACAATTTCACCTCTCCAGGCAGCGATTTCATCATCTATAAGGTGGGAATAATTTCAGGCCCTCTCCTACATGAAGCTCTCGTAAGCACAAAACGAGTACATGGTACACAGAAAGTCATCTGAAAAATAACACCTAGAATCATCACCACAACTCTTCATGAACCTTTACAAAACAGGTTCATGCTTGCTGCTGTGTCTTCTCCCCTGTTAGATTTCTCCTCTTTCAGTTCTTCAGTTTTCCCCTCTTGTAGAGATCCCAGCCTTTTGCTTTCATCTGGACCACCATTTCCCAAACTGCATTCTAAGGCTAATAGATCCTCAAGATATTAACAGTAGTTCCTTGACAAACAAAGCTTGGGAAACACTTTGCATACCAGATATCTCCCTTAAAGGTTTATAATGTATCTTGGTATAATAAAGGTTCTGAAAAGGCCTAAGCATAAACAATTGTTTATATGGGTTCGTGTGTGTGCCTTGTGTGTGGAAATGTTAAGCTGATATGATATTTGTGACAGTCAATTAGTCATCATCTGATTTAAACAATTCCATACACTCCTCAATCAGCAGCTCCAATCCAGCTAAACCTGGAAATACTTGCATGTGGATCATCCTAGCTGAATATGTTTTTGAAAATATACATGTTCTGTTGGACAAGTTTCCTTTCTAACCTTGCTCATTTGCTGATATGATAACTGTGCCTTTCTTTCTGTGCCTAAATCCAAATCACTGATGAAATAATCCCATGACAGTGCTAAATCGACACCAATCCACCAATCTACTCTTTTCCTCTCTGGAACCACCCCATCCACAAGGACATCCTATTATCTGAGGATTACATTCCTTCTTTAAATTATTCTCTCAAGTTTCACTCTACAGTTTGACTATAAATTTGGACTCAATTGTCTGGGTGAAATCTCATAAAAGTCCTCTCAATTGAAACTGTATTTTTTTCTTCCACTAGATCAACAGATTGTTGGCCTGTCTTAACTGGTCATTTCAGTCTCGAGATTCTGATTGATTGTCTATGGAGATGCGTAGAGTGTAAACGCTTTGGGCGACACTGATGACTAATGCTTGGGAAACTGTGTGAACCAAAATAAATCTGGAAAGAAATAACCTAAAGTTACCCAGAAACAAATGCATTTGTGCACAGTCCAAGCAACAAGAGCCGAAGCTTCCCCATTCTCCTCCTAATCTTTCTAAACGATTTTCTCCTGAGCCACTTGGCACATTTCCATTACGGCCTTCTGAATATGTATAGACACAGCAGGTAATTTAAGATTGCTGCAAGTGTCTGACAAAAACATAGTGCGTGTTCAACTTGTTTAGGAAACATCTTAATGACAAGCAAAGCAATTTATAGAGGACATATTTTTATAGCACAGTAACATCAACATTTATTATTTGGGCCATAACTGGGAAAGAAAACAGACTTCCCCCATTTAGACAACAAAATTAAATTCCTAGGAAGGCAATAGAGAAATAGGCACAATCTTGAATATAGTTATGGGATAAAATAATATTCTTTTAGAAATATGGTGGAAAACATGGAAAGAATATATAATGGCCTGATCAAATATTCCCAAGATATAATTTTGCAGTACAATTCTTTCCAAGGGGCTAAAATTAGATATTATAAAAATTCAAGGTAATCAATCTGCTGTAGACATTTCCCAAGAATGCTACTATACTGGGTAATCATTTTATGTACTTATTATTTGCAACTCATTTTCCCCAAAGAATTAATAATGTCTAAGGAGCTTTTTCTTTAGGGTTACAAAAGTTCTGAAAAGTCTTGTAGGATTAGCAACTTTATTTAGGTTAGGCAGGATGTGGGCAAGTGGTTTCTTTTCCTTTTCTCTCCATCTTATTTATATTCCAATTCCTAAGAATTAAACAATTTTATATTTCCAAATTCAGTTTCTAATACACTGTATATTTAGATATTATAAATACAAACTTCTTGGTTTGTAATTTAAAGTTCTACACAGGGAATGCTACTGAAATAAATATAGGTGGACAACTGACTGGTAGATGAGCCAATAAGCTGGAGGAGGAAAAGGCAGCGCATTCCAGTGTTCTTGCCTGGAAAATCCCATGGACAGAGGAGCCCGCGGGCTACAGTCCATGGGGTCACAAGGAGTCAGACACGACTTAGTGACTAAACCGCTGCCACCACTGTCTCCAGTAGCTTGAAAAAGTCGTGTGAAATCTGGTTTTGTCTACTTGCTCAACAGACACCCACCACACACCTGCTGTGTGAACAGAGCACGCTGCTGGGCCTTCTGAGACCTATCAGGTGAAATGCTCACTCCGCATCTACAGTTTCTCCATATTTGTTTGGTTTCAATTAAGATGTCACCCTTGTAAGTCCTTCTTGTTACTCGAATCCCTACTGTTGCCCTCCAAAATACATTTTCCCTCAATACTCTTTTTGTCACAAACGAGCCAAGCTCCTGCCTTACTGAGAAGATCACGACTTTACTCTGTTATGAGCTACCTCCCCTTCCACCTCTCCATCTCAAGTTCTACTTGCCCCAGTCAAGAGCTGCGGGTGTCATCCTCGCCACTGGTCCCTTCTCACCTGTCATAGTCAATCCCACACAAGCGCGGCTGAGTTCTCCCCCTAGACAGCCCTCAGAGTTGCGCCCTTCTCCGACTCCACCATCAGATCAGCACATCTCTCTTATTTGGGACAATATATTAATAGTAGTCTCCTAGTTGGCGTGTTTCTCACCTCTATCTCTTCTTAATACTCAAACCAGAGTGATATTTCCAAAGTGCATCTCTGAATGTGTCCCCCTACCGCTTACATGATTTAAATTATCTAATGCCAGGCTTGTCTGCACCCAGGCTCCTGCTCCTCTCTACGCTCCATCCCATGGGCCTTGCTTCAGTCTTTCATACCCAGCATGCTCACACTGGCCACAGGAACTTTGCTTATACTCTCTCTTTCCTGAAATGTTCTTTGTACCCCTTCTTGCTTGGTTAACACTACCTTATTCTCTTGATTCACCCCATGTACCATTTCTACAAAAAGGCCTCCCATGACTTCCTTGTCAGGCCAATCTATCCTGCTATTGACTCTCCAGGAACCATGACCATCCCTCTCTTCACACGTGTCATTTTGGTTGGTATCATTATTTGACTAATGTTGGCCTCTCCTATTAGATAGTAAGCTACACAAAAACAACACACGTTTAGATTTTGTTCATTTTTTCCTGCATAGAAACCGGTATAGTTTTGGCTTATAGTATATACCTAGAAGATATTTATGGAATAGATTTCTTGATTCATAATGCCAAACAGATCCATGGCTATTCATGGATTTTATGCAAGTGCTTTCCTGGGTGAATTCCTTTTACTGACCACTCTAAAGAAAGTGAGCCAAAGCTTGAATGCTATTTCTTTTTAGTTGCTCCAAACACTTTCTATGCCGAGTACTGTCCTAAACTTTGCCTGCATACACTCATTCAATCCTCACAGCACTCTAAGAGACGGATGCTATCATATCTCCATAGTATGGATGGGAAGACTGAGGCCTATGTGTTAATTAACCTGTCCAGGATTGTGGAGGCAGTTCAGCATCACATTCTTAGCACATGCACAATACCACAGGCTAAGAGCTCAATAAATACTTGTAGAATGACTGACTGAGCAGATGAAATAGCAAAGTTGGTCTAACAAAAGCCACAGCATCCTAACAGTTTTTATTTTGCTCACTTCTCCTGGTCCCTGCTGTCACACACACATGTCTCTACCTTGGCCACTTCTCACTGGAACTATCAACGTCTCCCTCACTTTCCTTCCTGCATCTGCTATTCCCTCTGTCTACCTCAGTCACCTGCTGTGTGGTCAGAGTTTCTTTCAGAATGCAGCCAGACCCATCACTCCCCTTCCTGAGATTCCTTCCTGCTTCTCATTGTCCTTTGGACACTGACCCAGGTGCCCGTTTGGCCGACAAGGACCATGGTGGGTGTCTCTTTCCAGCCTCACCTTTCTTGAGCTCCCGCAGGTGACAACCTCCATCCTGTCCTGGGGAATTTGTAAGTGGTGGGGCTCTGCCCGGAGTACCCTTTACCCTCTGCTCTCCCAGTTAATTCCTACTGGGTCCCCAGGCCTCAGTGCTTCTGGAGGACTGAAAAACGACCCCGACAGTATCCAGGTCCCAATCCCTGGGACCCGGGAATGTATCTTAGATGGCAAATGTGATTTTCCTAAGGGCTGTGACCACATCTGTATTCCACTGGAGGCATAACTTTCTTCACATTGTCCTATGCTATCATCCTTCACATTGACATTTTGGTCTTTAATGACCTTGTGTGAAGGGGAAACCCTCAATCATTATTGATAAAATCACAGGTTTGACGAGCCAGTCAGGTATATATATGCATTTGCTAATTCAACTTTAAACAATTCAGCTATGTGCACACACGTGTTCCTTGCAACACTCATCAAGAGGCAGACACACCCTGAAAAATGGGTGAGTGAATATGCAAAGGGTGGCTCATCCACACCGTGGAAAATGCTTCAGCCATAAAAAGGAGAGGAAGACTGCTTCGTGCCACTGCATGGGTGAACCTTGAAGACACTGTGCTCAGGGAAAGAGGCCAGTCACAAAAGCTCAGACTGTGTGATTCCACTGATGCCCGGAGTTACAGCCAAGAGACAGGAAGGCGGCAGGTGGTCCCCAGGGCTGGCGTTGGGTGGGAGGGACAGCCATGTCTCAGGCGTCCCTTCGGGGTGGTGGGAAAATTCTGGAACTAGACATAGGCGGTTGATGCACAACCCTGTCGATGCACTGAATGTTCCTGAATTGTTCATTTTTAAGTGATTGATTTTATGTCCTGTGAATTCTACCTTGATCAAAAAATAAGTACGCCACTTTTCTTTTTCAACGGAGTAACACTTCTGTCACAGCTTCCACAGCTGAGGAAGCAGTGTGCCCCGCCTGCTGCCCTTCCTCATCTTGGGGTGCTTTTCCCAATGCACGTGAGCTGCTACACATGCTGAAAAGCCCGCCAACTTTATCTAGAAACACCAAGAGGGAAACCTGCCATTCTGTCTGTTGGCTTCAGGCAGGAGGAGCTGAAGGAGCTCTGGTCGCGTCCCCGGGGGGTGGCCCGTGAGAGAGCTCTGCCTCGGGAGTCAGTGTTTATCTTTGCTCGGCCGTGAGATGGGCAGCAGCGGTGGACTGCTTTTCTCAGCACGTTTCAGCGCAGTGAACACGGCAGGAAGTGGGATGCTCTGTGGAGGGGATGTCCTCCGTGTGCCCGTTTCCAGCACCCCCCACGGCTGTTGCCTGCTGATCTCCTGGCGTAAGGGAGGGTCCAGGCAGAGCCTTCTGCTCCCTCTCCCTAGAGGAGCAGACTCCCGGACAGGCAGTCCTGGCGGCCGGCAGAGCAGAAGGATGATGGCAGCCCTTTCAGACACACCTGCACCTTTTGCATGTGGGCAGTTGCAGTCAGCTCCCCTTCTAGACACTCCGTCTCGGGGGTTTCTGTGTTAGAAACAGCTGGTGGCGGAAGGCCTGGGGACTAACCAGCCACGCTGCTCAGATGCAGATGAGGCTGCTGGCTCTGCCCTGGGCGCGGCTGCAATCCCATCTGCCGGCCGGGTTGGCACCAAGTGTGTGGCTCCGGAGAGATTCATATGGCTCAGTGGGACTGAACCTCTCCTGCCAAGGAGAGCGGAGGAGGACTGCTCAAGTTCCCGCCAGCTCGAAG